>ML784320.1:240585-288287 GCA_009831015.1 Picea engelmannii
AAGCAGTGAGATTAGACTGTGACAGTCAGAGTGCAATATTCCTGGCAAAGAACCCAGCTTATCATTCGAAGACAAAGCATATTGATGTTCAGTATCACTTTGTGAGAGACATGGTTGAGGAAAAGAAGGTGTTGCTGGAAAGGGTTGACACTTTGAAGAATGCTGCAGATTCATTGACAAAGTCTGTGAGCACAGAAAAGTTCTCTTGGTGTAGAGTAACAATGGGCATTGCTGCCCTAGATTGTTGACTATATAATCCCCTGGACCCCTGGATGCAAAGAAAACAACAAGTGGGAGAATGTTGGGTATGTGTTATATTATTTGCATGTGTGTGTGTGGGTGCGTCAGATACGACGATTGCGTCTGACGATCCCTTCAGCTAGGGCTCTGCCGTTGCGCCGGGCGCTTCCTAGGGGGGTCCCAGGGGGGGGCAGGTATGCCCCCCCCTGGTTACGCGTAGTGTTCGGCACCGGGCGGTAGCCCGGGGCCGACGGGGTTCGGGGCAGCGCCCCGAGTACGCGCAGCGTTTGGGGCAACGCCCCGAAATTTTTTTTTGGGGGCGGTTTTTGCTATTTTTAGCGGATTTTGCTAGTTTTAGCTGATTTGTAAATTAATCCCGGATTAAGGGATTAGGGTTTTGGTATCTACGGAATACCTAAAAACATTGTATATATTGTATGGCGAATGGTGAAATTCGATATAATGAAAAAGAAAGGTTTTCCCGGTTGAGGGTTTCCGGTAAAGATCTCTGTGTATTCTGTGTATGAGCCATTGATTAATTTTTGTATTGCTTAAGAATATATATGCATTGCTTTACTTCGCAGGTTTAAAACTTACATGTGTGTCTTTGTGATCCGTGTTGGGGTAATAATGGTGCTCTAGCTATCGAGGATGTTTTGCTTCTTTTTCCCCTTGTTTCGATCTGTTGAATTATGGATTTGATCTGCTTGGCGTATTCTTTATGCTCTTTGGATTTTTCCATAGCCTCCTTCATTCCTAGGCTGATGGAGGATCTTAACATTGTCTTCATTATAGTCATCTCTTGTCGGTTCTGCTTCTCCCACTACTTGATATTTTTGGCAATTTTACTTTTTATATTGGCCAACTTCTCTTGGATTATTGGGTCATCAAAATAAATTCCTTAGGAGGACTGAAATGTTTCTCTCTAGATATAGTTTGTGTTGAATGAGATTTATTATACTTTGACTACCTTTTCCCCCTTATATTTCTTTTCTAGTTGTTTTTTTTACGGGCAAGGGCCTTGCACGAAAAATTGTTGGAATTTCTAGACCTTCCAAAAAGGGGATAGTGTACCGTTATGCTTCTCTTTCCTCTTCCTACTCCCTGTCGGTAAGAGGGAATACTAGTGGCAAGCCTCGCTGGATGATTTCGGGGGGAATCTCCAAGTCTTCTCCTGTCTGTCTTTCCAATTCCTCTAAGTTTTCTTCCGCTATCGGTTGATAGTGTAATTCCTTTAGTTCTGGAGCTGACTTGAGTTGATGCAGGAGCATCTACATCAGCATTAAAATAAGAGGACATGATGGAGGAAAGCACATCATCTAGCACATGCATGAAGATGATTTGGACTATGCAAAGGGAGAGCGCACCTTTTTAAATTTGAAAATTTTAAAAAGAAATGTAATTAATGAATTGGAGGCTAAGGCCATCCCTAAAAATCCTCTCAGATTAGTATCTCTTAAATGTAAAAGTTGTGTTGTACAGAGGTTGCACATCAGCCCTTATATTTTTTGTAAATGACATTAGTTTCTCGGTCCTTAGTAGGTGGATTCATAAATTCTGATAGGATAGCATTAACTTGTTGGGGGGAAATGCTCTATGAATCACCCCCTTGTATATGTATTTGTATCATTTGCCAAAATAAGGTTGTGGTTGCTCATTTTTGAAAGTTGCTACTCCTTTTTGTAAGAGTTGTTGTTGTTTCTCATTGTGTAAAAGCTAGTGCTTATTGTGTGATAGTTGTTATTGAGAGGGAGAGAGTTTTTGTTGATGTTGTGTGAGACAGACAGCACTGTATAAGTTTGTTGAAGGTGTTGATTAAGGTTGGTTGTGATTGATTTCAACCCTTGAAGAAAGTCTGGTAGCACAAAGGTTTGTGTAATGGACCCAAGTTTGTTTGATGTAAAGATGACTCAGTATTGCCTTATCATGGTTGATAGGAAGTACAAATGGATGAACTCCAAAGTGGTCCCCTTATGGTGAAAGCCCTCACGAAAAGACGCTTTGCAGATTGAGTTATCCTAGAAGTATGGTTAGAGAAACCATGCTTAGTTTTGGAATAATGAGATGAAGGTCATTGAATTTGTCAGTGAAACTATTCTAGGTGGATAGTGTTTTCCATGCCATTTTTTATGGTATGTGGAACGTCACATAACTCCTCATGGTTAGATATTTATGGCCATATGAAGTTGGAGAACCCTCATGAGTCATATATAAGCCCCCAAAAAGTCAAAGTGTTTGTAAAAGAAATTATTTAAATAATAAAGTTAATGGATAACTCCCTAAAATAAGGAAAGTGGGATGCTACATGAAAGTATAAATAAGAGGCAAGCCTCTCTCATTTCATCACACTTTAATATCATTGAATATTTATTTTGTGAAAGGTTATTTGGGAAGATATTATTGATAGAGAAAATTGCGACAAGAAAAGTGCGGCAAAAAAATCGCGACAGAAAAGGTGCGGCGTAAAAAGTGCAGCAAACAAATCGTGGCAAAAAAAGTGTGGAAAAAAAACCGCAGCAGAAAAAGTGTGACAGAAAATTCGCGACAGAAAAAGTGCGGCAGAAAATTCGCGGAAGCAACAAGGTTGGGGTCTATTTATGAGAGATATGGCACATCTTGTTTGAGGTATATTTTGTGAGCTAGGTTCTATCTCTTGAGATGGTATTGGATGTTCAGTATTTTTGCATATATCATATTTGTTGAGGGATACAGTTGGTATTTTGTTGTTGGTATTTGGCATATGGGTATTGGTATTTTGGTTGTGATTTTTTGTTGAATTTGTTGGTTTAGCTTGAGGCTACATAATAGTGAGGTTGTGGCACATGGTTTGATGTAAGGGTTTATGGTATTTGGTTTATGGATAGAGTGATAAATTGTTTATGGTTATATTGGTGTATGTCTTTGGTATATGGTTGAGGTACATGTTGGGTACATGGTTGAGACAAGTAGTTTATGAGTTGGCACATACATGAGGTGTATAGTTGATGAGTTGGCACATAAATGAGGTGTATAGTTGATGAGTTGTCACATACATGATGGGTATAGTTGATGATGTTGGTACATCTTGATGAGTCAAGGTTGATGCATGGTACATGTTGGTTCAGGTTATTGGTACAGGTTGTTTGGTGTAGGTTGATTGGTACAGGTTGTTACAGGTTATTGGTACAGGTTGACAGTGACAGGTTGAAAGTGGCAGTGGTTGATTCAGTGATAGTGACAGGTTGTCTACATTTGGCATTTATATTTGAGGATGGTTGGACGGGGAAAGGACAGGTGGTTGTAGCCACCTTCCGGTTGTAGCTAGAGAACTCAGGCTATGGTTGCAGCCTCCTTCTCGTTGTAGCCAGAGAATTGGGGAGTTGGAGCTTCTCTCAAGTTGTAGCCTGAGAAACTAGGGGGTTGGATCCTCCTTCCAGTTGCAGCTGGAAAACAAAGGAATTTGGTGCTTCTAATTAATGTAATTCTTCAAGACATATAAGAAAAAGCATTATGTGGTTTTCTCCCGCTTTGGGTTTCCACGTAAAAACATTGGTGTATTGTGTATGTGTGTGATTGCTCATTTTTTCATTGTTTATTTACTCTGTAACTATTGGATGATAATTCTACATTGATATAACACTTTTATTTTGGTGAAAAAGGATTATATTGCTCTATTATTGATCCCCCCCCCCCCTCTCAGTAATTCAACAATTGGTATCAGAGCGAGGTTCCTTCAAAAATTAGTTTAACCACTGAAAGGTAGATCATGGAGAGCAACAAATTTTATAAAAATGGAATACCACAGTTTGATGGATAGGAATATGCATTTTGGAGCATAAGGATGAAGACAGATATACATGCACAGGGATTTGAAATTTGGAAATCAATTGTAGATGGATACACAATACCAACAGTTCCGCCAACAAATGACAAAGAAGTGAAACTCGGTCAGAATAATTCCAAAGCCACAAATGCACTTATGAATGGTCTTATTGAAACAGTATTCACCGAAGTTGCACTTTGTAAATCCACTAAAGATATTTGGGACAAACTTCGAAATATTTATGAAGGAGATTAAAAATTCAAAGCAACAAAGATTCAAACTTACAAAGGTCAGTTCGAACAACTTAAGATGAAGGAAGATGAGAATATTGTAGCTTACATTTTACGAGTTGATGAAACAGTAAATGCAATCATAGGATTGGGAGAAGAAATCAAAGAATCTGTAATCGTTCAAAAGGTACTAAGATCTCTTTCTATGAGATTTGATCCTAAGATATCAGCACTAGAAGAAAGAGCAGATCTAAACTCAATAAGCATGGACGAACTACATGGAATATTCACTACATATGAAATGAGAACTGAACAGGAAAATCCAGATGTAAAAGAAGCAGCCTTCAAAGCATCCAAAAGATCAAAGCAAAAGGAAAAGTAACAAGAAAAAGAACATAGCATCAATAGTGACGTCTCGGAAGATGATGAAGAAGTGGCCAACTTTGCTAGAAGACTGAACAAGGGAACCGATGGTAGGTATAGAGGTAAGATTCCTTTAATTTGTTTTAATTGTGATGGTATTTGTCATTTTTCTAACAAATGTCCTCATAAGAAAAAGAGAAATGATGAAGGTGACTCAAAAATAAAACAAACATATAAAGGCAAAATAACCACAAAGAAGTTTTTCAAGAAAATCCTATGCACCAAAGAAGAAATATCATCATCAGATGAAGATGAAGTCAGTGACAGTGAGACATAAAGAGTTTTATTTGTGGCAGTAGAAGACTCTGATAAAGAAAACTCCGAAGTAGAATATGAAGAAGTCGAATAAGAAATTGAAGAGGCGGAAATTGACTACCGAGAGGAATTGATGAGTTCCATCTAACTTATCAGAAGAGAAAAGAGGAAAAACAAGAAGCTACAAGCGGAACTAGACAAGAAAGAAGACACTCAGGAATTAGAAAAAATGATCACAAATTTGAAGGTTCAAATTGAAGAAGCACTCAAAGAGAAGCTAGAAGGAAGAGACGCGATCATTGAAAGTTTGGAAGCAAATTTTGTCACATTAAGAAAAGATCTTCAAAATAAAAATATGCAAAACATCTCAAAAGTTTTGACTGACATTATCAGCAGTCAAAGGCCTAATCATGACAAGTCTGGACTTGAATACAATCAAACAAAAAAGGGATCAAGCTCCAAAACAACAGAACAAGAAACATATCCACAAAACTATGCAGAAACAATCAAAGTGGATAGGAAATTCTACCGAGAAAATTACAAAGACACTCCTCCACCGAGAAGATTCAAAATTCAGAATCAACAACCGACAGAAACAAATAAGTCTTAGGAAGAAGAAGGATTCATAAGAGCACCTCCTTTCAGAATATCTTCAACTCCCAGGTATCAAAATATCTTTTTTGGTTTATGTTATGCATGCAATAACTTTGGACATAAATATGTGAATTGCAGAGCTAACAACGAGAATATAAACAACTTTTAAAGTCATACACAAAATGGTTATCCAAGAAGGCCTAGTGAAACACAGAGAAGTTACAATGGGTTTGAATCATTGAGCACTGAAGTGGAATGCTACAAGTGTAACAACTTTGGACACATGGCCAAAGATTGTAGAATGACAATGCCTCCTAGAGAAACACAATAGAACAACAACAATCACAGATATGTTGACGAGCGAAATTGACCGTTCGTCAACTGGGAGAGTGGAACTGGTCCAGGGTTGTCTAATAACCCAAGCCGTTTGGAATGAACCACCCTGACGGGTTTAGCGGCTCCGTTATCCGATCTAAGTCCTAAGAAAACAAAAAGAAAAACTATTCTAAACTAACTAATCTAACTAAAACTAACTATTAAAACAAACTAATAAACTAATCTAATTAAAAATAACTATTAAAACAAACTAAACAAATCTAACTATTCTAATCTACTATCTAATACTATGCTAACTCTAAGAAATTAAATATCTAACTATTAACATAAATCAATCTTATTCACAAAATGTACAATATCTACAATTTACAGATTTGAATGAAAACCTGGAAAACTCATTTGCATTCTGCCCTAAGACAGAGAGAGATATTTTTTGTTGATTTTATAATTTTATGAATAGAAATAAAACAAAAACTAACTAAACTAAACAACTAATATACTAATTCTAACTACAAATCTAACTAAACATATATCTAACTAAACTACTAATATTATACTAACAAATTAACCAAACAAATAAATAACAAACTGACCTGGAGAAACGCTCCAGGTTTGTCCTGTATGTAATGATTGTCTTAGCTGATCGGAGGGAGGAAACCCGCACCGAATTGTCCAGGCGCTCCTTGTAAACAGGAAGCTGTAGTGCTCTTCAAATATGATTACAGGACAAACACGACATAAAAAATTTACAACAATCTTATGATTTATAAATCTTCACAGTTAGATAAATCTGTATGCAAAGATCTATACGAAATGATTCAATTAACGAAGAAGAGAAATCTGTGATTCATTAAATGAAACAAAGTAATTGTTGTACTTTTAAATAATGAAAGAGATCAGATATGGATAGCACATTAATCAAATCATATCATCTTGCAATAGATTATGATAGCTAAAGTAGTCTATAATCAACTGCAAACTGACATGCATAAACTTGAAACAAAAGATTGATATTATGAAAGCGAAAGTTGTAGCAAAACATCAACTCTTGTCTCAGTTTGTATTAGAAATCCATAGCCTAGTTCTCCCACAAGTGAGGCTTCCCTTATTACACAAAATAATAAGTATTTAAAGACCTCCCACAAGGTAAAACATCCCTGTGGAAGTTATCAACACTGTTTACATAAATCTGGGAAGATATCCCAAGTCTGACTAAACTAGGAACCTAAAATAAAAACTAAATCACACAAATATCTCCTAGACTGTCCAGCATGCCCAATGCAATTCGGATGTACCTAAAAAGGGTCAAAAATGGACAAGTTAGGAGGATATTTTATTGATAAAAATGATAAAAATCTAATTCTATAGACTAGCTACAGAATCTTGCGATTCTGTAGCTGGTCTAAATCAGACACAGAATCAGCATTAAAATCAATCCAAATCTTTGAAAATACATTCAAACTATCAAAAGATATTTGATTGCTAAAAGCCTTATTCAAATCGACATTTGTATGCAATTTGAATAAACTAAATCAAACGATAAACTAGATAGCTATACTATGTTTAATTCGTTACTAATACTGATATACAAAATCGTATCGAACAGTAATGAAATCATTTCATATCAAATTGAAATCGATATAGTTAAACACATCATAGGCAATCCTTTATGTTTCCTCATCAATAGGAAACACGATCGAATCCATACGAAAACAGCAAGATCATTTTCAAATTGATATAATTGTATTAACATAAACCAACGACCCATGTCATTTAGCGAATTAAATCAGGATTGATGTGTAAATTAACTCAAATGAAATCATAATAGGATCTGTGGGAATCGTCCATCGTTTGTTATTGCTAATTGGGGCAGACAAATTTGATTAACATTCAACGAAATTATTAGTCGAATTCATTTCAAAACGAACTATTAACCGAATTCGACAGAGATAACATATGTCGATCTGGGTTCAACCAACTCATTTTGAAAATTAAAATCAAACAGAGCAGTATCAAGTTTGTTTTTGATACGAATCCAACTCATAAAAACCATCGTACTAACTGAAGATACACAACAATCCAATCAAGACAAGAGCGAATCGAACAGTTGGAATTTAACATAGTCATTGTGAATCAAAACCATTCCATGATTCGGGCGTAGATATATTTTGCACAGGCTTAAATGAGAATATCGTTTCCATACAAAATAGATTTGTTATTTCCAAATCGGAGTCGATCAGAGTTGTATTCCTAATTTAGAAGATTACATCACGCCAATTCAAACTCACGAAGTCGTTCTAAAATCACAGCATACAAACTAAATCAGAGCCGATATAATCCAACCATAACGAAATCATATCAAATCAAAACATAGTCGTGCTCTAATTTTAGCATGAAAACCTCCTGTTCAGATTAGATACAAACAAATCCAATCGAAAGCAAACCATTGATTTCGTTAACTCAAACCAAACAGATAAACGAATCAAAACAAATGAAAACCTATCAATTGCTAAACTGGGCATGACCGAATCATTTAACCAAATCATAACCTCATTCAATTTTAGCAAAACAAAAACAATGTACAGGATGAACAGCATAATTGTTTTCGATATGGCTATAACAGAGTCATTTCGAACAATAGACAGAGCTATTTGAAAACCAAACTCAAATCATTATATTAATCCTAGCAATTCACAAAACGAAAATGATATCGAAATTCATACCTGGATGACGAGGAGACAGCTGGATCATGACATTTTGGAATTGATGATGTCTGTAGCCGATTCGACATTCCTAAAAATGATGGAACCAGTGGTTTTCTGCTTCCTATCATTTGCTTGAAGCTTATCCCTTTGGCTTGTCAATACTGTAACTTGGTTTTCCAACGCTTTGATTTTCGATTGAAGGGAACATCTGTATAGTATCGTTCCAACCACACATTACACTGGTCACATGACGACTGTCCAGGCTTCGAAAATGCAGGTGAGGGTTTGGTTACATTTCCGAGGGTTTCGTTAGGTAGCTTGATCCCTGGGTAACTAGGATTGTTCCTTAGGCAAGGGGGTAGATTAGAAACAAATTCATAGGGTGGCTCGGAGCACAGACCTTGGGAGTAAGGGTAATCACTAGCTACGAAGCGTTCGATGTCAGAGTCCGAATCCTCACCAAGGACTATGGGCTTCTGCTCAGCACTAGGTTTAGGCTTATTCCTAGTCATTCTCGAGATAAGTCGAGCATTCTTTTTTCCTTTGCTATCAACAGTAGGGTTTCCCTTGACCTTTTTGCTCACAGTCTTTTTTATAGCCTCAGCTTTCTCAGTTATAACGTTGGGTAGGTCGATATCAGGGTCGACCGAGGGTTTAGGAGAGGGCAGTAGGACATGGAAGGGCATGGGTGGCTCGACCTTGGTTTCACTAACCACAGGCTTGTCAACTTGGATGGGCTCTGCATCAGCAAAACCATTCCGAGAAATAAAAGCTTGCCAACTATCACTGTGGAGATTTAAGTGATGAACCACGATGAGTCTGATTAGGCCATGGTAGAACATGCTACTATCGGTCTTTTCTCGTTTAAACCTTTTTGACATTTTATAAAGGCTACGCTGGAAGTAAAAAGGCATATTCAATGGATACACCATAAAATTCATTAACAGTCGAAGGTGATAAAGAAAGACCAGTCCATATCGACCCTCACAGGTCACGAATTGTTTGACCACCATCAAAATACCATGCCATCTTGGTTTAAGCATGGAAATGGGCATACCTCTGTCACAGGATGTGACCTTTCACGAGACGAATAGTAGTGGCCATGGTACCTCCTCCACTTTAGAATTTTTAAACCAACACTGGCCTGTGGCTGCTAACCCTGTGGCAGAGCTAATGAACTCCTCATTCAGCTCAAGCTGAATGTCGCCTACTTTGGCCCTACAGCCATCAAAAGTCAGGGCGAACTGTTGTGCAACAAATAGATTAAAACCCTCAAACCGTTGTACAAAGGTGAGCCAACCTCTATCCTCTAAGTCTTTCCGGGCATTGTCGAACAGTAGCAAGGCTTGGCTACCGTTCGGCTCAATTCGCACCACCGGTGCCATGCAGCCGAGCACACGATGAACGAGCCAGGGTTTGATTGCAACATACATAGGAACAAAACGCCCGAAGGCTTACCCGAGCTAACAGAGGTGAAACCGGGATAGGAGTAACATTAATGACATCATGCGAAGGTGGTGGAGCTATTTGTTGGCCATGCAGAATAGTCATTACCAAGGTACAACCGTCGGCGCTTTCAACTATACAAATCACAATGCACATGCGTTATAACTATGCCATTTCAATCAATCCATTGAAACCTTTGGTAAGTGGATAAACCAATGCGCGCAATCAAAGTTATTCCATAGTTTTAAACACCCAAATCGAAACCAATACCAAGTGTTTAACCATGCAACATGTGGTGTATAGAATGATTCATACCAAGGGTTTAAACCATAATACCAATGCTTTTTCATATAATTAACAAGCCAATGATTTTGATAACACAAACTAGGTGTCATATTAAAATATATATACCAAGGGTTTAATCATAACACCTATGTGCTTTTATGAAGCCAATGTGCAAAGTGAAATGATCAAATAACATGTAGATCCAATTACCAATGTATCACAACCTCAATTACCCATGAAACAAAATTACATAATAAATCAAAGAGTGTTCAAATGAGTACAGATCAAAGGGTTTTGCCAACTGCATAATGATAAATAAAATGTAAACGCAATGGGCATATCGTCAAGAATGATAACGACAATTCCATAATGATTTTAATGCGACTTCGAAAGACCAAGTTTTCACGCTTACAGTCGTGAAAACAAAAACGAAGGCAAGTGTGCAAATAACGCAAAAATAAAAGTGTCGTTTCATTTGAGAATTGCGACGAAAAATCGAAGTTTGCAAAACATTGGTGTAGGCAGCTTATGAGACAGTGGAAAAATGTGAATTGGCTGCCAACAAGATAGGAACCTCAGAAAGGGACATGAATAAGAAAGCAGAATAAGTACAACAATGAAGAATGCACACTTGCTCTACAAGCTAAGCAAAAGAAATGTGGTTGGTATGTTGACAGTGGATGTTCAAAACATATGACAGGTGATAGAGACAGGTTTCTTACATTAAGAAAGGAAAGAGATGGATCAGTCTCCTTCGGAAATGATGACTCAGCTAAAATCATTGGAAAATGCACAGTCAGAATTGGGAACAAGAATACAAAGGCAGAAAATGTTCTACTAGTAGAAGACATGAAACATAATCTTCTAAGTGTGAGTCAAATTTGTGACCAAGGTTATAAAGTTACTTCTAATTCACAAAAGTGCGAGATAAGAAAAGAAGATTCAGGAAAATTGATTGCTACAGCTGCGAGAAATGCCCCAGATCACGAAACCAATCAACACTTTATGCAAGCATTGTCAACAAGGAAAGCAAACAAAGACCAGGTTCAAATCAAAGCAATATTCAATGACAAGACCACTGGAAATTGTGCATACTGATCTAGTTGGACCAACTACAACAAAGGGTTTAAAAGGTGAGAAATAATTTATGTTATTAGTTGATGATTATACAAGAATGACTGCAGCTTGCTTTCTCAAGAATAAGTCAGAAGCTTTAGAAAACTTCAATATCTACAAGGAAATGGATTCAAAATTCAAATGCTTGAGATCTTATAATGGAGGTGAGTTCACTTCAAAGGAATTTATGGACTACTGCAGTAGTCATGGAATAAAAAGGCAATTCTTCGTTGCTAGGACACCTCAACGGAATGGATTTGTTGAAAGAAAGAACAGGACAATACAGGAAATGGATTGAACAATGCTAATGGATTACAAATTGACAGATATTTTTTGGACACATGTAGTGCATACAACAGTTTACATTCAAAACCGAGTAATGCTCAGAAACAGCACTGAAAAAACTCCCTACGAGCTATGAAAAGGAAGACCAGCAAATGTAAATCACTTCAAAGTTTTTGGAAGCAAATGATACATCAAAAGAGAAGATGGAAGAATGGGAAAATTTGACTCTCGCGTGGACAAAGGAGTACTTGTTGGTTACTCAAGTACAAGGAAAGAATACAATAATTTCAACCTGATATTGAACAAAGTTGTGGAAAGCATCAACGTAACAATTGATGAAACAAGTAGACAAGAATTAAAGGAAGAATAAAATGAATCAATGGAATAGCTTTACGAAGAAGATATAGAAGATGAAAATGAAGGGGGAAATGAAGAGGATCCAATAGAAGAAAAAGAGAAAGTTCAACAAGTGCCTCCAAAGACACCTAGAAGACGGGTATAGAAGAAACATCCTTCAGATCAGATTATCGAAAACAAAGATGCAGAAGTTAAGACTAGAAGAAGAATGTGTTCACCAGAACAAACGCACCTAACACTCACATCAACAATTGAACCAGCCTGTTTTGAAGAGGCTAGCAAGGATGAATTTTGGAATAAGGCCATGGATGAAGAATTGGATCAAATAGAGAAAAATGACACTTGGGAATTGGTTCCAAGACCAAAGGATAAGAATGTGATCGGCACAAAATGGGTATACAAGAATAAATTGAATGAATATGGACAGGTTATAAGGAACAAAGATAGATTGGTATGTAAAGGATATGCACAGGTTGAAGGAATCAACTTTGAAGAGACATTTGCCCCAGTTTCTAGAATGGAAACAATCTGGTTGCTTTTAGCTTATGCATGCTCCAAAAATATTAAAGTGTATCAGATGGATGTAAAATCATCTTTTCTGAATGAGGAACTTGAAGAAGAAGTCTACATTGAACAACCAGAAAGATTTCAATTGTGAGAGAACGTGGATTATGTGTGTAAATTAAAGAAGGCCTTGTATGGTCTAAAACAGGCTCCTATTGCATGGTACTCTAGACTAGATAAATATCTACAGCAGGCAGGGTTCAGAAAAGGAAGTGTAGACAACAACCTCTACATCAAGGTAAGTCAAGGCAATATTTTATTCATTGAATTTTATGTTGATGATATATTTTTGGTAGTGATGATGACGGGTTAAGCCAAAAATTTGCAAAGGATATGCAGAATGAATTTGAAATGTCATTACATGGAGAACTATCCTTCTTTCTGGGACTTCAGATACGTCAAAGAAACCAAGGAATTTTTATTTTTCAAACCAAGTATATCAGAGAAATGCTAAAGAGGTTCATAATGGAATATTGCAAACCAGTTATCACTCCCATGCAAACCAGTTGCAAGTTAAGCAAAGATGATGATTCAAAGTCTATAGATTAGAGGCAATATAGGTCAATGATTGGCATCCTACTATATGTGACAACATCCAGACCAGATGTAATGCAGGCAGTTGGACAGGTGGCACGATTTCAAGCAGCACCAAAGGAATCACATGTATTAGTAGTGAAGAGGATTTTCAGATATCTCAAAGGAACATAAGATTTTGGATTATGGTATCCAAAAGGAAAGGATTTTATCTCTTATTGCCTACACAAATGCAGATTGGGCAAGTTGTATTGATGACCGATGAAGCACTAGTGGAGCATCGTTCTATTTGGGTGAGTGTTTAGTATCATGGAAAAAAAAGAAACAATCATCATTATCCCTATCTACAGCCGAGGCATAGTATATTGCAGCAACAACATGTTGTACACAGGTTCTTTGGATGAAACAAACTCTAACAGATATACAGGTTGAGTATGATGATCCCATTCCAATCTATTGTGATAATACAAGCATCGTCAATATCTCAAAGAACCTGGTGATGCACTCCAAGACGAAGCACATTCCAATCAAGTATCACTTTCTACGGGAACAATTTGCAAAAAAGAACATCAGAGTTGATTATGTGGGCACAAAAGAACAAGTGGCACATATATTTACAAAACCACTTCTACGGGAAGCCTTTGAGTATCTTCGCTAGATACTCGGAGTTACTTCTACTCCAAAATGAATGTTTTTGAATGATTATCTTAGATGTCTTAGATGTACATGAGGAAGCACCATAAAGAGGACAATTCAGTTAGGGGGAGAAGCTTTGGATGGAAAGACACATTTTCCATTGATGACAAAGGGAGGGAGATTTATCAGATGCAGAGGACAGAGGCATGATTCCATGGGGATAAATGGTCAAAGAAATGCAAAGTACAGAGGCATGGTTCTAGGGGGAGCATGAGTGATATGCATGACATGATTTTAGTATTGCATCAGAGTGTTTCCATCAATGCCAAAGGGGGAGATTGTTGATTAAGGTTGGTTGTTATTGATGTCAACCCTTGAAGAAAGTCTGGTAGCACAAAGGTTTGGGTAATGGACCCAATTTTGTTTAATGTAAAGATGAATAATTATTGCATTGTCATGGTTGATAAGAAGTACAAATGGATGAACTCCAAAGTGATCTCCTTATGGTGAAATCCCTCATGGGAAGACGCTTTGTGGATTGTGTTATCCTAGAAGTATGGTTAGAGAACCCATGCTTAATTGTGGAATAATGAGATGAAGTTCAGTTAAACTATCCTAGATGGATAGTGCTTGTCATGCCATTTTCGGTGGTATGTGGAACGTCACATAACTCCTCACAGTTAGATATTTATGGCCATATGAAGTTGGAGAACCCTCATGAGTCATATAGAAGCCCCCAAAAATTCAAAGTGTTTTCAAAAGAAATTATTTAAATAATAAAGTTAATGGAGAACTCCCTAAAATAAGGAAAGTGGGATGCTACATGAAAGTATAAATAAGAGGCAAGGCTCTCTCATTTCATCACACTCGAATATCATTGAATATCTATTTTGTGAAAGGTTATTTGGGAAGGTATTATTGATAGAGAAAATTGCAGCAAAAAAAATGCGGCAGGAAAACTGCGACAGAAAAAGTGCGGAAGGAAAATTGCGGCAGAAAAATAACTGCAGAAAAAGTGCAGCACAAAAATCACGGTAGAAAAGGTGCGGAAGAAAAAGTGCGGCAAAAAAAGTGCGGAAGAAAAATCACGGCAAAAAATTTGCAGCAGCAACATGGTTGGGGTCTATTTATGAGAGATGTGGCACATCTTGTTTGAGATATGTTTTGTGAGCTAGTTTTTAGCTCTTGAGATGGTATTGGATGTTCAGTATTGCTGCATATATCATATTTGTTGAGGGATACAATTGGTATTTTGTTGTTGGTATTTGGCATATGGGTATTGGTCTTTTGGTTGTGATGTGTTGTTGAAGTTGTTGGTTTAGCTTGAGGCTACATAACAGTGAGCCTGTGGCACATGGTTTGATGTAAAGGTTTATGGTATTTGGTTTATGGATAGAGTGATGAATGTTTTATGGTTATATTGGTGTATGTCTTTGGTATATGGTTGAGGTACATGTTGGGTACATGGTTGAGACAAGTAGTTGATGAGTTGGCACATACATGAGGTGTATATTTGATGAGTTGGCACATACATGAGGTGTATAGTTGATGATTTTTCACATACATGAGGTGTATAGTAGATGATGATGGTACATCTTGATGAGTCAAGGTTGATGCATGGTACATGTTGGTTTAGTTTATTGGTACAGGTTATTTGGTACAAGTTGATTGGTAGAGGTTGTTACAGGTTATTCGTACAGGTTGACAGTGACAGGTTGAAAGTGGCAGTGGTTGATTCAGTGACAGTGACAGGTTGTCTACATTTGGAATTTATATTTGAGGGTGGTTGGATGGGGAAAGGACAGGTGGTTGTATCCACCTTTTGGTTGTAGCCGGAGAATTTAGGGAGTTGTATCCTCCTTCTTGTTGTAGCCAGAGAATTAGGGAGTTGGAGCTCCCTCAGGTTGTAGCCTAAGAAACTAGGGGGTTGGAGCCTCCTGCCAGTTGCAGCTGGAAAACAAAGGAAGTTGGTGCTTCCAATGAATGTAATTCTTCAAGACATATAAGAAAAAGCATTATGTGGTTTTCTCCCACTTTGGGTTTCCACGTAAAAACACTGGTGTATTGTGTATGTGTGTGATTGCTCATTTGTTCATTGTTTATTTACTCTGTAACTATTGGATGATAATTCTACATTGATATAACACTTCTATTTTGGTGAAAAAGGATTATATTTCTCTATTATGGATTCACCCCCCCCCCCCTAATCCAACAGAAGGAGCAGTGGAAAACTGCCTATATGTATGTATATTTTATCACTTGAATGAATAGAACAGAGAAAAATTGACCCAAATGTTTGGTGTTGTTATTATTGTGTTTATCTGAATGAATGGTATGCTTCTTGTTCATTTAAATTCTCTGTTTCTACTTGTTCTTGTTCTTTTGAATGTATTTTGTGGTTAAATACATGAGCCTGTGGAGTTAGAATAAGTTTCAATTGTTTCTCTTCTGAGAGCTCATGCAAGGAGTGCACATTTTTCCGCAAGGAGTGCGTTGATAGAGTTAAGTTTAACTCAGACAAGCTCAGGAGAGAAAACATTGGACCTTTATTAGAAGCAGTGCAAAGAAAGCACAAAGCCACGCAAGGAGTGCGCAGGCAGAGTCATTTCCAGACTCACTATTCAGAGGAAGAATAGTTAAGCGTCACAAAGTTTCAAGGCTGCAAGACGTGCACCCAAGGATCCCAAAACCTTGGAGAAAGAATATCAAGAGAGATAGAAACCTAAGTCTTCGAGGAGAAAAGAAAATTTCCTAAGTACAAATGTTTTCAAGTTCGAAGGAAGCGCACAAAAGGAAAGGTAGAGGTCTCATATACCTCTAAAACTTAAGCTCAGGAGAGATAGTTACCTTTTACCATGCAGGAGGAGTGCATAGAGAGTAGTTTGAGGTCCCATTTACCTCGGAAAACCAAGCTCAGGAGGGCCAGCAACCTTATTCCCTTGAAGGGAAGAGTTTGAAGAGGTGACAGTGGAGATTCCGTGGGATATCGTCGAAGAACCGAAAGTCATCGGATCTGGGAGATAATTGTCCAACGTCAAGTGGCCCTCACTTCGGCATTAGAACAATTCAGTAAAACCAAGGTAGAAGTGTGAAATCCCAGGACTCCCAAAGGTCGGGATCATGAAACCCATCTCGACCGTCGATCCAATCGTCAAGTGTCAGCTGGACGAAAGGCTTGGCAAGTAGAGACTTCGGGAGAAAAGGGAGGAGTAAAGGTGTGTCAAGGTGGTTGGATGCCTGAAGGTAGAAACATCATCAATTCAAATATTACACGTAGACGGTGGAGATCCATCCCATTTCACTGACGTTCGGGGGAGGAGGTGTAGAGGACTGGCAACGGGAGAACTGTCGAAGCCCAAAGGTGGTGTTCAACGTCAACTATTGATCTATGTGGGGGTTGTAAATCGTTATCATTCCCAGGGGTTCGATGCTTTGTTGTTTCGATGCTTCGAAGGGCTCGAAACCTCTATTCGTTGGAAAACCTCAAACCGTAAAGGCCCGAAGTCCTGAACTAAGCGAAAAATTGTAGGTAAGCCCTGGTTTTCAGGATTGGGTCACGTGGAGGAAGCACCTGGCTAGAAATATCCTATCAGAGAGCCAATCTTGGCCCGAAATTAGTAGAAGAGACTTGTGGAAATTGAACAAAACAAGCCCAGATGGACCTAGAGAGCTAATCCAACTCCTGTAAGTTTGAGATCCTTAGACCGAGAGTTCAGTGGACCCCAGGTGAGGGTGGGGGTCTGCACCAAATGGTACTAGAGCCTACGAAAATGTTTTTTCTAATACCATCAAGTGGTATCAGAGCCATAATTTAAGCTCTATGTAAAGGAAATCTCAACACTATGCTGCCAAGAAGACACAGGGACAGACTTGTGACAAATCCAACAATGGAGAAGGAAATGAGGAGACTTTGTGCAAGGCTAGATGCCATGGAAACTACACAGAGGAGAGAACTAGATGTAGGTGACATCAATGAGGCCGAAAGTTAAGACATGGAGGTTGAAAGAACTGCAGGAGAAGATGTTGTAGAAGAACACTTGTTGAAAGCAGTTGTAAAGATGGCAACCTGAACAAAAATGGAAATCCCAATGTACAAAGGTAATTTAGACATGGAAAAATTGTTGGACTGGATAAGAGCAATGGACAAATAATTCGACTATGAAGAAGTTGATGAGGAGAAGAAGGTAAAACATGGTCAAAAGGCTAAAAGGGCATGCAACACTGTGGTGGGATGAAATGTAGGTTGATAGGAGAAGCAAAGGAAAACATAAAATTAAAAGCTGGGATAGAATGGTAGCCAAGATGAAGGCTAAATTCATACCCAAGGACTACAAAATAAATTTGTTCAGGAGACTGTAGAACTTCAGACAGAAAGTCCTGAGAGTAAAAGAATACACAAAAGAGTTCTATAGGCCAAATATTAGAGTTGGTCATCGTGAAAGTGATGAAGAAAAGGTCGTCAGATACATTAATGGCCCGAGATATGAAATCCAAGATGAAATCAGCATGGTGACTATGAGGATAGTTGAAGATGCTTATCGGGGTGCCCTGAAAGTAGAAAAAAAGTTGGCCAGAAAACAAAGTCAAAGAGGCAGAGAAAAAATCCCACACAGAGGTAAGGGGATTGTCCATGAAAAGTCCCAGAAACCCAAAGCTGAAACTGAAAAACCCCACCATCATACAGAAAGAGGAGGAAGCTCCATAGGAAGATAGTATGGTGGAAGAAATTGTTGTCCTCAAGGAAGAGGAAGAGGAAGAGGCAGAGGAGGAGAAATAAGTTATTATTCCCATGGAAATATAGGACATATGTCTTGGGAATTTCCCAAGAAAAAGAAGGATACGAAAGAAGGAGAAGCTCACGTTTCTGAAGAACAAAGGAGGAATGTTGAAGCATAAGTTGTTGAAGATGGAAGATCCCTCATGATGAGGAAAAATCTCTTGAAACCAGAGAAGGAAGTGGAAGCACCAGTACAGAGGAAAAATCTATTTAGGACTGCTTGCAAGACCAAGGATAGAGTTTTCAAGGTGATAATTGACAGTGGGAGAACTGATAATATAGTATCCACAAAGATGGTGGAGAAACTAGATCTGAAAACAACTGCACAACCCAATCCATATAAAGTTTCATGGTTGCAAAAAGGACACCAGGTAATGGTAAGTAAACAATGTCGAGTTGAATTTAAAATAGAAGGATGCAAAGATGAAATTTTTTGTGATGTGATTCCCATGGATGTCTATCATGTTGTGCTGGGAAGACCATGGAAGTTTGACAGAAATGTCATACATGATGGGAGGAAAAACACCTACACCATAGAAAAGAATGGTAGAACACACATGTTGCTTCCAATAGAGGATAAGAAGGTGAAGGAAGAATCCATCACAAGAATACTTCTCATGAGTGGGAAGGATATCTTGAATGAATTCAATAAGGAGAAAGAGATGCAGGTTGTTGTAGTGAGAAATCCCAGAGTCATCCTTACAAGCACTATTGCGGATGATCCACCTGAAGAAATTCAGGAGCTGCTGAAAATTTTTGTTGATATAGTAGTGGATGAGTTACCTTGTTCATTTCCACCCATTAGGAGCATTAGTCATCACATTGACCTTATTCTAGAAGAAAGATTTCCAAACAAAGCAGCATATAGATTGACACCTCAAGAGAATGAAGAGGTTAAAAATCAAGTTCGAGATTTATTGGAGAAGGGTTTAGTCAGAGATAGTTTAAGCCCATGTGTTGTACCAACTACATTGAGTCTGAAGAAGGATGGAGGATGGAGAATGTGCACATATTCCAGAGAAATCAACAAGATCACTATCAGGTACAGATTCCCTTTACCCGGGATGGATGATTTGATGGATTGCTTGAGTGGAGCAAGCTATTTTTCAAAGATAGGTGTGAAAAGTGGTTATCATTAGATAAGGATGGGAGAAGGAGATGAATGGAAAACAACATTCAAAACAAATGAAGGGTTGAATGAGTGGCTTGTTATGCCATTTGGCTTATCAAATGCCCCAAGAACATGTATGAGGTTGATGAATGAATTTCTTAAAGACTTCATAGGTAAGTTTGTGATTGTATATCTAGATGATATACTAGTCTTCAGTAACACTAAAGAGGAACACTTGAGACACTTGATATTAGTGATGAGGAGGCTGCAGCGAGAGAAGTTGATGTTAAACTTAAAGAAATCATCTTTTATGAAAACCGAGCTCATATATTTGGGTTTTGTGATCTCTTCCAAGAAGATGGATCTAGAAAAGGTAAAATCTATCAGATATTGGCCATCACCAAGGAACATATTTGAGGTAAGGAGTGATGCAGGAGCATCACCGACTCATCAAGCGAGCAGCA
The DNA here is from genome assembly GCA_009831015.1 of Picea engelmannii. Taxonomy (NCBI): domain Eukaryota; kingdom Viridiplantae; phylum Streptophyta; class Pinopsida; order Pinales; family Pinaceae; genus Picea; species Picea engelmannii. Next base: position 260,746 of record ML784320.1, read on the forward strand.
CATCAAGCGGAGAGCAGTTGGACAAACCAACCCAAATTTTTGAAAATGCTTTGGGATTGTTGCGCCAAACCTTTAATGGATCATTTATGAAAAGCGCCTTTTGTATATTGTATTGGACTTTGAGCTATACGCTCTCATCCTTAGTAGATAGGAGGCATTTAATCTAGTTAATGCTAGTAGATAGGATTTTAAGTCTAGATTTGATAGTTTAGAGTCCGAGAGGGAAAACGGATATAGACACCCTCATTGTACCATTGTAAGATAGCAGTGAAGAATAGAGGAAGCATTCAGGAGAAGAGAAGAGCAAACAGAGAATATTGTATGAAGAACACCCATGTGCAGGCATTTGAATTAATAGAAGGAATCTTTGATTCAAGCTCATGGTTTATGTTGTTTTCTCTGTGTATATTGTTTATGTGCTCATGAATGTTTGCTTCTTGTTATGCATTTTCTTTGTATATGTTGTGCATGTGATTTCATGTTTTAAATTGAAGTCTGAAAGGGAGAGAGAGTGAAGTTCAATTGTTTCTCTATCTGAGCCAGGGGATTCCTGCAAGGTGTGCAGTCGAAAACATCCGCAAGGAGTGCGTTGATGAAGGCTCAGGTAGTCTAACTCTTGTTCTCATTCACCCAGAAGTGGATTTGGATTGTTGAAGCCGTACAAGGAGTGCGCAGGCTGAAGAAGAAGTCTCAGTTGTAAATCTAAGCAAAGGAGATCGAAGACTGTTGCTGCAGGAGTGCGCAAAGTCGGAAGGATTCAACACTTGGGAAGTTGTTGAATGTTGAGCGCAAGGAGTGCACGCGAGTTCCTCTGAAAGAATCAGAGTGGGAAAGATCAGGAGGTATAGCACCTTCGTGATATCATTAAAGGAGAGCACAGGAGGTTCGTGCCGTAGAAGGTTCAAGCAAGGGTTGCAAGCGCATGCGTGGGAGAGCAAGTTCTGAGAAGGAACACTTAGCCATTCTCAAGAAATCTTCAAGGAGGAGAAATCGACGATCAGGATTCGCAGAGGAAAATTGTGAAATCCCGTCAGCCGTTAGATCACGGGAAAGTTGCGTAGGGTTTAAGCCCTAGTGTGCAGAGGAGGAGTCTCGGGAGGAGTCATTGGGATATTATAGTCATCGGGGTTTCGTTAAGTCAGATAATCGAGACCTTGTGGTTCTCGAAATCCCAAGAAAGGATCCTAGCCGTTGATCTCGGCAGGACACGCGTCAATATTTTGAGGAGTCATCGGGATATTGGAGGCATCGGGATTTTACAGGTCAAGAGAACTGAGACCTTTTGAGTCTCGAAACTCCGACGGAGAATCTCAGCCGTTGGTCTCAATAGGACACGCATCAGACATCAAGAGAAGAGTCGAGGTTCAGTTCATCGGAGAATCGGAGTTTTCAAAGACATAGAACTCTCGCATGTTGGGATCGCGATCCGCGATATCCCGACGAGCACTCAGAACCGTCCATCAGTAGGGACACGTGGCAGGAGATCCGAGGAAGTCGGGGTTCGGCATTTCGGGGTTTCCAAAGGCAAAGGGATTGTTGCATTAGAAATCACGATTTCGCGATACCCGATAGGGCGACGAGGAAGCGGTGACGTGGAGGAGTAAGCTCTCACGTGCATCGGGGATCGGCGTATCGGGATTCTCGGTGACAAGAAAATCACGGCAGGAGAAGTCACGAAACTCCGAAACGTGATGGTCCCACAGTCATAGCATTTCAGTGGAGGACAGGTGTCACCCCATATCGGGGATCAGGACTTGGAAGGGTCCGTGAACTAATGCTACGGGAATTGCGATATCCTAATACGCGATTTCCCGATCACCACAGGAGTGTGGGGCATAGGCGCCAGAGCCAAGGACAGGTGGCATCGGGGATTTTTGAACCTTGAAATTCTTGGTATCTGGATTCGCGAACTCGCGAACTCCGATACACACGAGGGAGGACAGGTGTCAAAGGGTCAACCCTCACAGGAGTCAACGCCAAGTGGCATCGAGAATCGGAGAATCGGAGATCCCAAGCGCGTAAGTTCTACACACTCCAATCCCGCGAATTCCGAAACTTCGACAGGGGAAAGCACGTGGTCTCGTGAACTAGCAGGTCGCATGAGAACATAGTTAGCCGGAGGAAGCTAAAGAGTGGAGAGAGGTACCATCAGAGATCGGGAGTCGGGGATCCGTGAGGACAATGGATCATGACAGCGCAAGTGTCGATTTCCCGATGGGAGAATTCCCGATAAGAGTAAGGAACACGTGGGTGAATATTCATCGGGGTTCAGGGATTTGTGAGACCCGATCTCGTGAGTTCAAGACTCACGATCACGCGAGGACCGATTTCCCGATAAGACAAGGGAGATCATAAGGAAAGCCCTGTGTGTGTTGGAAAGTCCCGATAAGGGATTTGAAGAGCGTTTCAGCTCTTCGGGCCGAAGGAGAAGAAGGTCCTGTGGAAGCAGACGTGCCCTGGGTGGCGCGTTTGCGTCAAGGAGTTTCCATGGATTATCAAGTTTCTATAGGAAATTCATTAGAAATTTCAGTGGTATATGTGCACCAATATTAGACACTGTGAAGAAAATACATAAATATTTTAAGTGGACAGAAGAGGCTGAGAAAAGCTTCAGGATATTGAAAGATAAGATCATAGAAAATCCAATTCTGGTTTTTCCATATTTTGGGAAGACATTTTAGGTAAGGTGTGATGCTATTGGAGTAGAAATTGGAGCAGTCTTGAGTGAAGATAACAGACATGTTGCATATTTCAGTGAGAATTTGAATGATACCAAGAAGTACTCCACATATGATAAATAATTCTATGCAGTGATTCAAGCCTTAAATTAGTGGAGGCATTATCTTATTCCCAAAGAATTTGTGTTGTACAATGATAATCAAGCTCTACAGTTCATCACTAGACAAGAGAAATTGAATCAGAGGCATGAAAAGTGGGTGGTATTTATGCAGAATTTCACTTTTGTTATCAAACATATTTCTGGTAGTGGAAACAAAGTTGCATATGCTTTGAGTAGGAGATGTTTGATTTTGCAAGAATTCAAAGTGGAAACCTTGGGGTTTGAACACCTTAAGGAAATGTATGGTGAAGATGTAGATTTCAAAGAAGCTTATGAAGCCTATCCAAATCCTTTGCTAAGGGATAGAAGCCCATGGATGGAATATTTAATTCGGGATGGACTATTGTTCAAAGGGAGAAAATTGTGCATACCAAAATGCTCAATGAGACACAATGTGCTGAAAGAAAAACATAGTGGAGGCCTAGCAGGACATTTTGGCCATGAAAAAACATTTGCACAGTTGAGTAGCTTGTATTATTGGCCAGGTATGAGATATGAAGTGAATAAATTTTTGAACAAATGCATAATTTTCCAGTATGCAAAAGGAAGATAACAAAACATTGGTCTTTATCATCCATTTACTATTCCAGATAGGCCTTGGGATGTTATTAGCATGGATTTTGTGTTGGGATTGCCAAGAACCCAGAGGGGAAGTGATTCCATATTTGTGGTAGTTGACAGATTTTCCAAAATGGCACACTTTATCCGATGCCAAAAGACAAATGATGCTACACACATACCAAGTTTATTTTTTAAAGAAGTTGTAAGACTACATGGATTTCCCAGGAGCATTGTTTCAAACAAGGACACTAAATTTGTTGGTCATTTCTGGAGAATACTATGGAAGAAATTGAGGACAAATTTTTCCTTCAACTCAGCATATCATCCTCAGATAGATGGATATACTGAGGTGGTAAACAAAAGTCTGGGTAATTTGTTGGGAAGCTTAGTCACTGAGCATAATAGTTAATGGGATCAGATTTTTCCACAAGCAGAATTTTCATACAATGAATCACCAAATAGGAGCACCAGAAGAACTCCATTCCAGATTGTGTATGGAATGTAGCCAAAGGGAATATCAGAACTAAGAGATTTGGGGTAGAATGAATTCAAAAGTGCAGGAGTTGAATATTTTGTGTTAGATAGCTAGAGAGATCCTCTCCTCTTCACTTGCCTCTTTGAGGGGGCATCCTCCTATTGAGATATTTATCCAAATACAATACTTCTCTTCATGTCCCATTACATTGCTTGAACCCCTTTATATAGTGCTACCATCACCTAAGAACATTCTAGAGGAGGAATCTTCTAGAAGTAGAACCTTCTAAGAAGTCCTCTTACATTTATTATATCTAAATACCCATTTATTATGTCTAACTACCATAGTGGGCCTTATTTAATAATATAGTGGACCTAGTCCACCTTACATTGAATGGTCTCCACTATTATCATTATGGGCCCTCTGGGCCCCCCCACTACCTCTCTAGCTACCTAACAGCAGAAGTTTGACACATACATCCTTAGTTTGGGATTTGTGAGAAGCAAAATTGATCACTACATATATTCCAAGGAAGAAGGTGGGCGTTCCATATATGTAGCTTTGTATGTTGATGACATGTTGTTTATTGAAAACAACATGGACACAATAAAGGAGGTGAATAAGCAGTTATCCTCCAAGTTCGACATGAAGGATCTCAGTGCAATTAACTTCATTCTAGGAATAAAGATTAATAGAGATCAAGCCACTAGAAATCTCTGGTTGAATCAAACGAAGTATATTGAAACAGTTATGGAACGGTTCAACATGTAGGATTGCAAACCAATGAAGGTGCCAATTCATGTGGGAGAAAGGTTAACTGTTGAACAGTGTCCAAAGACATGGGAAGAAATAGACGACATGGCATGTGTTCCCTATGCAAGTGTTGTTCGTAGTCTAATGTATGTGATGGTTTTCACTCGACCAGATATTTCCCATGTAGTGGGAGTGTTGAGAAGGTACATGTCGACACCTGGAAAGGAGCACTAGACTGTTGTCAAGAAAGTATTCAAGTATTTGTGTAGCACGAAGGACTATGCTATATGCTACCAAGGAATACCTAACGATGACAGTGGTAAATTAAATGTACATGGCTTTGTCAACGCCTACTGGGCTGGAGATCTAGATCGACAGAGGTCAACCAACGGATATGTATTCAAGATGTTCGGTGGAGCAATAAGCTGGATGAGTAAGCGATAGGCGGTCATAGACTTGTCAGCAATAGAAGCTAAATACATGGCAGCCACTCATGGAAGAAAATAAGTGGTATGGCTGCAAAGGTTGTATTCAGGAATCAGATTTGAGAAGAGAGCTATGGAGGTAAGTTGTGACATTAAAAGCGCAATATTTATGGCAAAGAACCCTGCTTATCATTCAAAGACTAAGCACATTAATGTACAATACCATTCCATAAGAGACATGGTGGAAAGTAAAAAGCTGCTAATGGAGAAAGTAGACACGTTGGAAAACATAACAAACTCATTGATCAAGTCTATGAGTGTTGTGAATTTTTCTTGGTGCAGAGAGGAAATGGGCATTGTTTCCCTGGGTCTATGAACAAAAGTTTAGGAATCTCTTGTTTCAGCAAAGAAGACAACAAGTGGGAGAATGTTGGGTTGTTATATTCTTTACAGTGAAGGTCGAAGTTGAGGCAGATCGATAGCAAGTCGAAGGTTGAGGTTAGTCGACCGGGTAAAGTCAATTTTGAAGGTCAAGGTTGTTCAATATGGTAAAGGCATCAATAGCAAGTCGAAGAGGTCAAACAACATGAGGCCAACAGGTAGACATGTGGCGACCGAATGAAGGCTGACTAGTAGTCGATTGATAATACGACTTGGAGTTGATTGTAAAAGAATCTCAAGATTTGCGGGATTTGTAGCCAATGATTTGCATGGATCTGTAACCTTTTTTTGGTTCCAATTCTTTATGGGTTTTTCTATTGTAAATCCTATAAAGAGGCGTGTTGTAAGGCCATAAAGGCTAATGAATGAATGATTGAATGTCTTTAGAGAAATCTTTAGATGTAGGTTGTTGGTTATGCAGATGTAAGTTGGATTGGCTATAGGGTTTTTCTTGCGCAGGCAAGAGGGTATGATGTTGATTGTGTCTTAGGTGTGGACCAAGGTTAGACATGTAACCTTTTATTCAGATTAAATAAGACAATAAGAGAGAAAAATGCTCAAGGAATGTTGGTTTTCCCAGTTTGGGTTTCTAGGGTAAAATCTCTCTGTATTGTGTGATTGCTTTGTCATTTACATTCTGGATTAAATTATTCTTCTCCTCTGGTAGGTTTAGTGTGGAAGTGTTTCTCATTTCCTGACAAGTGACATATCTTATTGATTGTTGATGACCATCGCCAAGAAGGAATCCACCCATAATGTTTCTTTACTCTTGTAGTTGTCTTGCATTTGAAACACCTATCTAAAGGATTATTTTGTTGTCCATAATGCTTGCAAGGATGAAGATCGAATCATTGATCTTCCATCTAGCCAACTCGATGACAATGTTGTCATATCAGAATATTCTCTTGAACATGAACAGGTGAATGTGAACTATCTTGTAGCAGTCCAACACTCTGAAACTAGATCAGTTTGGTGTAATTTGGATTATAAAAGGTCACTTCCTTTTCATATCCAATACCAATTTTGTGCTTGTTATTTCTAATTTCTTCCCAATTTCTGATGATTTGCTCGGAAAGAGAAAGTTGAACGTCATTTGTACTTGAATCCGGAGTTGTCTCACTTAGTTGTTGTTGCACTAGTTGTTGGTCTGAAAAGCATCATCATCTTCTTCATGTTCAAAAATAAGGTTCTGAACAAGGATGGGTTCAAAATGTTGTCGAAGATTCTTAAGCTCAAGTGCATCGTGAAGAAGATGAGTATGAGTTTACAGCAGTTCTTCTTTGGCTTGCGTAACTTGCAAGTAGATCACAACAAACTGCATAGTGGTTTTGTCAATGGTGACTATATTGTTCACAGTAGAGAGTATTCGAGTGTTCAATAACTTTAATAGTTCCTCAAATCGAACTATTTTAAAGATAGAAATAGATGTCAATGGTTTCTTGTAATTCCACCCTAACTTTACAATGCAAAGACTAAAAAATGAAGGCAGCAAATGGAGGGTGTCAGCTTCTATGCACCTATTTACAAATGGAACATAAGTAAACTTACAAAAGAATCATTTGTAGGTTACCTTGATTCTTGTAAATGTGTAGTCGGTGCTTTTGATTATGTCAGTCTCTATGATCTTCAAGCTGCAAAAGAAAAGCATGTGCTTGTGGGATTAATCACAATTAATTTCAAGAGGAACTCTTAAGGTCTCTTCAAATTCTATTGTCCACTTGAGTATACAAAACAAATTGATAAAAAAACATTGATCTGTTAGCATACAACTCAGTTGGATTCCAAGCATAGGCATGAAGCATTGTTCTTGAGATAAAATCAACAATGTAGTCTACATCAATCTTCCCATGAGCCATTTCCCCAACCACAAATACAAGGGGAATATTTTCACTGGAAGCATCAACATAGTCATGAAGCTTAAATTCTTTGGGTGCTTCACTAGGTAGATGTTTTGTGTCTGTATTTTTTTTAATCGCACGTAGGATTTTATCTGGCCCATTAGTTGCACGAATGCTTAGTTTTTGCAGAAGTTGCACCATCATCCCACAAAAATGCTTGAAGTTTCTTGGAAGACGAACATGGGGATTCACTTGTATAAGAAATTTCTTGTGATTTTGCACATAAACAACATTAAGCCTTCCATCCTTGTTAAGAGGGCTAACCAAAATTGCCAATAGAACCTGGTGAACAATATCATGCCGAAATGTTTCTAGGTCTTGTTTTTGTTTCCATAGGAAAAGACCATTGTCATTGAAATTCAAAAGTTGGTATGTCTGAGTTTCTAGTTGAACCGAAAAAACTCAAAACACGAGGTTATCCCGGATTCAAAAAATTGAATGATGGATTTGGAGAATTGTCGAGATGTTGCGAGTTCGAATATAATGCTTGGAAGTCGTGAGAAAACTCACCCCTTTTTCTTTTTTCTCGGTAGGGTGTGCACTCAAGCATATTTATTTTTCCTATGTGATCTCCTGCTCCTCATCCACGTCTAGGTCGAAATTGGCATTGGTATCAAATTTACTGTGTAAGCCAACAATCCTTTCAAACAAAAAAATATACGAAGTTATGATTTCAAATCCTATAGAAAGAAAAAAAGAAAAAACCAAAGAATAGTTCTACCAAAAGGATAAGGGATTGAGCACCAAAAAATGGAGACCCTTCCCTAGTTCCACTGAAAGACTAGTTGAATCAGAATCCAAAAATGGATGTCCTTCCATAGTTCACACCAAAGGCCAAGTGACATATCACCTAAAAATGAATGCCCTTCCTTAGTTCTACCCAAAGGCTTATTAACTAAGTGAAGTCAAAATTTTATAATTTATAATTTTATTATACACTGTAGAATGGAAGTACTCTTTAAATCCATCACCATGTTATTGACTTAATTTATTAATAATTATTTATTATAGTTATAAAATATTTTCAAATAATTATTTAAATTAATCTTATTAATTTAATTTATGATGATCCAAATAAATAATTTAATTACTTTATATTTATCAAAATTTAACTTTATTATTCTTTGGGTTATTTATTTAATTAATTTGTAAAAATTACAAAATATAAGAATTATGATATATAATATAAAGTTTTTATGATGATGGTGATGGTGGTTAACATTCACTGATATCAGATTTGGTCTATTGGACCTTAAGAAAGGTAAGGAATTGCATAGTTTGTTTTAGAATCGTATTTATGTGCTAAAAAATATTTAAGAGAAGTGTTCATAAATCAACATAGTTTTGATGAGTTAAAAGTTTAGGAAGGTCTATATTGTAACAACTAATTTGAAATTGTGATCTAATGTGGGTGTACACAAGACATTATAAGAGAGTGATTTTCATATTCAACCCTCTTAGTGTCACAAAGATGACAAATTCTTTTGACCCACGACATTTTAGGAATTGTCCAATGTCCTGTTTTACTATGTAGCACATGAGAATTTGTTCTTATTTTAACAATGTTGATTTTTTTTCTTTATGCTAGTCAAGACAAAAAGATACTTTTGATCTTCTAGATTATGGTTGATCATGTCCTTATCGTATCTTAATGTTATTGTATCTTCTAATTATTTATTGCACCAAAATTTCTCTTTAAATTTAGATGTAATAATATTTTTAATATTATCATTATTTTGCAGAGTAACATATTCCTTTATGCCCCAATGATTTAGCTAAGACTTGACATCTTTATGCCAACCTTGCTTAAGTTGTAGGTGGTTTTGACTAGAGTTTGAAGCAATCTTAAGAAGCCTCTTGTCTTCCATGCTATTTATCTTGTTCTTGTGCATTAGGTGCCTAGTCATAGCCATGCTCTCAATAGGTGAAAGACTTTCTTTTATGAGCAGGATAGGATAGGGTGTATTGACTTTAATTTTGAGATTATAAGTTGTAAAAAAAAAATGGATTTTGTCTATCATTCTCTATGATTCTCTAAAGATGTTGTGACTCCAAACTTCACAACAATATAAGATAACATGTACAGTGATGAGAGTTTTAAAGAGGGTTTCTTCTTATCCCATAGTCGAAAGTATTGTTATTATATGAATAGGATTATTTCAAAATCCACTCCAACGAGCATTTTTTAGTTGTATTCCCTTAATTTTAAGATGAGAGGTTTATGTCCATCTCAAATTCATGAAGTGGGAATCTATATGGTAGAGACCTATGAATTTTAAAAAATGTATACAAACCTTTGTGTGTGGACATATTTTGTCAACCTAAAAATACAAATGGTTGTTAATACAAATTAAGTTTTTGGATAAGGTTTTGTTTTAAAGGAAAACCTTGTGGAGAACTCTTTAAGTACCTTCCTATAAATTATGGATGGTAAATGGGGTAAATCTTTGACCTTGATTATAGAGCCTAACCTCAAGGGGATCAAGAGAGTCAAACTTGTGACTTCTTGATATTTTGGGGGAGAGATCTCACAGCTGGCTCATGACCACTTAAACTAATCCTCAATGTTATTCGACAAAGTAATTATATATTCACTTGAAACAATCTTAAGAAGACAAGAGACTTCCTAAGGTTGTTTCAAACTCCAATCAAAACCACACGTGGCTCAAGTAGGGTTGGCATAAAGATGTCAAGTCTTGGCTAAATCATTGGGGAATAAAGGAAGAGGTCACTTTGCAGAATAATGATAATATTAAAATAATTATTACATCTAAATTTAAGGAGAAATTGTGGTGTGATAAAGAATTGGGGAACAAAATAAAATTAAGATACTATAAAGCCATGGATGGGGTGCCATCCAGCGCAAAGCGCACATAACTAACCACAAGGAATTAAGAGAACCTGCCACTTGGCTCACCAATCCTCGCGCTAGTAGCGCGGGTGGAGGCTTCAGGATGTCGTCGCTTCAAGGAATTCAAGCTATTTCATAATCAACTAGATTTTGTTCTAGTGGAATGTTGCAGGTCTATACGAGGGAGGTCAACTTCCATAACTCTTAGTACCAAGTGATTAATTTTCCATTAATGGCCATGAAGCAGTCGATGGGAGGTGACTTAAGGAAGCCTATCATCTTTGGGAAATGTCATTATGTTTGTGGCTTCCATATGGTGCATTACCGTAGGGGGGGAGAATAGTGGGTCAGAGCAATTCACATCCGGGAGTATTTCATTTATGTGCTTACCATGTTGAGGCAACGGGGTCAGTTGAAGCGGGGCAGGGGAGAATACACTCCAGTGTACCAACCTCCCTCCTCAGTTGCAGGTATCGATAATTCAAACAACCATAGAAAATGATCCATGTCTCCATCTCTCAACTCGGCTACGACTGACCAATAGGACATCAGCCACACCTCATCCGGTTTGAGCTGTAAAATTGAATGGTTTGAAAAACGTGGGCATTCTATGGGTTACGCCCCAAAATATTTTTTGGGTTGGACGTCTTCAGAGAGCCCATTGCCAAGCTCCCCTCTTGGTCACTCTAGTCACACTCATGGTGCTCTATCTTCAGGGAATCTAGTTACTCGTCCATCTGAAGCACCCTCCTCTAATAACCCTAGTGCATTTAAAGAGGAGGACTCCCAACACATCTTTGAGGCCTTGTCCACACTTCAACATTTGATATTTGAGCTTTGAAGTGAGGTCTTCGAGCTTTGAAGTGAGGTCTTTGACGTCAAATTCTGCCTTGAGCTTTTGGGACACCAGATTTCTCTGGCGATGGATTTGAGCACTGATCGAGATGCCTCATCAACTCCTACGACAATTGGAGCGATGAATCCCATCCTCCTTCCTTCGAGATAAAATTGATATTGAGCATGATGGTCACCAAGTTCAGCACTTTGGTTACTGGTTTTTCTATTTTGTATATGGTCTATCTGGTCATTATATGTATTAGTTTTGAGGCCAAGCTAAGATCACAAACTTCTAGTTTAATTTTGTATTTGGCACTATTAAACAACATCTATGCTATTATATCCACCTAGTTCTATTAAAGTTTTGGTGACATAGGAAGCACAAGTATAAAAACTCAGTTGGAGCAAAGTTGGTTTCCAGTTATGACGACTCTTGCTCCAGTGAACACTTGTTATTTTGTAACATTTTTTCATGATAGGTAATTTATAGATCACTTACATACAAAAAAAAGATACTATAAAGAGGTGATCAACCCTAATATAGAAGATAAAAAATGTATCTCTATTTTGATTAACGAAAGAAAAAAAATTCAACATTGGTAAAATCAGAACAAACTCTCATAGGCTCCATAGTGAAACATGGCATTGGAAAATTCCTAAGACATCACGGGTCAAGATAATTTGTCATGTTTGTGACACTAAGAGGGTTGAATATGAAAAACACTTTCTCTTAGAATATCCCGTGTACACCCATATTAGATCACATTTTCAAAATATTAGTTACAATACTGACCTTCCCAACAAACTCATCAAAACTATGGTGATTTAGGAATGCTTCTCTTACAACTTTTCAAGCATTAAAATAAAATTATAAAGAAAACTATATTATTCCTTACCTTTCGTAAGGCCCGACAAACCAAATTTGGTCTTAGTGGATATTAACCACCATCATTTTCGTCATCGTCATCACCGTCATCTTTGTCTTCGTTGTTGTCCATTTTCATTATTGTCATCGTCCTCCTCCTCCTCCTCCTCATCATCATCATTGTCATCATTATCATTATCATCATGATCATCTGTCGTCGTCGTCGTCGTCGTCATCATCATCATCATCATCATCATCATCATCATCATCATCATCATCATCATCATCATCATCATCATCATCATCATCATCATCATCATCATCATCATCATCATCATCATCATCATCATCATCATCATCATTTGATTTTTTTCACCTTATGAGTGAATGGTTCTTCTTCATCATCATCAATAATATTTGATAATTTAAACTTTTTTCGCCAACTATGTCAAGTACTACCTTACATGCCAATAGAATAAGGCAAATACCAAACTCCCAAGAGGCTTACTTGACCAAGTTGATTAATATGATATTGTAAAAGACTTTCCAAACAAAAAAAATATTCTTCATTTCTAATAAATGAATGGTTCATGCAATGCACATAACATTTTTATAATAATATTTTAAACTAAATTAAAAATAAAATAATTATTTCAAGTTAAAAATCAACCTAATATAAAAATTCAATATGTAATTAAAAAAAATAATTTAAGTTCAAAATCAACCTAATATAAAAATTCATTATTACATATGTATTTAAAACATTTTTAAGTTGAATATTATAAACCTATTTTAAAATAATTTTCATTATTTTAAAATTTTAAATTATGTATATATATTTAGTTTTGAGGGCTAGTTCAATGGGTTGATGTCATTGTTACTAAATTTTTTTCAATAATTTGATAGATTGTTGTATTTAATTAAATTATTATTGGATTGGATTGAAGCACATCGTTAAGAGTTTAGCATGTCACTTGTGGGAATTGAACCTAGGTGGAGAGGATAACAATCATTCCTCTCAATCACCCAAACTAAGCCCAATTCACACAAACACATCCTAAAACATAGTGTATTATGTAAAGTTTCATAAAGTTTTGACCTCCCACTTATATCATATAGGTGTAAGTTAAAAAGTAGACAAACTCAACCATTTTTCATAAAATTCGATAACAATTTTTCTAGAGGTTATAGTTCCACTAAATTAATGGGAACATTGACCAAAAAATCATCACCTTCAAAAATTTTGACTCATTTTAAGAAAACTCATACCATTGAAATTTGAAAAAAAAAAAAAAAATCAAGACAAAACTTTGCCTTGTGAAATATATATATAGACATTTCCTTATTAAATATATATAGAAATATTTCAATTTTTAATTCGCTCAAATTCATATAATGCTTTTTCACAAATTACTTTCCTTATTTTACAAGGAAAAAAATATTTTTATAAATATAAAATCAAAATATACATAAATATGTCTTTAAAAAAAACACTAAAACATGTACTCCTCTAAACAAGCTTCTCTAAATCTATTATATAACTACATAATTAAAGACTTTCGAAGTTCCAAAGAATACCTTTAAAAAAAATCAACATTATTGAAAAAAACAAAACATCAAACCGTACGTACGTTAGTAAAGTGATATTTTTGAAAAAGAAATTTGAACCCCCTAGTAAAGTATCTTGAAAATGAAATTTGAACCCTCTGAACTCTTGTTCAAATAGAATCCCATCTTACATAAAAATAACTTCCTAAATAATTAATCAACTTTTAAATTATATTCTGTCTATATATTTTGTTTATTTTATTTTTTTAATCTAGAACTTGAAAAAGTTTCCTTCCTTGTATGTATGCATGATAATAGTTTTTTAATTAATTTTTTTTTAAATAATTAAATATTTATAAAACACGTAATCTTTACTCCACCATATAATTATACTAAAATTTATATAATATTTATTTAAAAATAAATAATAAAGGATTTAAAGATACATAAGTGAATTTTATGGAATTTATATATAGAAAGGTTAAATTTACTTCACTGAGAGAAATTATTTATATTACATGAAAGTTACAATTCATAATTTTTTCATCAGAAAAAAACATTTACAACACCATGATAATAGTTAGTTATTTGAATAAAAGATAAATGTAAAACACAAAAGATGAGTAAAGCATATAAACTCATAACTTAGTTAAAACTCACCTTTTAAAAAAACACTCGTAACTTAGTTAAACTCACCCAAAAAACCTTCGGAAACTTTGCTCTCAAAGGCCAAAGTTATAAAACAAAAAGAAAAACACCTAAAAAAACGCGTGGTCGGCATGGTTGGAGATTATTTTATTAGAGTTGACAAGGCACCTTGTATACACTTATTGAGAGTCAATAAAGTATTCTAGTGGTTATTTATTGAGATGTATTATAGTGATGTTGCACCAATAATGGATGCCCCTTCCTTAGTTCTGCCCAAAGGTCAAGGGACTAGAATCCATCTTTCCTTAGTTCTATCCAAAGGTTAAGTGATTGGAGACCCTTCCTTAGTTCTACCGAAAGGCCACTGAGAACCCAAAAATGGATGTCCTTTCATAGTTCACACCAAAGGCCAAGTGATTGAGTACCTAAAAATGAATTTTTTTTAGTTATATCCAAAGGTTTAGTGACTAGATGTCCTTTCATAGTTCACACGAAAGGCCAAGTAATTGAGCACCAAAAAATGAATGTCTTTTTTAGTTCTATCCAAAGGTTTAGTGACTAAGTGAAGTTAACATTTTAAGGGGCAATAATTCAAATGGTTAGAGGTAGGTTTCACATTCTCTCCACTCGAGTTCAATCTTTGACGAGACATTTGACCCATTATGATAAGGTTAGAAGGGTAACTCTTTGGCTCAAGAGAGAGACCCCCTTGCAAGTGTGTCTCTGAACATCTTGACCCTTCTTACATCATAAGTTAATATTATATTTGGCTTATAGGTTGTTGGATATACTGTTGGGTTATAATGATAGCCAATTGGTTTGGTCTTGGACCTAGCCTAGGTCACTCTAACAAGTTAGCAATTTTTCATGGTTTAAAAAAATTACAATTTATAATTATATTATATTATAATCCATCATAAATTATGGAATAAATGTCTCAATTCATCCCAAGAGTATTGACTTAATTTATCAATTAATTATTTTAGTGTAATTATAAAATACTTTAAAATACAATTTAATTATAAGTAATATGATTCATTTTATATTATTCATAATATTAATAATTTTATAATTTATCGGGGTGGCATTGGTAGGTGGGGTTCTCTTGGACCCTAAAGGAAATCTAGAGATTACCTACTCTTGGAATCTTGGTCGGGTTACCAATAATCCAGCATAAGCCTATGCCCTATTTCAAGGGGTCACTTTAGTTGGAGCTCAAAATGTTCATAAGGTCATTGTTTTGGGAGACTCTAAAAACACCATTAGACACCTCAAACTGGGATCACTTCCTTGGGATGCTAGATTGCATTCCACATTCCACCGAATCCAAATTGTGTTGCAAGCCTTTTCGCATGTGGACCTTTTAAATATCTTCCGACAAAAAAACTCTTTTGTAGACCGACATAATACTACAAGAGGCAAAAAGGAGGATTTATGTATCAATAAAGATTTGGTTTTTAAGCCTATCCCCTGATGATCCCCCCTCATTTATTAATTAGTTTATGGTTCCTCCACATGGTTTCCTCCTGCCTTGTCGACTTCATGCACCCGCCACGACTCATGTCACCTCACATTAACTTCTTCTATTTGGCCTCAATGCATAAATCTTTCTCACGCTCCCTCCTAGCGAGATGTGGGATTTTCACATTTGCAATGGATCAATTCGTCCGTAACAACAATCATCGATTTGAATGGGATCAAGGTGAGATGGGATTGGTTGTTATGGATTTAACTTCCAGTGTGCAACATATTGTATTTGGCTTCCATTCCACTGCTCAGTTGATACTTCCTTGGGTGCCTTCAAGTTATTGTTGCTTTGTCATTGTCTTTGGTATTTTAGCACCATCTATTCATTGCTCCCCTATTGTTCTCGTCCCCATGGAAAAGTGTGGGCGAGTTAATTCAAAGGTGCTCCTCTCTCAGCTTGAACATGACGTAGATGACCTTCACAAATTAACTTAGGCCCTGCAAATTTGATCGGGTAGCCTTTTCGCTCAGGTGATTAACATCCTTGAAATTTTCGCATTGTTGGATGCTCCAACAAATTCAGGACGAATGTAGTGCACCAAGGAGTCAATTGGAGGACCTCCAAGCCTGCCCCCACTAGGCTCGGGTGTCATTTTTTGCAACTGTCTGTTCTGATGTGGCTTCTTCTCCCATGGTTAATTTCATAGTCTCTGATATGAATTCTCTTGTTCCAGAGCCAACAATGGAAGCTACTGGTATGAAAGATTTTCCTCCTCCTATATAGGTCAAATGCAACGTTTCTTTTTGTATAGTCTCAGGGTTTTTATTCAGGTTTACACTGTAAAGATCTTTGTTGTATGCTCATTCTCTGAGCACTTGACATATTTAGCTATAGGCAGACATAGTAGTCCATCAAAGTTCTCTATAGGCTTGAATTTTATAAGAATGACTCTCTTTTGTACTATTGTTGTGTGTATTGCTACAATTTTTATTTAATATATTATCTCCCAATTTTTGTAAAAAAAATACACTTTATTAATTCAGAAAAACAAAAGAAGATTAGATTTTTTTTAACAATATTTTGGATCACATAAATAAAATATTAAAAAAATAAAATTAAACGAGATTAATTTAATGTTGATCTCAAAGAATGGTATTTATCATCCATATCATCATAATTTACATGTATAAATATTTATTATTTTAAATTTAAAAATAAATAAATCTTATTAAATTATAGGTAATTTTAACAAATAAAAATATCTTTCCAATATTTTAATTTTTTTAAGAAAAAAATGTAATTTCTCTGTAACAAAATAATGGAAATTATACTTTTTAGGTTCATATTCAATTACAAGAGTAATTTAAATCATGTATATATCATTTTGTCCCTTAAATAATCTTTTATCCTATTTTTTTTTACCTTTTTTCTTTTTAACCTATCTTCACTCTTTGAAGAAGGTTCCAGTGTGGCTAATTGTAATTTAGAACTTTGAAGATTAAGATTCAAAGAGAGAACTGATTCTTTATTGGAATCGGAGGTATCAAATTCATGAAGTCTCTTCACCCCCTCTATAAGGGCATCATTTATAGCTATCACCATGAAGGAGGTAAGCTTGATATTCATGTCTTCTACTCTATCATCATTCGACACTTTTGGACAAACAATGTTCGCCATTTTTAGGACAATAGATCACCAATTGACATCATTCTAATCAACTTCATCCTCTAGATACAATTGCTTACATGCTTGATAGTTTTTTTTTATTTAGACTGATGTAATTTTTTCCTTTTTGAATAGGTCCATGCATTGTATGAGGTCAAGAATATTACAAATGCCCTAGTTGTTGGTAGTGTTGACACTAAAAGTAGTATTCTCATAATCTATAATGTGAACCATCTAAAATTTCCCCATTGTAATAACATATTGTTTGGTAGATCTCGACTTATGTCAGTCCCAACACAAATTTTGACATAAGTGAAAAGACCCAATTTAGAGCATAAATCTATTTTGATGAAACTACCCAAAATATTATTGAAGTAAATATGAAGGCTTATTAGATATATGAGACAATCCAAATCATCTCTTATGATTTAGGTGTCTTTAAATGCTTTGTAAAATTTCATTTAATTCTTAATGAATAACAATAGAACTATTTTTTCCTGGGAAAAAAACTACCCAAATAATTGTCAATATCTTTAAGAACTGATAACTGACAAAAATGAAAAAATAGATTTGAGAGCTTAGCTAAAATTAACATTTTTATTATATACATAATAGAAGAATCAAAAGTGAGGAGCTAAGAAGTAACAAAAGGACTCTCTTTACCCAAAACTAAGGGTCCTCCTCTAAAACTCTCTCATAATCAACATGATTTTCAAATTAAAACCTTTAAAACAAAGTTAACCTTATCTAAAAAAACATTAATACAATTATTAAAAAAAAAAAAAAAAACATTCAATCCAATTATTATCGATGAGACTGGTTAAAACGAAATTATGTTAAAAAATCTCCAACTTAAATATCTATTCAAATTTCTCTACTACTTTATACATATTAATCATAAAAACATTTGTATGTGAAAACCATTTTAACTTTATAATAATTATTTATAATTCCAATTAAAAAAAAAAAATTGGTGGTGGCTTTACATGTCATTGTTAATTTTAACAAACAAAAAGATCTGAAAACATATATTATTTTATAAATACTTTTAGAACGGTCCACCGCATATCGCTCATGACTTCACCATCTTTCCCAATCCATCGATTTTAAAGGACTAATCCATGAGGCCCCTTTTACATTTAAAAAACTAATAATCCAAAAACGGATGAAAAAAAAAAATGCAACCGATTACGCATTGAAAATCAAACATGCAACTTGAAGAATCATTCTTCCACTGATCCTAGCACAAATTAAGTGAATATTTTAAGGGAATTGAACCAAATAAGGGATTTTATAGTAAATAAAATGGATTTTTTATAATATATTTAATTATATTATAAAATTAATCAAATATTCAATCTTGTAAAACTGGAGACAATAGGTCGAGGCAATTTTTTGAATTATTACTAGCACGGCCACAAATTCGTGGTTGGTGAATGTCGAAAGGACGGCTTGTAAAAGACGGCTTGCAAAACCTGAACGGTCGAGAAAGAGAAACAACTAGCCACCATAGTAAATTTTAAATATGATTAAGTAAAAGTAAAAAAATAAATATGTAAACTGATATCTTTATAATAGTGAGGAAGTTAGTGGTTGAAATCACAACCATTGATTTATTGGGACTACTAAAAATATTCCATCAATATTTAATCTTGTCCATACAAAACTGATTAAGTACTAAAAATCTATTAAATGTGCCCACGGTCAATAGGTGTACGCATTTCGGCGTAATTATTTTTAAATATAATTATGCATACTTAACAATGCACATATCACATAAATAAATTTATTTTATTAAATCATTACGAAATTGCATGATCATATAAAACAATAAACAATAAAGTTTACATTATGTATGTTAATTTTCAAAAGAATAAAGAAAAAAATTGTGAGAACTACCTCTTAAGTATGTGTTTTTGGCTTGCATCATTTTCTCAATCAACTTTACAAACAATAAAGTTTACATTATATATGTTAATTTTCAAAAGAATAAAGAAAAAAAATTGTGAGAACTATTTTCTTAAGTATGTGTTTTTGGTTTGTATCATTTTCTCAACCAATTTGATCCAGGTGGATATTGATGGCCACCCGCCTATTCCAACCGGCTCCTCTTGTCCGTTTTTGTTCAGCACGTTCTTTTGTACTTCTTTGTAATTATGGTTTCTACACTTCTGGGGTTGTCTGAAGCCCCACACATTCTCCAGGTGGATACTAGTGGCCTCTTGCCTAATCCAATTGACTTATTTTGTATGTTTTCCTGCCAACACATCTTGTTGTACTTCCAGGGTCATTTTGGAGGCCTAAACAATGTTTTTTTGGCTCGCCACAGTCAAACTGTAGACAAAGTTAGAGTTTGATGACGACATTAGTAGTTCTCTGAAAGACCTTTCCAACAAGCTATCACGCGCCTAAAACAGAGGTTGTATGCAAAAGTTACGACCCTAGGAAGTTGAGGTACCAACTTACCCATAGGGGCCCACATGACTTTTAGCGTTTCACCTTCTAGGGTTAGGTTTTTGGATGTCTAGGGTTTTGGCATTCATGAGTAATATCAAAAAGGCCTATGGAGCCTCATTGTAATCCATTCTGCTCAGACGAATGTGCGTAGCAGCCACATCTCGTCTCGGAGATAGCTACCACCATTCGAGCAAGTGTTTCAGTTCTACAGTTTTACAGTTTCAACCTATTTCATTATTCAATAGAAGATATTGTTCAATGGATATTTGTGTTATTCTTCATATCTTTGTGTTTATTGTATTCAGTATGTTAATCAGTTCATTTTTCTCCTAAATCCGGACCAGTGCTATCAGAGCGGTCTGCTCTTCATTTATTTTTCTTCATGCATGTCCCCGACAAGATCTGGGTACAAGAAGTTGGGACTCGAACCAATCGAGCCATTAAAATATCGGTCACGCTGAGCCCAACAACAACCCATGGGGGATGAAAAGAAAGATGATGGAGCAGGAGATCCTATTAAAATGTTGCTCGAGGAAGCCCTCACGCAAAAAAGGAACGAAATGATGGACAACTTCGCACAGATCCTTCGACGGCTGCCCACAAGAGAAACATTTTCATCAAGTGGCCATGCAACCCCCTTCAAGGTACATGTAAATTTCGATATTCCATTATTTGAATGACTGATAGATGCAGATGTTGTAGATAAATGGTTGAATCTGCTCGGAGGGTATTTTTCGGTCCACAATTTTTTCGATAGGGAAAATATCACTTTTGCACTCCTCAAGGTCGTTCCCCATGTTAAAGATTGGTGGGATACTTACTCTGAGCAAAGGGCCATGGAGGAATCTGCAATGTTTGTGGTGGCCCCTACATGGGATTCATTTCGGGATGCCATTAAAGACCAATACTACTCTATTGGAAGCTACGAGGACCAGTACACCAGATGGACCACCCTACGTCAAGAAAGGGACCAGACAGTACAATATTTTCCATACCCTACGCACCAAATTGGGTATCAAAAACTTTAAGCGTCATCTAGTGCTCAAATACCATGGTTGTTTGCATAGATACATTCAAACAGAAATGGAATCCATGGACATCACCTCATTGGGCACGACTTATAAATGCATTGTCAAGATCGAGCAGGAATTTAAGCAGAAAAGGTGAGAGTTTGGATCTGCAAACCCTTCACAGTCGAAGCACGGCAAAGGCAGCCCCATACCACACAGCAAGGGACCAAGTCAAGATGGTCACCCTCAGGACAACCAGTCTAAGACGCAACACAAGAAGGGCAATGAGAAGACGAAGAAGGACACGAGAAAGTGGTTGAGTACCATAAAATCCCTTGGCACAACACTGAAGAATGTCGCTCCAAGCAGTCCCTCATGGTCAAACTGAAGGCATCTAAGTCAGAGGTCGATTCTGATTCCGAAACAAATCCTGAAGGAGGGAAGCAAATTATCGATGTTGAACTCAGTGCCACTATCGCTACCACCAAAGTCTAGCCAAGCGAACCAAAAGAACCAGAGGAAGGGGAACGCTTCTTTCACTCGCAGATGTGGGTAAAGGGGGCTCCGCTTCATTTCATTGTCGATAGTTGATCTGGATTTTATGAGCAGAACGAAATGACTACAGATTATTAACGGGTGTTTAACACAAAATAACAGAGATACAGTAAAATTGGTTTTCTATTCAATAACTTAATAATCTAAAACTGTAAAATGTAGTGGAAACAAGTTTGTTGGAATGGTGGCGACTTATCTCTGAGAAGAGATGTGACGGTTGCGCTCATTCGCAATAATATGATTACAATAAGGCTCTAAAGGAATTTTTACAATAAGCAGGAATGTCAAAAACCCTAGACATCCAAAAACCTAACCCTAGGAGATGAAGCGCCAAAAGTCATGTGGACATTGTTTGGGTAAGTTAGTACATCAACTTCTCGAGGTCGTAACTTTTGCATACGATCTTCGTTTTAGGTGTATGATAGCTCGTTGGAAAGGTATCGTCGATGAGATTCATTTTAGGCATAATATCAAAGGAATTACCATATTTAAAATCTATTTTCCCCAAAAAAAACATCATTTAGGGCCTCAAAACGGCTCCAGAAGTGAAAACTGCTAAAAATAGTAAATTACCAAAATTGCCAGAAAACTGTTTTGAGCCAGTTGGAAAAGGTGGGTGGCCACCGATATCCACCTGGATAAATCCTCCCTCCTTAGGAAGCAATGTTCTCCATTGCATTGAGATCCCCCATCAGATGAGGAAATTTCTGTTGAATTTGGCCTCGGGTAAGCCACTTGCCTTGGTGCAGGAGCTGCCCTACTTTGACGACTCAATAAAGTTGGATCCTTTGTTGTCGAGTGCCCTTGATATGTGTGTACACAATCTGATTATTGGATTCTTGTTGTATGCATTTTGGGTTGAGCTATGTTGGTGTCAGTTGTTCTGCTACTTCTGAGGTGTCCAATAATGGTGGGAAATAAGGGCGAAGGAGATCCACGTTGAACATTGGGTGCAGGCTAAGGAAAGGAAGAATGTTGATCTAAAAATCATTATCCCCCATGGCCTGGGTGATGATGTACGACCCATAATGAAGTGGGCGAAGCTTTCGATGGGTTCATGTAAGGTGTTCTTTCTGCAAGTGCAACCAAACTTTGTCACCCACCTGAAACTTATGTGGCACCCGATGTTGATCATGGCGTTGTTTGTACTTGTCATTGGACTTCTGTAGGATATCCTGAACCTGTTGGCGGATGTGCTGGATTCGCTCAATGAACCGGGTGACTTTGTCAGCTTCAGTTGGAGCAGGAGATGAGTCAGTCGAGGTGACCGCAAGGGGAAGTGAAACATCTATGGGACCCAATGGTTGGAATCCCAACCCCACCTGAAAGGGGTTGTGGTCAGTTGAGCTATGCAGGGCTCGGTTGTAGCTATGTTGGACATAGGGAAGGCTCTCATCCCATGTTCAAAGGTGCTTTGAATTATACATGTGAAGGATATGCACAATCATTCGATTTACGACCTCAGTTTGACCATCTGTCTGGGGGTGGAAGGTCGTGGATTTGGTGAGCTTGGTGTCTAGCAGTGACCAAAGGCTCGACTAGAATTTGCTGAGAAATCGACTATCCCGATCTGAGACAATGGTTTGTGGGATTCCAAAATGCACCCAGACTCGTTCAAAGAAGAGCTTGGCAGTGGCCTCTGTTGTGATGTTCTTCTTGCAGGCAACCAGAATCGCCATATTAGAAAAGCGATCAACCACCACAAAAACACAGTCATTTCCCCGCTTGGTGGACGAGAGGCCCGACATGTAGTCCATTGATATGGATTCCCATGGCCTGTCAGGAGTAGAAAGAGGGGTGTATAGGCCCTGTTTCTTAGTGGTTGATTTGGCAATAGCACAGGCAGTGCAGGACCTGATATACTTGTTGACCTCATGTCGAAGTTTTGGCCAGTAGAAATGTTTATGTAGCATCGCCATTGTTTTTTCGACGCCGAAGTGTCCTGCCACCCGACTGTAGTGGGATTCCCAAATCATCTTCGCTCACTCGCTTGATGGAACACAGATATGGCCCAGACGACACAACAACCTATTCTGAAGATGGAAATTATCGACAACTGCGTTTGCACCCAACATTTGGTAGGTGGTGGCGAACTCTAGGTTTATCTCATAGAGTTGGGATCATTAAGAGGTCTCATGGCCGCAAGAGTCTAGCACCATGGTGAGTTTCGCGACTGGCGGTCTGCTAAGGAAATCAACGACATGATTGGTGCTTCCTATTTTATACTTGATGTTGAGGTGGAATTGTTGCAAGTATGTGGACCACTTTTGATGGCAGTCATTCTGCAATTTTCCTTCTGTCTACATGAGCTGCAGTGGCTTATGATTAGTGTGGATGACTATCTCCTTCCCAAGAATTTAATGTCTCCACTGGCGGTACGCTTGCACAATGGAGTACATTTCTTTGTCATAAGTAGGGTACTTACAAAGAGCATCTGATAGTATCTCACTATGATAGGCCATGGGGTGGTCATGCTGAGTGATAATGACGCCCACAACATAGTCTGAAGCATCTGTCTCGATCTCAAAGGGATGTTGCAGGTTTGGTAGTGAAAGTACTGGGGTTGAGCACAAGCGCTGCTTCAAATCATCAAACACTTGTTTTTGGGACCGGACCCACACTAATTTCGCCTTACCACCACCCCTGGTTATTTGGCTGAGGGCCCATGCAATATGGGAGAATCCCAACATGAACCTGTGGTAGAAATTGGCAAGGCCCAAGAAGCTTCGAAGCTCAGTGAGTGTGGTTGGGGATGGCCAGTCATGGATGACTTGGATCTTAGCTGGATCCACATGTACTCCATGTTGATCAACGATGTAGCCCAGGTAATCGACCCTATCCATGTCGAAGGAGCATTTTTCCAAGTTGACGTATAGCTTTTGCTGTCGCAGGGTGTGCAAAACCTGCTGAATATGCTTCAAGTGTTCGGCCCAAGTCTTGCTATAAATGAGAATTTCATCCAGATACACCACTACAAAAGTATTAGTGAATGGTTGCAGGATATCGTCCAACATCCTCATGAAAGTGGCTGGAGCATTTGTCAAACCAAAGGGCATGACCAACCATTCAAAAAGGCCTTCCTTTGACTTGAAGGCAGTCTTCCATACATCTGTTTGTTCTATCGGGACCTGGTGGTAGCCAGACTTCAGAGAGGCCGTCGATTCGGGGAATCGGGTACCAGTTTTTTACTGTGATTTATTCAGATCCCGATAATCAATGTTGATTCGTCAGGTTCCATATTTCTTCAGTACCAGCACGATTGGGCTCCCGCAAGGTGATGAGCTGGGACGGATGTGCCCCTTATGGAGTAGTTCTTGGATCTTTCGCTTGATCTCCTCATTCTCTAATAGAGAGCGGCGATAGACTGGCCCATTGGGCAGCGGTGCCTTGGGGGTCAGATCAATGGGGTGTTTGACCTGGAAGTGCAGAGGTACCCCAATAGGTGAGGAGAAGATATCTAAGTATTCTTCCACAACCTTATCTACTTACTTCTGTTGTGTGGAGAGGTCGACCGCAGAGACCCTGGATGTGGCTGTGATCTTTTACTTATTCTGAGAGCGAATCATGAAGAAGACAAACTTCCCCATCTGAGAGATGACCTTCCTGCATTGCTTAGCAGAGATCAAAGAAATAACACTAGGTGGGATTGCCTCGGGTATCCTGTACAATTTCTTGTTAAAAGTAATAATAACACTACGAGGCCTAGACTCATATACAATACGGCGTTTCCATAAATAATGTTGGCCCAAAAGAACATCACAAACTTCAAGAGGAGAAACATCACACAATACCTTGTCTTTGAAGGGCTTGATGCCATACGACAGTCGGCACTGTTGGTTGACGCGAAGCTCGCTTCCTTGGTGGAGCCATCCAATGGTGTAGGGTTATGGATGGGACGTTGTCGGCAGGGCCAACTTCTTGATGACCTCTGCTGACATGAGGTT
The DNA here is from genome assembly GCA_009831015.1 of Picea engelmannii. NCBI lineage: Eukaryota > Viridiplantae > Streptophyta > Pinopsida > Pinales > Pinaceae > Picea > Picea engelmannii. Next base: position 285,986 of record ML784320.1, read on the forward strand.
CTTCTGGCTACCGCTATCAATGATGAAGTGCAGTGGGGTTCCTTTTACCCACATTTGCGAATGGAAGAGGCGCTCTCCTTCTTCTGTCTCCTCTGGTTCACCAGGCTTGAGCTTGGTGGTAGCAACAGTGGCACTGGGTTCCGTGTAAATGATCCGTCTTCCCCTTTTTGGTTCTAGCTAAGAGTTAGAATCCACATCTGATTCAAAGACTTTCACTTCGGCCACCAACGACCTTTGAGTGGAAGTTAGCAATGTTATGCTAAGGGATCTTATGGAAGTCACACCACTTACTGGTATCTTTCTTTGTCTTTCCGGTGTCCTTCTTTTCTTGCAGCTTGGACTGGTTGTCCTGATACTATCCATATTTGCTATGTTCTTTGTTCTGTGGGTTGGGTCCGCCCTTTTCTGGCTTTTGTTATGAGGGGTTCCCAGGCCCAAATTACTACGTCTTTTGTTTGAGCTTCTGCTCGATTTTGACGGTATATCGGTAGGCCGCGCCCAAGGATGAGATGTCCATAAATTCCATTTCGGTTTGGATGTATATATGTAGAGCACCGCGATACTTGAGCACTAGATGTCACTCTGAATCTTTGTTACCCATCTTGGTGCACAAGGTATGGAAGATATTTGTGAAATTTGGCACTGCTTAGTCTCTTTCTTGCCGCAGTGTGGTCCATTTGGTATACAAGTTATCATAACTTCCGACATGGTAGTATTGTTCCTTAATAAAATCCCTGAAGGATTCCCAGGTGGTCATGACTATAAATAATGAGGGTTACTTTGTTTCCTTTTGCTCACAGAAAGTTTCCCACCAATCTTTGACATGGGGAATGACTTTGAGGAGCGCAAAAGTAATCTTTTCTTTATTCAAAAAGTTATGGATAGAAAAATACCCTTCTAGTAGATTCAACCACTTGTCTACAACATATTCGTCTATCTAACCTTCAAATATAGGAATATCGAAGTTTAATTGTACCTTGAAGGGGGCGGCACCTTCGCTCGAAGAAGATGCGTCACCTGTTGGTAGTCGCCAAAGAATTTGCGTGAAACTATCCATCATCTCATTCCTCTGTTGCGTGAGGGCTTCCTCAATCAATAGTTTGAAAGGATCTCCTGTCACGTCATCTTTCTTTTCTCATGTCATGAGAGGTCAATTGGGTGTGCGAGAACTTTTGTCCTCAAGAGAAACAAGCTTGAGACCCAACTCTTTGTACTCCGACTCGTTGGGGACATGCATTAAGACGACAAGGAGAAGACCGCTCTGATACCAATGATCCATATTTTATGAGAAAAACAAAATGACTACAGATTATTAACAGGTGCTTAACACAAAATAATAGAGATACAATAAAACTAGTTTTCTATTCAATAACGAAATAAGCTAAAACTGTAAAATACAGCGGAAACAAGCTTGCTGGAATGGTGGCGTCTTATCTTTGAGAAGAGATGTGATGGTTGCGCTCATTCGCAAGAAGATGATTACAATGAGGCTCTAAAGGCCTTTTTACAATAAGCAGGAACGCAAAAAAAACTAGACATCCAAAAACCTAACCCTAGGAGATGAAGCGCCAAAATTCATGTGGGCCTTGTTTGGGTAAGTTAGTACATCAACTTCTCGGGGTCGTAACTTTTGCATACGATCTTTGTTTTAGGCGTATGATAGCCCGTTGGAAAGGTATCATCGAGAATATTCATTTTAGGCACAATATTGACAAAACTTACATATTTCAAACTTGTTTTCCCAAAAAACATCGTTTAGGGCCTCAAAACGGCTTTTGAAGTGAAAATTGCTAAAAATAGTAAATTACCAAAATTGCCAGAAAACTGTTTTGAGCCAGTTGGAAAAAGTGGGTGGCCACCGATATCCACCTGGATCAATAGTGGTAGTCGGAATAACCTAATTTCAGCAGAGGTCGTCAAGCGACTGGACCTGCCAATGACACTGCACCCGTAGCCCTACACCACCGGTTGGCTTCACCAAGGAAGAGATCTTTGTGTCAACCAACAATGTTGTCTGCCCTACGATATCAAGCCTTTCAAATGTGAGGTACTGTGTGATATTTCTCCCCTTGTGTTAGTAACAATTGTGGTATCGGGATTTTAAAGGGAGAGAGGGCCGAGACCTTTCAAGTCTCGAAAGACCGATGGGACCCTAGCCATTAATTTTGGCAGGACGCGTGTCAGACATCAAAAGGAGAGTCGGGATTTCAGCCCATCGGAGGATCGGAGTTTCTGGAGGCAGGGAACTCTTGCATGAGTAAATCGCGATGCACGATTGCCCGACTAAATCAGAGTCGTCCGT
>ML784320.1:304173-314289 GCA_009831015.1 Picea engelmannii
GCACTCACGGATTTATCCTATAACATCCACTCAGACGGATGCACGTAGCATCTACATCTCTTCTCAGAGATAACTACCACCATTCGAGCAAGTATTTCAGTTCTACAGTTTTACAATTTCAACCTATTTCATTATTCAATAGAATATATTGTTCACTGAATATTTGTGTTATTCTTCATATCTCTGTGTTTATTGTATTCAATCTGTTAATCAGTTCGTTCCGCTCCTAAATCCATATCACAACTTCACTCTACTTCTCGTTGGATCTTCTTGAAACATTGATTTCCAATGTCTAATATGAAAATTCTATCCTCTCCCCAATTTTAGAGTATGTTGCACAGTGTAGGGAAAAGTGTCTCTTAGTTTCTACCTCTCGATCTCCACATGTTCGAAATAACATTTCCTCCCACTACTCATTTGGTTGTTCACGTCTTGTTTCACATATTAACCTATGTTAGTTGGTTCTTTGTTGATGTTTTCTCCATTTTCTCTTCTTGTAGCATTGTTGTACATGACTTTTGAATGTCATTTTATCTGATGGACATCTTTCTTCTTCTATATTCTTATTTTCAAACCATTTCTTGCATTCTTGGGCTCATGTCTTCTTCCTCATTTTTAGCTTATCTTGGTTGTTTTAAGCTCAAATCATGTTGTTATTCATTGCTGTCATTTTTTGTATGTACATAATTAGTTTTCTTAATGCCTCCAATTCTATTGACTATAGTCATGTTTTAATTGAGCGTATCTTGTAAGGGATGTTGGTTTTTACTCTTAAACAACTTGTTATCAAGGGTTTTTGTATTTGCTCGATCGTCAAGTTCCAACTATTTTTGCATATACTTGTTCCTCATACTTCACATCCATACAAAAATATTGGGGTTATGAGCTTTTGAAAGAGGGAGCACAACATTTCCCAATCCCTAGCCTCTATTGTTTGACATCTATTTTGTAGTAGGAAGAATGTCTTACACCCTCATAGTGTTTTCCTCGTGCATGCATCCCACCTTAGCTTCTCATTGAAATCTACTCCCAAATATTTATAGTTTTGGGTTATCTCTAATGGCTCATCATCGATGTTGATTTGTGATTGTTTTGTTTTCTCTTTTAACGAGAAGGTAACTATCTTAGTTTTGTGTGCTCATGCTCATCCTAACCTCCGCTCAAAAGATTCTAAGGCCTCAAGGAGACCATGTAGGCTAAATAATGCCTTAGTTCTCAGTGTCACATTGTTTGCATACAACAAGATCTTTATGATAATTCCACTATGTTCACCCCTTTCCGACCTTTACTACTTATATACTCCTCTAGCTTATCTATGTAAATATCAAACAATGTGGAGGAGAGGGGGCAACCCTATGTCACCATGATGTCACTATTAAAGCTCTCTAAAAGATTTTATGCAATTTTAGAAAAATCGAGATACAAATGCATATCCATCATATAGACAACATATTTACAAATAAAAAAGTATAAAAAATTACACACCTAAACTTAATTTCATAAACACTAATATAAATGTGTCTTAACCCTGAATCTATCTAGCGCTAATAGGAATCAAATCTTTGGAAGTGCAAACATTTTATAGAATGCAAAAAACTTGAAGAAATGTTTTCAGTATGAGATATTTGATTCCTCTTGGCACATAATAGATCTAGGGATAAGATGGATCTAGACTAGTGTTATTTCATTTTTCATTCTCATAATTGGGCGGAGGCTTGCATTTCTAGGATTTGGTCCCTCTAAGTGCTTGATAAATTTGGGGTTGAAATGGATTTACACTAGGGTCATTCCATTTTAATCAATGATTGTTTATGATGATGATAATGATTACTATCCACTAAGACCGACTTTGGTCTATTAGAACTCAAAGGATTAATTGATTTAATTTAACATTTTTTTTTTTGTTTATAATCGAAAAGATTACAGCGAATCTTCCTCAACTCTATTTGGTTTTCACGAGTTAACAAGTTATGAAGATCATAGGTGTTACAAATATAATAGAAATGAGCTTGGATATTGCATAAGAAGCACATTCTAAGAGAAAGTGTTTTTCATCCTCAACTTTCTTAGAATCTCAAAGATTACAAATTCTTTTATCCCATGAAGTTTTGAGTTTTTTTCAACACTTAATGTCATTGTGAATCTCATGAGAGTTTGTTCTTATTTTAGAAATGTTATTTTTCTTCTTTAAACTAGCAATAAAAAAAAATAGTTTTGATTTTCTAGTTTTTAATGGTCTCTTTATATCACATTAGCTTTGTCTTATTTTGTATGTTTTAGTGGCACCATAATTTCTATTTAATATTTAAATGTAGTTGTCATAATGCATTTAATATTAAGGATATTTTCAAGAGTGGTTTTCCCCTACATCCTCCAATGACATTCTCTCTTAAATCTCAAGTGATTTTCATTGGAATTCAAAGCAATGCTAGGAAACATTTTATTGCTCATTTAAATTATCTTACATTTATACATTAGGTACCCAATCATGACCTTACTTTAAAAGAGCAAATGTCTAATCTTTAAGAGGAAATGGGATAGTAAACATTACTCTTAATTTTAATTTTAAGATCATAAATGATAAAACCTTTTAGGATTTGTTAGGTTTTCCTCTAAGTTTATATAAAAATATGCCAACACCAAACAATTGTTTTCAAGATAATAATAAAGAAACTAAATATTAAATAAAATTTGATTTTTTCCATTATTATTTTTCTCTTACTTTCTTTGACTCCTACGGTTCAAATCCAAAAGGGGTAGGGTATGTACACCTTCGTAGATTTTAACACTCAAATCTCTGCACAGAGGGAATCCCTCAAAGGGATCTCATATACCAATTTGATATCTGGCTTGACCCTGACTTTAAAATTAGAATATTATTATTATAATAATACATCTCCATTACACTGCAACTTTGATTTTCAAACCATTACATTAATAATTTATTTATAAATTGGTCCACCCTTTCATATTTTATTTGAGTTATGTCTCACTGTGCTACCAAATGTTTTTTTTTTATTAACTGAAATGCGATATATATTTGCAGGAAATCACTATTTTTTGTTGTTTAAAATCCATTTTTGAATGTAGAAATGGATTCAACATGCTGAAAAAACCCCTAAAACACTCAAATTATACAAAAATAATCACTCAAATCTATTAATTTAACAATTTCTCACCCAATTCCAAACAAATATCTTAAAAAAATATAACCGAAAATAATCATTTCCTACTTTGTATTTCCACACTCGAATTAACAGTTATAACAAAATGTCTCCCAAGCAGGTTTTTTCGCCTATTATCTTTCAAGGATAAGCCCAAGACTAGTTATATTTAGAATAATAATCAGAAAAAAAACCAGTACTTTCCGTCCTGTATCCACGTCATCCATGGCACGCTTCCGTCCATCTCAGCCAGCTGGTGGCACCGAGCGCTATTTAATAGCCCGATTCCTCTGTTCCTTACGCGTAGGGCTCCATTACCAGTCTTACGCGTAGGCCACCATTTACAGTCTTATCCTTCAATAAAACCCAATTCCCATCATCGCTCGAATATCTCGATCAAATGTGGCCTCCCCCGCTCTACAGATCGAATCCCGCAGGGGAGATGGACGTTGAACCCATACGCCCTCGCCATCCTACGATCGCAGGCATTCTCTTCTGCTGTTGCAATGGATTTGACGACGAACGCTCACTCCTTCGGCCCTCGTGGTTTCATAAGGTCAAGCGATCGAATCCAGAGGCGGATCCGATGGACGGGGATCCTCACAACTGGTGGCGCAAGGGCTGGAGCAGCGTCAGGCGTGCCGGAGAATGGTCGGAGTCCATAATTGAGGACGCTGGGAACTGCTGCAGCGGACCCAAATTGAAGTACTTTGCCCGCAGGATGAAGAACGACGGAAAAACGATTTGCAGTTCCCGCCCGTCGAGGTTTCAGTACGATCCTCTCAGTTACGAGCTCAACTTCGACCATGGCTCTCGGCAAGTCGAGGATTATCAGTACCAGGGTATGCCCTTGACTGCCGTGAAGCCAGGGGAGTCTCCGGGCAATCTTGAATGAAACCTTACAAACCCTAAGAAAATCCTAGAGCGTGCTCTGCATGAACGGAATCCCTTTTGAGGTCGGTGGTCTTTCTGTGGATTCAAGCTTGAAACGCCCCGAGGCACGTATGAATAGTTTTATGGGTTCACCGCCCTTTGTATCACTACAAACATTGTCTAGTAGATGTGGAATTTGTATTGAAGGTATTATATTTTGAATAGCTTTCTATAGCCTTTTGGTATATGACAAGGAATGTATAAGCGTTTTCATTTGTCTTGATTGCTCAATCAACAGCTTTGATTGTCTGATTTTGGGGTTTTAGTGCTCCTGTGTATTGATTACATCACGATATCTGAAAAATATTCTTTTGTTATGTCATGTATTTTTTTCTCTTCTGGGTTCCTCGGCCATGATAGATCGTGGGTATAGTTTTTCTGACATGCATTTTACTTTTAGGCAGCTTAGAGTCAGATGTTTTAACTTTCATCGCTAAATCCTGGAAACTGTTTTTGACTGGCTGTAAACCTCTTTCTGATTTTCAAAACGTTTCCGGTCTCCCAAAACTGTTTGGGAAATTGATCAGACGGTACCCGGAAATTGCTAAGCGGGTTCTAGAAACATTTTTCTCGAATAATTTCAAGAATATATTCAAAAGCCTTAAAGTTTGCTAATCTTAAAATGTAAAATAAAAGGCATTTGAAGTTGAAAAGCCAATTTTTTTCCAAGATCTGATTCTCAAAATGGATTGTTAGACCAGCGGGAAAAAATGCAAAATAGAGTAGCAGACCCCAGCAAAAAGCAGATCACTCGCAGGTTTTTAAAGGCATACTTTGTTTGAAAAAACGTTTCCGTTTTTGGGAACCATTTTCTAGTCTTTCCGATTTCATGCAATTTTCTTCTTACACTTTATCCCAAAGTTTCCAATACTTTTGGATCTTTGCTGTACCTGTTACTGGAAACGCGTATTCCGTGGTTGACTCTTTCCAATTCTTAGGGTCACAGTCTTTTATATAAGAATTACTTATAAAAGTTTCTTTTCCCATCCAGATATATTTTTGAGTTAAATGCCGCCAAACTTCAGATTAGAATCAGATGTTTTGTAAGTCAAAATTCATGTCAAAATTACTTTACCCATCCATCTACATTCTTAGTTGAATGCCACCAAAAGCCACCAGACTTAAGCTTTTGAATAAGATGCTTTATATGTCAAATAATTTGAAAATTACTTCGTCCATTTCTCAGTTAAGTGCCTTCCAAATTTCAGCCTAGAATCAGGTGTTCTGTATGTTAAATACTTGTGAAATTTACTTCGTCCATCCAGCTATTATTAGTTAAATGCCGTCCAACTTCAACTTCCTGTTTGCCCTTGGTTTTTTGGGGGACACTAATGCCAAATTTCCTGGTTCACACCTCCAAGCCTTGGTGACAACGTGGGTGCCTAATAAGAAAGATTTGGCTTTGACCTTTGTTGGTTCAAAATCAAATTTAGCTATACTTATTATTCTCTTTATGGTACTAAGTTTGGGAATTTGTTAAAGGAAGCTGGAATAGTTAAAACTTAACATTGTCCATTGTAAATTTTCAAGATGATGGCTATTGTAGGCAGCTTCAAAGAAATATAAAAAGAAATAGTAGTCTGCTAAAGAATGTTCAAAGCCTTGATTGGGATTTGAATCATGTTGGTTTATAAAATTCATGTCATCCCATATTCTCCTAAGCAAAATTCAAGGATTCTGGGTCTACAAGGAGTAAACATTACACCTGCAAGGCCCTTACAATGCTCCTTACTTTATGAAGTATCTACCTGAAAAATACTGAAATATAATAAGAATACGAGTAGTAAGTCGTGTTGTCACTGAAAGGATGAATGTTCAAAGCTTTGAACTCTCTAGGAAAACGGAGGGGTCTGGTTCCAGAACATCATTTGTTCAGAAAATTCAAGTGCCCTACATCTTCCTCTATAAATTCAATGACTATTGTAGCTAACTATGAAAAGTAAGAAAAGCATTAGCCTTTTAGTTATGCCAGAGAAGCAATAGCCTTGTAGTTATTCAAAAGAAGAATTTTCAAAGCCTTGAACTCTCCAAGGGAGGCGGTCTCTTCAAGGAATTTGGAAGATTTTTTTATGTTTTAATAAGTTTAAGTGTTGTCGTTCGCTATTTAAAGAGTGAAGAATTTCTGATGTTCCACAACTTGATATTTTGAAGATACCAAAGCTAACCATAACCCAGCTGGTTGCAAGACCAACCTAGGCCATAAGTTGTCCACAGTGGCAAAAAAAATTGTTTTAATCTGTTTCATCTGATTGTGCATGGCCTTGCTGGAGAACAGACACCGTCTAAAACTTCACGCTTGAGGTAATCAAGCGTTCATGCACATTCTGTGCTGCGGATCAATTATTGGTACAAGCATAGAGACAATTTTGGACTATGTTTTCCAATTTGTTATTTCTTAATATGAGAAAATACTTTTTGTATTACCAATAAAACATTATGCACAATTTAAAACAATGTGTATTAAGAATACACCAGATCATCTCTACCTTATTGAGGTTGACCCTGCAATAAAGTCGAGTAAGCTGAAGCTGAAATATTTTTGGTTCTTGTACATTAAAAGTTCTTTAGCTGAAACTTGAGCACACACCTCATCCAAGTGTATCTTTTGGAAAGACGAGACAGAACAGCTAGAACCAAGTAGAAACATAAAACAGAATTTCAAAACAGAAAACAGAGCTACAACCTGTATGCAACCCCAAACTCCAAGGACTAGAGAACAAGCTGATGTGAGTCACCAAGTTGGGTTGCTCTCCAATGAATGACTCACATGTATGCAAACTTTTTTTAAATAGTATTCCAACATTGACGAGCAAAGTGGCAATCCCCAAAAGCGTGTTTAATGGTCTCCGGTTTGGAGCTTTAGATGGCAGTCCCTGTTATAAAACCAGCCATGAGAAGACCCTGAGTTTTTGCAAGAGTTTGAAAGACCATACCTTAATCTGTTGATCCATTTAAACTTTGGTTCCGAAGACTGCAATGCTTTGAGAGGAGCTAGAATGAACTTTTTGTGCTGTTGTATTAAAAAATAGGCTCATCATATGGCCGTCTCCAATCTCTCCATATAGGGCCATGTATAGTGTTATTTAATTTAGGCAGATCTTCCGCAGGAATAAAGCTTTGGAGCTCTCTAACAGTCTCTGTCCGTGGCCAACATAAAATTTCTGGGGGGGAGGGTTATACATATTAGCGATGATCTATTTTCTGCATCTCACAAATGCCTTTCTTGCTTAGTCTTTTTCACTGGAAGCATGGGAGATAAGCGATACATGTATTTCCAATCTTCTAGCACTAAATTGATTTGAAGTGCATGTCCCATCCTCTTTCATTGCATGAGAAATTCCATCAGAGAAGGGAACTATGTGTTTCCCACCATCATCCCATACACTTTTGATGATGAAAGATCATTGAATTCTAAACATTTGAGGAGTTGAGATAATATCAGCAATGTGAAAATAACCTTGCTACTTGCCAATGTGTTTAGCCTGAGAATTCCTGTGGATAACTAAAGATTTCTGATGAGCAACGCCATCAATACATCGAATGATCCAATTGGCTGCTAAGATTTTACTAAGTGGCGATATCAGTAAGGCCTAATCCTCAGGCAAATTTTGGAAGGAAACAGATATGCTAGGGCACTGAAGGGGGAGGCCTCTTTCACCACCCTACTGAGTCCAAAGAAATGATTTGAGCGGTCTTTCAAACTTTATCAAAGTGAGAGTTGCTTGGAAGCTAGCAAGAAACATAAGACACATGACTAGCCTGCAAGATTCTGGAAATGACAAAAGTGTTCGAACAGGGAGATGGAAGCTTGGTTAAAAGCTTATTTAGACACCAATCCCACCTAACCACTGGATAAAGCCCAAATCCCAAAGGGGGGATGCCATAATCACTAACAATCTCTCCAATGTGAACACGTTGCGAAGCAGTAGGGATCCAGTTCGGGGAGCTTCAGGGCTAATGATCCAAAGATCAGACTTGTGTTTGCTAACCACAGTGCTGGAAGCAACACACAAAGTGTTTAAGTAGGTAAGAGTGCAGTCAGCAGTTCTCTGATCCAGTGGAACTGACAAATACGAATGGGGAGTACCTGGTAGCCTAATTAAATTTTAGGACAAAAAATGTATTGAATGCACTTATTGTTTAATTCAATGCCACCAAATATTGACTTACAAAATTTGAATGGGAGCACCTATATTCTGCTAAAAGTCATGAATGGGTTAATTACATTTTATGGACGACAAAGAATGAATTGAATGCACTTATTGTTTAATTCAATGCCACCAAATATAGACAACAAAATTTGAATTAGAACATCTATACCCTGCTAAAAGTCATGAATGGATTTTATTAAATTTTATGGAGGACAAATAATGAATTGAATGCACTTATTGTTTAATTCAATGCCATCAAAATATTGACGAGATTTAAATGGGAGCACCTATAGCCTGCTAAAAGTCATGAGTGGATTAAAAATTTATAGATAAGCAGTGTGTACAACAAAATTTGAAAAGGACCACTTACAACCAGCTAAAAAATCGAATAAAGCACTTATGAGGATTCTTTTATCAACCTTTTTATATTCATTTCATCTTCGTATGATTATTGGCACTGTATCTTACATGGTTGAAACTTGGTAGCTGACGTCGCAACCGGGATCTCTTGTAGACAAGATTTGATACGAGATTCATTTCATAAATGTTTGGGACAGTTTCTCGTGTTATAGCTATAAAAACATGTACGGATCAAAGACATAAAATTTATAATAATATCGACTGTCATATATTTGAATTTATTTCAACCAAATAATTGAATGTCTTTCTGCAAGATACCAGATATATAAAATATGCAGAGCATAAATAAAATGTTAGAAATGGCAGAATAACAATGAAATATCCAGCATAATCTTCACAATACACATAAATGATATACGAAATAGCAATAGAAATAACACTTTGATTCAGAAAGCAATGTTCACAGGCCTCTTCGAGGGGGCAACCTACAGTCGAGTAACGCTTTGTTACAATAATCTCCAAGCTAGGGTTCTCATACCCTGGACCTTTATTTATACTAAATATGTCTATTAAGAGAAGCATCTAGAGGAAGATCCTTCTAGAAGCGGAAGCTTTTATTAGGTCTTCTTACATCCGCCTTATTCTAGTTTATTGAAAAACCTTATTAATATTGACCTTTATTACATCCGAATACATTGATCTACCTATGTGCGGGATAGGACCTTAACATGTTCGTTCCCTTAAAAACAGCCTTGTCCTCAAGGCTTGAGATGTGGAAACTGTTGCAGAATGGTAGCTGGTTCCCAAGTGACATTTGCTGGAGTTATATCTTTCCACTGTACTAGCACTTCCTTGATGGTTCTCTGACGCAGGCGACGCTCACGCTGGTCCAAAGCTGCTTCTGGCTGTAGCCAAATGGATCCTTCTTCAGCGAACTCTGGAAGGTTGGTTTGAATTTGACACCTGGTTCCAATCATCTTCTTCAAGCATGAAACATGAAAAACAGGATGTAGCTTCGATTGACTGGGCAGAGCTATCTGATATGCGACTTGTCCCACACGCTTGAGAAGTGTGTAAGGGCCATAAAATTTGGGTGCTAGCTTCTGACAATGCTCGGCCTTGAGGGAAGTTTGCTTATATGGTTGCAGTCTCAGAAACACCTGATCCCCTTCTGCAAATTGTCATTCAGAGCGACCTTGATCTGCTTGCTGCTTCATTCTATTCTGTGCCATGACCAAGTTCTCTTTAAGGGTACGAAGGATATTCTCTCGGACTGTAAGTGTTTGGTCAACCGCCTGGACTTGCGAGGTACCCGGTAAGTATGAGAGAACTGAAGGTGGCTTCTGTCCATATACTGCTTCAAAAGAGTCATGCGAGTGGCTGTATGGTATGTAGTGTTGTACCACCATTCGACGAGGGGTAACCATTGAGCCCACTGGTGTTGTTTTTCAGAGGCAAAGCACCTCAGATATGTTTCCAAACACTTGTTGACAACTTCCGTTTGACCA
>ML784320.1:318721-331417 GCA_009831015.1 Picea engelmannii
GCTACGGGTATGGGCCATGAGGATGGGTGAACTGAAAAGGGAGCGGGCAGGGTTATAATTGTTTGCAGAAAAATGATATGGATGAATGTGATAAGGGAGAAGAGATGAATCTAATGGAATAGGTCTCAAATAATGGTGAAAAAATTTCCATATTTTTATTTATTTATTTATTTACTGCTGCGGGGTTATACTTTGGTCTGAAGAACGCTGCAGTGCTGAAGTCCTCAAATTTTGAACCAGAGAGTATTTACTTAGCAATCTGAACACAGATGTGTGACAATAGATCTCGCCGGTTTAATTTGTTTATGTTTATATTTATGTTCCCCAAGGGTTAGGTATTCAAGGGTTCTACAGACGGGTTTGCCTTGTGCTATAGCTCTCTGATATATGTGCGGGGTTCAATAGTAGTACTCGGCCCAATATCTCAGGGCACTAACTAAGGAGGATAGACCGTACCCTTAGCCGTACTACTCGACTACCCAGGTACTAGAGAGTATCTTCTCGAGTGCTGTTCTCGGTGACACTATAGCAGTCCGGCGGCCGATAGGTTTATTTAAAGAGGGCTTTAGGAAATCTAGGCCGATCCGTACACAGGGGCTGTTTGATGCGCTACCACTCGAAGGGGTATCAACAGGGGTTACAAGGGTGGCCAATAGATGTGCGCTTAAGAACCACTTGTATTTCCTGCGTGTATGAATCCCTCAACCGCGGGTTTATGCGCGTAACGATAGATCTTTGTCGCTTAAAGATGCCGGAATACATCTCTACCTTGAAAAAAAATACCCACAATTTCTGTCAAGGAAAGTGCTTTGATACCAATTGCAAGATATTAGATATATAAAATATGCAGAATAGAAATAAAATGCTAGAAATGACAGAATAACAGTGAAATATCCAACTTAATCTTCACAATACACAGAAATGATATACGAAATAGCAATAGAAATAACATTTTGATTCAGAAAGCAATGTTCACAGGCCTCTTCGAAGGGGCAACCTCCAGTCGAGCAACGCTCTGTTACAATAATCTCCAAGCTAGGGTTCTCATACTCTCGACCCTTATTTATACTAAATATGTCTATTAAGAGAAGCATCTAGAGGAAGATCTTTCTAGAAGCGAAAGCTTCTATTAAGTCTTCTTACATCCGCCTTATTCTATTTTATTGAAATGCCTTATTAATATTGACCTTTATTACATCCGAATACATTGATCTACCTATATGCGAGTTAGGACCTTAACACTTTCATTAAATTTGATTGATGCCATATAACCACTCATCCAATAAAATTACTTTTTTATAAGAATGTTTGTTATGTACATGCATGCTAGTTAATAGCCTTTGTTTAAAAAAAGCTATAACATATTTTATATTTTACTCTGTAATCTTAAGATATTAAGAAAGCTACAAACAACCATGGCTCAAAGTCTTGAAGTAAAATTGAAACCATGTCTCGAAGTAAAATTGCATAAAGTCTATTGTATGAAAGCCCTTTTTTTTATGGATAGATTTATTTATTATTTAAATTAAATTGAAACATTTTAATATGCTGTATTTATTATTTAAATTGTAACTTCCTGATATTCTGTACAGCATATTAATATAAATATTTACATTGAAAAGTTGTTATGGTTTGGTACAACATATTAATATAAATATTTACATTAAAAATAAGTTGTCATGGTTTGGTACAACATATTAATATAAATATTTACATTAAAAATAAGTTGAATAAGTTGTTGTGGTTGGTCAAACATATTAATATTAATAGTGGAGGTATTTTTTTTAACTATATAAAAATTCAAAATATTTAAATTTCAAAATGAAGTGTTACAAAAGCTATTTGGCTGTGGTACAACATATTAATATAAATAGTGGGGTTTTTAAATAATTGAAATAGTTAAAATGTCCAAATTTCAAAATGAAGTTTTACAAGTTGAAATATTCTAACTTGTCCTAAAATATAACATAGTCCTACAAGTATATATATCTTAAAGGTATTTTCTAAATAACAAACTAATTGCCAAGTATATTTAAAACTGAACTAAAAAAAGATCATGTTCACTGTAGGCTTCATGCATGTCAAAAAAGATCATGTTCACTGTAGGCTTCATGCATGTTTTTTGTTGTTTGCTTCAGCTCCTCCTTTACACGCTTCATTTCAATGTTCCCTTGTGCTTGTTACATTGCTTTTTAATTTTTGATCCTTCTAGAGCAAATCAAATTGACAACCATGGGTTGGAAGTCTTAGACATGGGTGCTTTGAGCAAGGTGTTATAGCCCTAAAATGCCCCATTCATGCATCCATGACTTTGGTCCTCTTACTTGCATTTTTTACCAAAGCAATGCTAAGAAGCTCTTCTTAAAAAATCATATTTTGGAAGATGTACGCTTGCTGCACCATTATAGTCCGAATACATACGCTTGCTGCACCATTACAGATCGCGTACATACGCTTGTTGCACCATTATAGCCTACGTACATACACTTGCCACACCATTACAAATCGCGTACATACGCTTGTTGCACTATTACAACCCGCATATGCTTGAAAAAATTGCAGAAAATAAAAAGTTTCAAGGAATTCGTTGAAATTCACGGGCTATTGGAGGTTTCCCAACTAATCCACCTATTATAGTCCGTCACCCAACCGAATAACCATCCTTTTGTCATATAAAAAGAGGCGTTGGGGTTGTAAAATTTCAGACCCCAACCTAGTTTCAGTCTTGTTGATTTTTCAGCCAATGTTTAATGCCCAAACCCAGATTTATGACAACCAATTAAACTCAACATAAAATAAAATTTCAAAACTGAAATATGAGAATTTTGAACATCATTTTAACGCAGAAATAAGATATATCAGCATCACATAAAACTCAGAAAATAACATAGAGATTTTTGGTCTAACAATGACCCTGGAAAAACCCACAAGGGGAAAACCAGTGTGAGAGGGAGTTTTTATTATTTGTGAGCTTTAGAGAAATTTTGTTACATCATATTCATCTTCAGAAATTTAATGACAAACTTATTTCGAAAACCGTGCCAAGTCTTCACACAAGTTTTGAGCCAAACTCCTCAAAAATCATTCCAGAATTTTATGCACCAAAGTATAGGTCTGCTCCTCGATAGTTGTGCCTCTAACTGGTTATACAGATGCCTTGAAATTCATGCCAACAGTAGCAACAAATTTTTGGTTATTAAATGATTGTACGACCTCCTTGAAAACTGTGTCAAACTCCCATAAAACACACAACAAATCGACTGTACGGACTGTAAAAATTTGTACGGTACGGCCTATGTACAACTGGTTGTACCTTCCTCAAAAATTGTGCCAAAAACTCAGTCGTATGGACTGTGAAAATCCATACTATTCGGCCAATATTTAATGTTGTGCCTCCTCCTCGATTTCTATGCCAACAAAAGCTCCACCATGATCTGACTGAGAGTGTTGACAACAAAACAAATATATGGCATGGTATTGACCAATACATCAATGACCCGATCAATTGACGATATAAAGTGAAATCCACCAACTGTGACTCAGAAGCATGAAGCTTCTTCCATTTGGTAAACATGGGAGTGGTCATGGGCCTACAATTCTCCATCTGAAATCTCCTCAGAATGTCACACGCATGCTTCCCCTGTCCCAAGAAGATGTGTCCAAGCTCCTGCCAAACCTCCAATCCGAAAAAATATTGCATCAGTCCAATATCAGTCATATCAAACTCTGAAGCAAGGCTCTCCTTGCAGCTAGTGATGAGTCTCTTTGCCCCTGCAATGAAAATATCATCCACATATAGCAAGTGAATGAGAGGATCCTCTCCAACCACAATGAAGTATAGGTTGGGATCTGCCTCACTCTTCTCAAAGCCCAACTGCTGCAAATATGCATCAATCCTCGAATACCAAGCTCTAGGAGCTTGTTTCAACCCATACAATGCCTTCTTCAGTCTACACACATGAGAATCTCTTCCATGCACCTCAAAGCCCAAAGGCTGCTCAATATACACCTCCTCCTGTATAAGACCATTTAGAAATGCGGTATTCACATCCATCTGGTGGATCTTCCAACCCATCTTTGCTGCAATGGAAATCATTGCCCTGATCGAGGTATATCTAGCAATTGGCGCAAAGGTCTCATCATAATCAACTCCCTCAACCCATGAAAACCCCCGAGCCACAAAACGAGCTTTGTACTTCTCAATGCTACCATCTACAACATGCTTGAGTTTATAGAGCCACCTGGAAGTCACCACTGACTTCCCCTCAGGCATAGGAACAACTTCCTAGACATCATTCTTCATGATGGAATTGTACTCTTCCATCATGGCATCTTTCCAAACCTGTCTACATGTAGCCTCCTCAAAAGTGGAAGGCTCAGAATCCTGAATACTGCTCACCATCGCAATGTAGCTGCAAAACCTCTGAGGAGGTTTACTCTCCCTCACAGCCTGCCTGGGATTCCCCACCGAACCCTGTGCCTCCCTCAAAGTATCCTGAAGCCACTTGGCCTTCCTCCTTTCTGAAGTAGTGTCTCGTGGAGGGGACTCTCCCTGCTCAAGCCCATCTTCTGAAGACTGTGATCCTGAAATAGACTCTGGAGTACTCGATCCTGAACCCTGTGGACCAGTGACCTGCGAACCTGAACTCTGTGGCCCTGTCACCTGTGGACCAGTTGTCACCAAAACTAGTGGCCCCGAACTTTGTGTCACTGTAGTCTGCTGTAGACTCACCTGAATCTGAGGTGATGACTGCTCACCCTTCTATCCCTCATGACTTCCTAAAGGCTCTGTCCTCCTCAAATCTAACATTCCTCCTCAAAACAATCTTCCTCAAGGAAGGAAGATATATATGGAAAGCCTTTGAAGTCTCTCTATACCGAACAAAGTTCCTTCTCTCTGTCGTGAGCTCTAGCTTTTTCCTCTTCTCAGAAGGGACATGTGAATATGTGATGCACCAAAAAATCCGAAAGTGCCCCACCTTAGTCTTCTTCCAAGAAAAAACCTCCTTAGGAGTCATGCTCCCCATTTCCCTATGTGGACTCCTGTTCTGCAGGTAAACTGCAGTGTAGCATGCCTCATCCCAAAGAAATAGTGGTAGCCCCTGATCATGTAGAATGGCTCTCGCAGCCCCAATAATGGCCTCGTTCTTCCTCTCAACAACCTCATTTTGCTGTGGGTTGTAAGGAACAATCAACTCTCCCTTAATGCTCTCTCCTACACAAAAGTCCATGAACTCCTTGGAGGTATACTTAACCCCATTGTCTGTCCTCAGAACTCTGACTTTTTTCCCTGTCTGGTTCTCCACAAGAGCTTTGAACTCTTGAAACCGACTGAAGATCTGTCCTTTGGTCTTCATGAAGAGAATCCAAGACTTCCATGAGAAGTCATCAATGAATATAAAATAGTATAAACAACCAGTTAACGATGTCGAAGACATCGGGCCACATACATTTGAATGAATAAGATCAAGGATACCTGCTTCTCTACCGTCACCGATAGGAAAAACAGTCTTGGTGTACTTTCCCAAAGCACACCCCTTGCACAACTCCTGGTGCTCTGTACTGAAATTTGGAACTCCGGTCACAATATGCCTTAGTACCCTCAAAGCCCCATGGTGCAAATGTGCCATCCTCCTGTGCCATAGCTCACATAGGTCACTGCTGCTGGTAGAATGAAACAATGCTCTTGTTGGTTGGAACATAAGCTTATAAAACTTCTCATGTCTAGTCCCAATCACTTTGGCCAAAGTGATACTAGACCCCTTGGGGAAAAGGAGCACCTGCCCATCATGGAACAACACCTCATAGCCCCTCTCCTCAATAGCAGAAACCAAAACTAAGTTCTTCTTCAAGCCCTGAACATATAGGACCTCTCTCAACAACATGGGAGGCAAAGATTCCCTCTGAAATGATACAGTCCCACAACCAACTGCCTTGACCACCCGATCATCTCCAAGCACCACCTCAACATCACCAATCTGAGTAAGCTCTGTCAAGTGCTCACGAACCCCTTTCATATGGTGGGAGGCACCACTGTCAATATACCACATATTTGAATGAGTGGTCCTCGTGGAAAGACACACAACCAAGGAAAATTCCTTGTCAAACTTGGTGGAGAACTCTTCCACCGCTGCTGAAGCTGTTGTTTATTTCTTCTTCTTGTTCGAACACTGTCCTACATAGTGCCCAAACTTGTGGCATGCAAAGCACTTGAATTTGCTCATGTCCTTCTTCCCTTCACCCTTCGGTTTGTTTCCTCCCTTAGGACTCTTTTTGAACTTCTTGTTGTTGGCAGCAATAAACACATTCTTCTCATCATGACCTGTAGATGTGCTGTCATGTACATAACCTCTCTGGGTCTCCTCCTGAACAAAGTCATCCCAAAAACGTTCCCAATTGGGAAGCTTCTCCCTAGCCACAATGCCCTCTACAAAACAACCCATTGTTTGGAAACTCCATTCAATGCTGTCCTCACAAGCTCACTTTCAATTATGGCCTCCCCCATAGCTTCAAGCTCATTTCTCACTTGTGTCAACCTAGTAAGATATGTGACCACATTTTCAGCCTTGGTTATTTTAATGCTCTTCAGTTTTTCCCTCAAAACCATCTTTCGGTTTTCATTTGTACTCTGGTACAACTTCGTCAAAGACTCCCACATCTCATAGGCATTTGTCTTCCCCGTCAAGTGAGGAATCAAATGGTCCTTGATGGCATCAAGAATAATCCTCTTAGCCTTGATACTCTTCTTATTGTATGCTACAAGAAGAGTAGCATCGATTGGTACACTCACATGATGTGTTGTGGTATTTTCAACAATGTCCCATAACTCATTTTCTTGCAACAACAAGATCATCCTCTCTTTCCAAGCACCAAAGTTTGTTGCCCCATCAAGTCTGTCCTCAACCCTCAAACCTGTAGCCATTGACCCCTTTTTGCTGAAAATGAAAAAAATCAAAGTTCTGTTCGGTGAAGTGACTGCTATTCCAATTTTCTGACTCGCTGAAATATTTTTGTTTTTCTTTAACTCAACTCTGATACCATGTAAAATTTTAGACTCCAACCTAGTTTCAGTCTCACTGATTTTTCAGCCAATGTTTAATGCCCAAACCCAGATTTATGAGAGCCGATTAAACTCAGCATAAAATAAATTTTCAGAACTGAAACATGAGGATTATGAACATCGTTTTAACGCAGAAATAAAATATATCAGCAATACATGAAACTCAAAAAATAACATAGAGATTTTTGGTCTAACAATGACCCTGGAAAAACCCACTAGGGAAAAACCAGTGAGAGAGGGAGTTTTTATTATTTGTGAGCTTTAGAGAAATTCTGTTATAGCATATTCATCTTCAGAAATTTAATGACAAACTTATCTAAAAAACCGTGCCAAGTCTTCATACAAGTTCTAAACCAAACTCCTCAAAATTCATTCCAGAATTTTCTACACCAAAGTATAGGTCTGCTTCTCGATATTTGTGCCTCTGACTGGTTGTACGATGCCTCGAAATTCATGCCAACAACAACAACAAATTTATGGGTATTAAATGACTGTACGACCTTGAAAATCATGTCAAACTCCTAGAAAACACACACAACAAATCTCCTCGATTTCTATGCAGCAAATCCACTATACGGACTATAAAAATCCGTACGGTATGGCTTGTGTACAACTAGATATACCTTCCTCGAAAACTATGCCAAAAACTCAGTCATACAGGCTATGAAAATCCATACTGTATGGCCAGTATTTAATGTTGTGCCTCCTCCTCGATTTCTGTGCCAACAAAAGTTGTATGAACCCTTGAAATATGTATTGTACAACCTTCTATTAATGTTGTACCTCTTGCCTCGAATTCTGTGCTAGTTTTCATCCTTGGAATGCATGCTCTAGCTCTGCAGAAATGGCCTCTTCTTCAAACTAAAAAATTCTTCTCTTGCTCTCTCTCAAAAATGTTTTAACAACCCAACAATGGGTGCGCCCTCTTTACCCTAATCGACCTCATGAGGGAATCTCAAGAGTCATCTCATCTAATGGTTGAGATTAGATGAGATCAACGGTGGAGATAAAATCATTTTATTCACCCACTTTTCCTAAGTCTCAAAAAATCACCTTTTAATTTGCATCTCACAAATTAAATGACTATGGTCCACATTAGGCACTTTCTCACCCCTTAGGCGCCTAGGTGATGAGAAACATTTGCCTAGGTACTTTTTAATTATTTTTAACAAGGGTCTCATTTCAAAGCTAAGCATAAGAACATTGAAACTCTGCCCAATTTCACTTCCCCTCCTTGCCCAAGATATTGCTTCCTTTTATGAGATATTGCCTCAACATACCTTCATTAGCTCCTTCTTCCTCCATTCAGCGCATTCCCTTCCATAGAAGTGATCAGAGGGTTGAGATATGAAATCCATTTAAGGTGCACTTGGAGCATGGTGAAGAGGAGCTCGGAGCATGTTCGCGGAACGATGACCGACTTGGATTGTAAAGTATAATATTTGTATTATGAATAAAAGAATCACATTTTCCCCTTCCAAATGATGGTGTCTTGAGTACTTTCATTGATTTATACTTGACATTTTACATCTAACCCTAACTTATACATATAATAACATGCTTGTAGTTCTTTGTTTGCTTATATTTGGATGTAGGCCAGCCTTGGGAGGAGGCGTGCAGCCAGTGGAACTTTCAAGCTTGAGGAGATCATCACCAGATGTGGGATTAGAGGTATAGTAACCCGATCTCTTCTCTCTTTTCTTTCTTTATATTAGTTTTGATATGTTTGGGGTAGTATAGAGAATTTATTAGCTTTTAGACGATTATTCGCTCTGTCTACATCTTGAACCCTTGTGTAGTTAAATGGGGGTTTTTCCGCTAGCACAAGGCCAAAGACAAGTTACAATCAACAAGCTTGTCAATTTTCTTTTTCCTCTGTGTCACTGTCTCCAATGATTTTGCATGGTCATTACTTTGAGATTCATCTAGTCTAGAAACTCGATCTTACAAATTTAAAATGGCTACTTGGTTATATGTTAGAAACGTATCTCGCCTCCTCGAAACACGTTGCAGGTCTAGAGATTCACATGAGAAGCATCCTCTTGGATGATTATGTTTTACCATGGTCCAGTTATAAGTTTCACTGCAAACCACAACTAGGGTTCCAACATTCTAGACAGGATGTGTACCAGGGCTCCAAGATAAAATCCCAATCCTTGCATAAGACAACTCCCAAAACCAAACTTGAACCTTTGTCTTTGCTCTCCTCCTCAAGTGTCAAGGTCAAGATAGGGTAGGCCTAGTTCCTCCCTAGGCTCGATGCATACCAACAAAAACTTGGCGAGTCCTGGGTTGGATTAATCCCACATCTATTCCTCATGTTAACACCAAAACCAATATATAATTGCTCCTCTCGCAAATGAAATGTGCAAGGGTATCCACATTCTAATGGGTGTTAATACCTGTCTCTTCCTCTTAAATGAACTTCACCCTCTGTCATGCCTTGTGTCCGTGGATTGATGATGATATTCACTACCTTCAGGGATTGAGAATGATGTTTCTACCTCCCCTTTTGTTCATGAGGTTCCAATACTGGATCATAAGGTTTTATTAGCTAAGAGATTTACTTATCGATTTTGACCTTGCAATACATGGAAGAAAGCTATAAAGTCGAACCTCATCACCTCCTTCTGTATTATATTTGAATAATCCATGCCAAATACTATATTTTGGAGAAGGAATGTGATGGAGAAGGGATATGATGGATATACCTAATTCTTATTAAGAAGTTTCCTATGGCTACAAGATTTCTTATTCTTATTAAGAAGTTTCCTATGGCTACAAGATTTCTTATTCTACTAAAGTCTAGCATTCTTAGTGCTTCAAAAGGAGCTAGTGCCTCAACTTGGTTTTTAGTCTCCTCTCTTAAATCCCATTCAATGTTTGTTTCATATTTTTTCTAGGGATCATATATCATCCCCACACCTGTTACTCCTCTTGTTTAAAGAAAGTTACAAGTATTTCAAATAAAAATATTAAAAAAACTAGAAAAGCTTGACAACCATTGCTACTTCTCTTGTTTAAAAAAAGTTACAAGTATTTCAAATAAAAATATTAAAAAAAACTAGAAAGGCTTGACAATCATTGCTGAAGTAAAAGTGTGTAAAGCTTCTTACATGAAAATCCATTTTCAAGTGTTTTAAGATTATTTAGACAAATAAATTCACTTTTTGCAAACCTCAATTAGAGGTGATATCCATATCTATGCCTTTATTTATTTCGGTATTAGCATTTGTAATTGCATCTATTAATAATTTAGCTTCTATCATTTGCACAATAAAAAAAGATATAGTTGTCCATTAAAGACACTCCCATTTTGAATTACACATAAAACAAATTCTTGATATGTACCATTTAGAGTTGAAATTTTGATGTTTACCATACAATCAACCAAACTGCATGTAAAGTGGGAAATCAATAATGCGAATCATTTTTTAGTTTCAGTAATATGTGCAATTTGTTGTAAATTGTCATAAAAATTATTTTTATATTCATGCAAAGGTAGTATTTTTAAAGATAAATTATTTGTTGTGAAAGATAGTATAAAGATAAATTATTTGTTGTGAAAGATAGTATTTTTAAAGATATTTATAAACTAAAGAATATAATTAGTGAAAGGTAGTATTTTCAAAGACATTTGTAAATATACATGTATGTAACACTAATTTATCCAAATTTAACTATATAGGAGGATTGTTCTATTCAATATGTAAAAAATATCATAAATACTTATTACTTTAATAATATCAGTTTTATTGTCTTTTATTAGTATTTGTTTATCAAATATGACTCTATTTAGAAGAAGATCATAACGAACATCATCATAATAATAGAGGGGCATTTTTTAGGAATAGTTTATTGATTTTATGCATAGAAGATTTTAGGGGCTAAATTTTGCAAATAGGTTAATTTTTCATGATTTTTCCTAAAAAACGATTTGCCAATTTCCATTTTTTCTAATTTTTTTATAGAAACTATATAAAATCCTTAGAAATTTGAATATTTTACAAAAGTATCACCAAACATTTTACATTTTGCATATTAAGGACTAGTAAGATTAGCTCAGGTTTCTACATTTTAATATAAATTTCCATCCTTAAAATTATCTCTGCTTTTACGTTGTTGACCTTTTTTGGCACCTTTCTTCCTTCAACCTCGGTGAGGCTCCCTTCGATAAATTGTCTTTGGCTTGACATCATCTACCCTTCACTCTATTAGTTGTCCAACATAGTCCCACTGGGACTCCATCAATTGTGAAGAGATTCACATGGATGAGGAGAGTTAAATGAAGGTGGCAAGGTAGCGAATAGTAGAACTGTTTATGTTTAATGTAGTGGCCTTGCCCAACATTTCAAATTTTGACTTTGCTCCAATTCCTTGGTCATTCTACAATCCTCTAGTCAAACTATTGCTCATTCGACATCTAGTGCTCTTGTTCAGTTGCTCAGTGGTGAATATAGCCATGGTAAAGGAGTTCGATACTTACCATAAGGAGTGAATATTGACATCTAATTATAGGTTACCATATGGTAGGTCTAGCTGGTGCAATAACACCTAAAGAAATAAAACAAAAGAAAAAGAAAACGAGGAAAAGGAATAAGAGGAAAATAAGATAAAGACAAAGAAAAGAAAAAGAGCCATGTAGCCATGGGCCTAGGCATACAAAAAATTTGATTAGCTACCGTGAAAATAGTGAAAACATGTTAGGTATTATGTAGAACATTTCAATTGAAATTCAGATTTTAAATACCCCATCTCCTTAATATGGTATTGAGGGGGATGGGTATGTGACAATGGGCTCATGTACTTGGGAAGAATCACATCTAGGCCACACATTTCCATGCTCAAAACCTTCTTTACAATGTCTCTTTTATGCATGCAAATGTAAGATGTCCCTGCAAATAATGGAAGCCTATGAGCATTTTCTAGAGGTTAGTTTGTTAACAATTTGTGGCGATAAAAAAATTGGCATTAGGGGAGGACCACACACAACTTGAGTAGCTTGTGCTTATATATAGAGGATGATTTACCATTAGCAAACCTTATGTTCTTTGAAGATTCACTCGCTATAACTACATAAATATTGGTGAAGTTCTTGTGATCATAAATCCGACCCTCCTTCATGCTTGTCAACGCTTGTTCGTTTTCTTTACAAGATTGGGTAACCTAAAATTTTGTGGGAATTGCCTAAAAGTTAAAGTGCACTAGAAACAATTGATGCAAGAGTGACCATTAAATCTCTGTAAACTTTCATTTTGAGTCAACTTTAAGTTGAGAAGAATATCTCTCTTGGCCTAGAAAGGAGGAAATCTAGTTACAGAGGAAAAAAGGTTTGTAGAGTCCATCCTTGTAATGCTATGCTAACCCCTTCCTTTGATAATGGAAACACCAACTAGGGTATTTGGGTGAATCCCACATCAAATAAAAGGAATACATAAATCCATACCATTACTTTCAATATCTAGTTGGTCATTCTTCAAAATCGACACTACGTCCATTGCTTGCTTTGTGAACTCCACAAAAGCTGATGCGAAGGAATCGACATCATAGTCTCTCTTATTCAATCCTTTATGATGTTGATACTCAACTTGAAACACTTCTAGGATGGACAGCTTAGAAAGGTGTGTGTGTGTGTG
>ML784320.1:365143-383082 GCA_009831015.1 Picea engelmannii
CTCTAGAATGTTCTTAGGTGATGGTAGCACTATATAAAGGGGTTCAAGCAATGTAATGAGACATGAAGAGAAATATTGTATTTGGAGCGGTAGCTCAATAGGAGGATGCCCCCTCAAAGAGGCAAGTGAATAGGAGAGGATCCATTCCATAATAGGATCCATTGTATGGTGTTGCCCTACCTCAAGAGTTTCTATAATAAAGTTGTGGTTTTCTATATTGTTCCTCTATATCTGTTGTGGTGCTTTTGTATTGAGCTAATAATTCATAGTTTAATTAATGCATAATGTAGATATAATGTATGGTTGTGGCCAAACGATGTATATGTGAATTGTATTTCTGAATTTTAATAAATAAAATGTGATGCCAAATGCTGGGAGACATGGACAGATATTGAGGCTGATTAATCCACAAGAGAGGAGGGGTCTAAAAAGGGGTTTTTATTCATGAGTTAATTCCCAAATCCTTTTTCCTGATTTTAATATTTTGAGTGCTTCTTCTAATTTTTCTCTTGAGTGTTCCCAAAGCCAATCACAAAATACATGTAAGAGGGTGGGTGTGAGAAGTCACATTCCATAATTATTCGGAGTATGGGGATGAATTACAATCAGTTTGGGGATGCGTGTGAGTCAATAAAAAAAACAAAAGGAGAGGAAATTCTTACGGGCAAGGGGATAGTTTTTGGATAGTTACATTTTTGGCATGGGAAGAGGAGAGAACAATAGAGGAGAGAGCCTTGGAGCTAGACCAACAATGGAGGTGTTGGAACACATATATTTATGAACTTTTGAGTTTTATTTTCCTTTTTCACGAAAATATAATCTTTCCCAAATCATGAATTAGAGAATAACTTTCGAACTTCCATTTCATTCCTGGTTAAATAAGAATAAGGCACACGTAATGTCCGCCGTTGATGAAGCTTTTTATTTAATCAAATGATCCTAATCTCTTCAGAGTTGTGGAGCCGCCAAATTGTTAAAGAAGTAAATCACTGAGGTCGCTTCGGAGCTTCGCGCTTCGAGCATTTCAATATGTGTAAACATTGAAAATCCCGAACGTCGAAACGCTGAAGTTCTTAAGGCTAATTCAAGGTTTAAAGCATGATAAATTAAAACATAAGAATCATTAGTAGAAGATTAACTTCTCCGTGATTTCGGCCTTCGGGAGATCTCTACCCTCTTACATTCAAAACCTTCGAAAGCCGAACCACCAAATTGTTAATAACGTTTATGATTGGTTAGAGTTAATGATTGTTTTTTATTTTTCATCAATGCGAAAAACTTACAGAATTCTTTTGTTTCAGGCAGGTTAATTGCGCCATCAGAACTTAGCGGAATGCTGAACTGATTCGAGAGTCTGATAAACTAGGCGAAAAGACCAAATATAACAGAGAAAGCGGTAAATAGACAGAAAGGGGGATTCAAAATCACCGGAGCACTAAATCTCTGAAGTGGAAGATCTGATTCCACGTGTCCTTTGAGTTCAATGGTGGAGATTTATTTCGAAAATCTATGCTTTGGGACTTTGGGAATCCTCACTTCACAACATCGCAAACCTTCCGAAGCAATTATCCCCGAGGCGCAGGATCTCATGCCGCATGTCCTTTGAGTTCAATGGTGGAGATTTGTTTTGGAAATCTGGGCTTCGGGACTTCAGGAATCTGGGCTTTGGGACTTCGGGAATCCTTGCTTCACAACATCGCAAACCTTTCAAAGAAATTATCCTCTAAGTGTAGGATCTCATGCCGCATGTCCTTTGAGTTCAACGGTGGAGATTTATTTCGGAAATCTGGGCTTCGGGATTTCGGGAATACAGGCTTAGGGACTTCGGGAATTCTCACCTCACACATTCAGATTTCTTCCGAAGAAGTTATCACCGAAATGGGAGATCTAGCGCCGCGTGTCCACTTCAATCAACGGTCACGATGGACTTCGGATCTTCGGGAGTTCTTTACTCAACACTGCTCGTCTCCCACAGAGTACGAACTAGTTGAATGCATATATCGTCTGACAGGTGTCCCCCGCTTAGATCGAAAGACATGAATTGCATTAATATTTCTCCACATGTGATCGAGAGTTGTGACCTCAGCTCAAAATTTGGGCGCTTATATTACTTTGCGAGATCTGACAACTTATCTCTCTCTCGCCTAGATCAACGGTCAAGGACAATTGCGGGGCACAGAGTTGCACGGGACTCAATTTCGAGAGGCGGTCCCTCAATTTAAACTGTGGTTTTCTCTTGGGGTTACGTGGCATCACCAGGTGTGTTGTGAGATGAAAATTGGTTTACTTCAAAACCACCTCCTCACACCCCCGCAAAATATTGAGAAGCAAAAAAGGACGTTGGAACAACACCTGCCATCCACGTCATGTATCCCATTCGCTCTCCAACTTGTTACGCTTTCCACATCGGTTACTGCATTTACCTCCATTACATTTTCATTTTTTCACGGATGATTACTTTTCCTACGTTCGTTATCCATCTCTCGATGAACCGTGCAGAGTTATCCATCCGATTAGCCTTCTTGCTCTGAATAAGCGTTTCTCACAGCAGGTGAAGAGACAAAAGAAAATGATAGTTAATCCCATACATTTTCACACCCTGTCATTTCATTTTAGACATAGTTATATATTGTAAGAAGTCCAACCATTTTGAGTGGTGGAAAATTTTGTATAAATACACAGATTCAAGATCTGCACCGGGCTGCTTCTTGCCGAATGTAACAGAGAAAAATCTCCTTTTGAGAATTAATACAAGTGCAGACAGGGATTCCAAATTTTGTTTAGCTTGAGTTATGTGTTTCTTCTGTTCTTCCATATCTCAACATTTCTCTATGTATTCCTTGATAAAGGTTTGCTTTCAATTTAGTATGACAACTACTGAAGTCATATTTCATTAATAATTTGTTAAGCAAGAAATTTTTCCTCTGCATTTACTGTGAGTAAAGCAAGACTTGTGAGATGTGTGGATTACTATATTTTATAATTTATTCAAGGTTATGCTTCCTATTTTATTCTACTGCAACAAAGTGATTTTCTTCAGCAATTGATGCCTTGTTTTATTTAGCAGTTTAGTGTTTTTGTCTCGCATCATTCGATTTTGCAATTTAGACTCAGACGCGAAATACGACCTCTGGTTCATAGGTTGTTAATTTCATTTAAGGAACTTTTCTCATACAACTAATGTAGAAAAATCACACCTTAAAACTTTCCTTTAATTCCTGATGCCCGACATTATTCTTTGAGCCTTAAGTTTAATTTTAGGGACAACATCTTTTTGGCGCCGCTACCGGGGACGAAGAAACGAAGTTATTTTCTCTGGGAGAACGACATGGTAAGTTTCTCTCTTTGATAGTGAACAAATATTGAATACAATAATAAGTCTAATTTTTATCTTTCACTTGGCGACTCCTCTACAGATAAACTGGCATTCTGTAGAAAGAATACCAGGAAGAACCCAGATGATCAATAGACTATGCATGTATCCGATCCTGAAAAACTATTAAAACCAAGGGGATACCTCAAGCAGACTGCTGCATCCACAAGTAAGGTTTACCAACCCAAATCTGTGTAAACTAATGCTAAGGTTCCACTTGAACAGTCGATCCCGCAAGAAGTTTCCACACAAATCCACTTCAGAGATACATCAAGGGATAAACTTGAAGCTGAAACCATAAACCCCGAGCTGGTTTTACTCGAGATAAAAGTTGAGACCGATTTGACTTCCCCCTTTACTAGTAAAGGTAAAATATCCCTTTAAATACCCGCCTTTATTGATATTCTTCCGGTCCCCAAAGTAAAGGTTTCAGTTCCACGAAACTCTGAAGAGTATATCTCATACCCTGATTTAACTCCTGTTGGCTCTCTTGTTTATATATCTTGTAAGTCAGAAGAACCCAGTCCTCATTTCCCTTTTCCCCCTTTTTCAGATTTTCTATCTCCTAACGGTCAGTTTCCAGAACCTCCTTCGCCTTATCCCAAAGTAGCTGAAGGGTCACTACAAGTTTTTGAAAATCCTCTCTATAATTCCCGAACTTCATCCCCTAGACTCTCACTGGCTTCTGCCGGAGGAGGTGGCGCCGGAAGTGGTGCTGGAGGAGGAGGTGGAGGAGGTGGTACCTCCACCCCATAGGATTTTTTCCAAGGTAGTATCAAGATACGCTTGTTTGGTCCTTCCTCCTGTTCATCACGATTTACCCGAAAATTATATGAAGAACTTACCGAAATTCACAGGAGAAGGGGACTTAACTGCTACAGAGCACATAAACGTTTTTGACCAATTCGCTGATATCCTTGGCATTGAGCATGCATATGTTTACTCAATACTTTTAGGGAAGACTTTCGAAGGCCAAGTAAGAATCTGGTTTCGAGGGCTCCCGACAGGTTCCATAGGGTCTTATGGCGCGCTAGAAAATGCCTTTTTAAGACAATGGGGAGAAAAGAAATACCACTTGTACTATCTGATGAAATTTGGGGCTCTGAGGAAAAATAATTTTGAGTCAGTCCTAGAATTCACCCAGAGGTTTAACAAACTCTATCATAAGATTCCAACAGACGTTAAACCTTCTCAACCCGTAGCTAAAGTGATTTTCGTAGGGGCTTTTGAGCCTGACTTTTCCCTACTTTTAAGAGAAAGAAGATCTACTACCCTCACGGGAATGCAGGATGACGCCATAGAAATCGATTCGAACATGACAGAGTCAGGTAAACTAAAAGCCAATGTTGAGACAGGAACCAAAGAAACTAGATGCTTCAGGGAACAAGTAGGACCCTCCGGATCTAGGAGATCCACGGAGGAAAAAATGGATGACATGGCTAAGATAATCAAAGAATTATAAAAAAAAATCTCTAGAATGGAACTAGACCAAGCTAAGCCTGATCCATTCACTAGAAAATATTTCAAAAGTAATCCTAACCCCCAGATCCAGCAGAGACAGGTAAAAAACAAAGATAAAAAAATCAAAGCTCCATTTAAAACATAAAACTTCATGCAAAGTGATGATATGCAAGACTATGAGGGGTTAGATGATGATATAAAAAATCTCAGTGATGATGACCAAGAATCTCACCTAACCAGATAGGATTACGAAATATATTTAGACCAAGAACCCCTATTTGGAAATGAGGAAAGTATAAATAATCTGGGAGAGTCTGATTATCAAGGAATCACCGAATCTATAATGGATGAGCTTCAACATAAATATAATTTAAGGCCTAGATATAAAAATTATACAACTGCTCCATCGAAGAAGATCTTGTCGAGAAGTAAAATGAATGAGGCAACTCAACCATCCACTGAAATGTAAGCTGCCAAAACAAAAACAGTTGAAACACAAGTTGCCAAAACAAGGACAGACGAAACAAAACCAATGAAGACTAATAGGCCAAATAAAAAAGAAACAGAGATCCCAACCAGAGAAGCTAAAAATATAATCATAAGTTTCAACGTGGAAAACAAAATTAATAAAATCAAAATTCCTGTACCTTTGGTTCAACTGGCGAAAAATCCAATTTATAGAAAGCAAATTGCCAAGATGATAAATTTTTCGGATGTTGAATGTCATGCAGATGATATTAATTTAGAATATGATAGACCTACTATAATGTTTGGTCTGCATATTGAAAATGCCAAAGATTTTGTTGCTCCTTTTTATATTACGCTGACTGTGCATGATCACCTACTCCATAACTGTATGTTGGATTCTGGAGCATCCCACAACTTAATGCCCAAAGTTATTATGGAAAATCTAGGTCTCGATAATACTAGACCATATCGAGATCTGTATTCTTTTGATTCAAGAAAAGTTAAATGTCTTGGTATGATTAAATATTTGGTAGTTAATCTTGCACATATTCCTGTAAAGAGTATTCTTATGGATGTAGTTGTTGTTGATGTCCCTGCAAAGTATGGCATGTTGTTATCCAGGTCTTTGGGTGCCAAGCTCGGAGGATCACTTCAACTGGACATGACGTATGCTACGATCCCAATATTCGATGGACAGTTCACTCATCTATACATAGAAACAAGGTTGGCATATACTGTAAGTGACCCGCATAACCCAAATAATTACCCTGTATATGTCTCTGATTAGGATTTAGGAAACTGTATATTATCAATTGATGATGGTTTCGATGAATGTACAGAAGAAAGTTGTACATAAGAAGAAAACCAAAAAGAAAAAATAGAAAAAACAAACAAAAATGTAAACAATGTAGGAGTTTGGAAAATGTTTTTTGATGGTGCTTCGTCCTGGGAAGGAGCAGGAGTTGGAGTGTTGTTTGTGGCACCTAGAGATGAATTCATTATTCCTTTCTCATATAGATTTCAATGGGACATTGTTATACAAATAATGTATGTGAGTATGAAGTTCTGGTCTTAGGATTATAAGCTGCCAGGAAATTGAAAATTGAAAATCTAATAGTTTATGGTGATGCAGAGCTGATTGTAAGACATATAAGGCAATATTATCAAGCCAAACATCCAAGGCTAAGGTTGTACAGAAACTACGCCTGGGATTTTGTAGAATTTTTTTTCTCATCGTTTAATATTCATCATATTCCTAGGGTACAAAACCAACAAGCTCATTCTCTAGTGAAAGCGACTGCTACTTTTACGCCACCTACTATCTTGAAGATAAAATATCACATAGAAATGAGGCATAGGCCTTCAATACCAAATAATTTTCATCACTAGAAGATCTTTGAAGACGATGAGCAGATCAAGCAATTCCTAGAAATGGTTGATGAATTTTCTGAAATGCACATTGACCAGGAAAATCAGAATGACCCTACTTGGATCATGCAGAAAGGTGAAGATCCTCAGAAGTTCTAGGATAAGATCGCTAATCACCACATTTTGGTGCTAAAAAACAATCATATCCCTAAAGGTATGATTCTTTTAGAAAGATTATTTGATCATGATGATATTCCCCTAAAGTCTACTTTGCAACCTCAACCCAAAGAGGTTGAATATTGTAATATAGGCACTAAGGAAACTCCTAAACTGGTCAAAATATATAAATACCTTCCACCCGAAATGAAAAACAAATATGCCAATTTACTCAAACAATACAAAGATGTCTTCGCTTGGTCTTACGACGAACTAAAAACTTATGATACCACTGTCATTGAACATAAAATCCCTTTAAAGAAGGGCATCAAACCTTTCAGGCATAAACTTAGACAGATAAGTCCTATACTTATTCTTGTAATAGAAAGGGAGGTAAAAAAGCTTCTTGATGCAAAGATTATTGTTCCACTAAGATATTCAAAGTGGGTAGCCAACTTAGTTCCAGTTAGGAAGAAGAATGGTGAAATCAGACTCTACGTAGATTTCAGGAATCTAAATAGATCATCTCTTAAAGACAATTATCCTCTCCTTAAAATGGATCACGTTCTGGAAAAGTGGTCGGGGCTAACAGAATGTCTATGATTGATGGATTTTCAAGTTACAATCAAATTGCGGTCCATGAAGATGTTAAAGAGAAAACCACGTTTACCACTCCATGGGGTACTTTCATGTACGATAAAATGCCATTCGGTCTGATGAACGCAGGGGTCACCTTCTAACACGCAATGGACATTGCCTTTGTCGATGAGAGAGATAATTTTGTTGTTATTTATCTTGATGATTTAACTGCTTTTTCTAACTCTGACGCAGAGCACTTGGTACACCTCAAACAAACATTTGAGAAATGCAGAAAATTTGGTTTGTCACTCAACCCTAAGAAATCCCATTTTGCAATGCAGGAAGGTAAACTCTTGGGCCACATAGTGTCTGGAAAAGGAATCAAAATCGATCCTAAAAGAATTGAAGCTATAGATACAATAAATATTCCTAAGAACAAAAATGAAATTCAGTCTTTTTTAGGAAAAATAATTTTTTTAAGAAGATTCATTCCAAACTTCGCTGAAATAGTTAAACTGATTACAAATATTCTCAAGAAGGACATCAATGTCAAATGGACAACTGAATCTAAAGAATCCTTCGAATGCATCAACAAATTTATAGGAGAAGCGCCGGTGCTGGCAAGCCCAGATTATACGAAAGAATTCTTGATCTTTTCATTCGCGTCCGAACATACTATCACAACCGTGCTTTTACAGAAGAACGATGAAGGTTTCAAGCAGCCGATAGCATTTTTCAGTAAAATTCTCAGAGACGCCGAACTAAAATATGATATACTGGAAAAATAGGCATATGCAATGGTGAAAGCCCTCAAATCTTTCAGGACTTACGTGCTGCACTCCAAAGTAATTTGCTACATGCCAACTAACTCTGTTAAAGATATATTGGTTCAAGAAGATAGTGACGGAAAGAGAGGCCGATGGCTAGCCAAGATTCATGAATTCTATCTTGAGGTAAAACTGACTAAACTCGTCAAAGGTCAAGGCCTGACAAAACTATTGGAAGAATCAAACTTCAAAGAATTAGGGATAAACCACCTGGAATCCCATGGATACCTTTCAGACATAGAAGAACTTGATGACCAACCACCTACGAGGAAGATCCAAGACAAATTTTCTTCTTCGTCTTGGTATAGCGACATAGTTTCATACCTCCTAAGTCTTTAGTGCCCAAGTGATATGACTCCTTCCAAGGCTAGAACATTGAAGTTGCACGCGGTAAAATATTGTATCATGGATAACCAACTGCATTGGAAGGATCCTCTAGGATTTTTACTAAGCTGCTTAGTAGAATCCGAAATGGAGAATGTCATAAATGAGTTTCATGAAGGGGTGTGTGGAGGACATCACGCCTGGAGGGAAACGACCTATAAAATCCTAAGAGTTGGATACTATTGGCTGAAATTGTTTACCGATGTGAATACCAAAGTCAGAGCCTGTAACCCTTGTCAACTATTCTCAGGCAAGCAAAAGCTTCCCGCACTACCCTTGATTCCAGTAAAAACATAAGCTCCGTTTCAACAATAGGGTCTGGATTTTATCGGAGAAATCCATCCACATTCAAGTGCACAACATAAATGGATTTTAACCGCCACAGACTATTTCACTAAATGGGTGGAATCCATTCCGACATGAAATGCTACAGACAATGTGGTGATCAATTTCTTAGAAGAAAACATTTTATCGAGATTCGACTGTCCTTAGAAGATAGTTACCGATAATTCCCAAGCTTTCAAATCCATGGAAATGGTTAGTTTTTGTCAAAAGTACAACATTTTAAGAGGACATTCCACAACCTACTATCCGCAGGGCAATGAATTAGCCGAATCATCGAATAAGATCCTAATCACCATAATAAAAAAGGTGCTGACTGAAAATAAGAAAGCCTGGCACGTTCATTTGAAATACACTTTGTGGGCAAATCGAATCGGCACTAAGAAATCGATCAGAATGTCTCCTTTCCAAATGGTGTACGGTAATGATGTGGTCCTCCACATAAATCTTGCTCTGCCCATGATGAATCTTTGGCAAGATGCGAAGGAAGAGCCAAACGATGTTACTAGAAGATTAAATCAGTTAATTGAAGTTCAACAAAATAGGGCTGAGGTGGACGAGAAACTTCAAAAATATCAAGATAACATGAAAGCTCTGTTTGATAAAAAAGCTAAAGATAGGGACTTTCTCCCTAGTGACCTAGTTTTGAAGTGGGATGCTAGAAAGGAAGACGCAAGAAATCACATTAAGTTTGATCACATCTGGTTTGGACCTTTCAGGATCACAGCTTCTGAAGGAAATAATTTATTCTTATTAGAAAACCTTGATGGGAAAATCCTTAATGACCCTATCAACGAGCGTTACCTCAAACACTTCACGCAATAATCAAATTCCAAATTCCCATTGTACATACCAGTTTGATTTTCATGTTTTGATTTGCAATTTTTGGTTTCTTTGGTAAGTTTTTACTTTCATTGTAAATAAGGCCAGGTTTGTTTATTTCGTAAAAACATAAATATAAAAACAAGTAACTCATATCGTTTCTTTTATGCAGAATTTTCTGACATTTATCATGTTATTTTCAGGTAGAATAGATAGTCGAGAGATAAAGATGTATCAGAAACCAACACTTACTCTTCATAACATTGGCTTTATCTCAAAACAAGTGATAAATGAATAGTTTACTTGATTGAAAATATAAAGAAAATCTGAGGTATGAGCTTCTACCCTACCGACCCAAGCTAAATTTTCAAGGGGATCTCACTAAATATGAAAGAAGTCTCATTATTATATATATTACCACTTGATCCACAACCAAAGGAATATAAAATTACAACTTAATCTTAAAAATTTTTCTCTGAGTAAAATAAAATAAAAATAAAAAATGAAATAAAATTTATAAAAAGAAAATAATAATAAAAAGACCTTAAAGAAAATTCGAGAATCAATAAACGAGTTCGTATGAGAATAACCTTGTTCACAACATAACATTTTGAATCCTCGTTTTGTTTTATCCTGCCCATCCTCAAGTTTTATTTTCCTATGATTCTCAATACCTCTCCTTGGTCTTCATAGAGAGAAAATACTTCACCTTAACTATGAAAACTCAAAAAGATGTCTTCAGAACAATGTTGGGCGAAAATTTATACGTCCCTTTCAATTTAACTAAAAGAAAGTATGTTTAGACTAATCTTAATAACTTTATCTCTCTTATCTAGTTTTAAACTGACTAGTTTGCTCAAGGTTGATCCCTAAAATTTAAAATGCCCTATAAAATCTCCTCAATATGTGAAGATGTATTGAACGTTTGAAGAAAATTAGTTTCGGAGTATACTAGAAATTTATGACAAACTTTTTCTTTGAATATCTTAAACAAATATCATCCTTTGTATGTTACATACAGATTGATTTCCCCCACTTCATGTATTAAAATATAGACAGATGGTGAAAGGAAATTCATTAAATGATTGCCCCCATCTAGTCCAAGGAAAATGGTGAAAGGAAATTCAAAAAATCGATTGCCCCCATTTTGTCCAAAAAAGAGATGATGAAAGGAAATTCATTTAAATGATTGCCCTCATCTCAACATTTAAATTCAAAATTACTAATTGAAGTGGTGAAAGGGAATTCAATGGGAGAAATAGAAAAATTCACCGGGGTACTAAACAAGCTCGCTGACAGTGAAGTAATATCTATGATATCTGTGTGGCTTTCATACGTATCTACATGATATACTCTGACATCTAATTCTTTTTCAGTGAGATTTACATTCTGAACCAATGAGGGATCCTCATAAAATATGACACATATACTTAACCTTGATGCGAATGAAATCGATCAAAGCTTGATATTTTGGCTAAAGTTACTTTGATTATCTTAAGAAAATCCGAATACAGTTTTAAGAAAGAGGAATTTCAAATAACCTAACTGAAGGTCATGATTTGATGTGTTTTAAGGTTTTCTAAGTTTCGGTTGAAACTATTTTTCTCAGTATGATCATTTCCGAATGTGTTTCATAGAAATGAAATAATGACTCCATTTACCCAATAAAGACTCTTGGTCTACTATTCTTCTGCATCTTGCGGGGAGACACGATCCCTAGATAGAGCCTATGTTGGAACACATATATTTTTGAACTTTTGAGTTTTATTTTCCTCTTTCACGAAAATATAATCTTTCCCAAATCATGATGTAATATACCAGATATAAAAAATATGCAGAACAAAAATAAATACTAGAAATGGCATAATAACAACAATATAACCAGAACAATCACCACAATAACACTGAAATGATATAAGAATAACAACTGAAATAACACTTTGATTCTGAGAGCAATGTTCATAGGCCTCTTCGAGGGGGAAACCTCCAGTCGAGCAGAGCTCTATTACAAGAATATACAAGCTAGGGTTCTCATACCCTTGACTCCTATTTATACTAAATATGTCTATCAAAAGAAGCATCTAGAGGAAGATCCTTCTAGAAGCGGAAGCTTCTATTAGGTATTCTTACATTCAACTTATTCTATTTTATTGCAAGGCCTTATTAATATTGACCTTTATTACATACGGATATATTGTTCTACCTATGTGCGGGTTAGGACCCTAGCATGTCCTCCCCCTTAAAAACAACCTTGTCCTCAAGGCTTGAGATGTGGAAACTGTTGCAGAATGGTAGATGGTTCCCAGGTGGCATCTGCTGGAGTTGTATCTTTCCACTGGACTAACACTTCCTTGATGGTTCTCTGACACAGGTGATGCTCACGCTGGTCCAAAACTGCTTGTGGCTGTAGCCAAATGGATCCTTCTTCGTTTAACTCGGGAAGGTTGGTTTGAATTTGGCACTTAGTTCCAATCACCTTCTTTAAGCATGAAACATGAAAAACAATATGTAGCTTAGAATGACTAGGCAAAACTAGCTGATAGGCCACCTATCCCACATGCTTGAGAATGGTATAAGGACCATAAAAATTGGGTGCTAGCTTCTGACAATGCTCAGCCTTGAGGGAATTTTGCTTGTAAGGTTGCAGTTGAAGAAACACCTGATCCCCTTATGCAAATTGACGTTTAGAGAAACCTTGATCTGCTTGTTGCTTCATGCGATTCCGTGCCATGACCAAATTATCTTTGAGGGTATGGATAATAGCCTCATGATCTGTAAGCATTTGGTCAACTGCCTGGAATTTCAGGACACCCAGTAAGTATGAGAGAACTGAAGGTGGATTTTGTCCATATACCACTTCAAAAGGAGTCATGCATGTAGCTATATGGTATGAAGTGTTGTACCACCATTCAGTTAGGGGTAACCATTGAGCCCACTGATTTTTCTTTTCCAAGGAAAAACACCTCAAATATGTTTCCAAATACTTGTTGACAACTTTTGTCTGACCATCAGTCTGGGGATGATAAGATGTGCTGAGATGCAATTGGCTGGCTTGTAGCTTGAAAAACTCTAGCAAAAAATTGCTGGTGAAATTTGGGTCATGATCAGAAACAATAGAATGCGACATGCCATGAAGCTTGAAGACCTAATCCATGAAAAGTGAGCCACCGTGGGTACTGTAAATGGGTGTTGAAGAGCACAAAAATGAGCATACTTGGAAAGGCGATAAAAAACCACCATGATGACTGATTTATTTCTCGATTTGGGTAAGCCTGTAATAAAATCCATAGAGATATCCCTTCAAATAGTAGGTGGAATCGGAAGCGGTTGTAGTGTGCCTGGAGATTTGACTATTTTTCCCTTGTTGCATTGACACACATCACATTCAACGACAAAATTACGAATGTCTTGTTTCATACCATCCCAGAAAAAATAACGTTTGATCTTGTCATAGGTTTTGGTAAACTTGGAGTGCCTAGCTGTGGGTGTAGCATGAATCTCAGAAAGTACCGTGGATTTAAGTTTTGGTTGTTTACTTAAATACAAACGGCCTTTGTATCGAAGCTCATCATGGAGCCAAGAGTACCCTGGGGAATCTGAAGCATTGGGTTGCAATTGTTGGATCAGATGCGAACTTTTGGGATCGTGTAGCCATTCCTGGCGAACGTCTTGGAGCCAATTTGGTACAATGAAGGAAAGAGAAAAAATGGATCTGTCATCTTCATATTTTCGGGAAAGTGCATCCACAACCACATTGTCTTTTCCTTTCTTTTAAATGATCTTATAATCATATCCAAAGAGCTTAGTCACCCATTTTTGTTGCTCCGGGGAGGAAATGCATTGTTCCATAAAATACTTGAGGCTTTGATGGTCTGTCTTAATTTGGAAGCGTTTCCCCAATAGATAAGGGCACCACAGATCAACGACATGCAAAATATCCAACATTTCCTTTTCATAGATTGATTTGCCCAGATTTCTTTCAGACAGTTGCTTGCTGGTAAAGGCCAATGGTCGACCCTCTTGCATAAGGACATCACCAATTCATTTCCCTGAAGCATCACATTACAAGACAAAGGTATTTGTGAAATCAGGAAGGGCCAGGAGTGGAGTGGTGCACATGGCCATATTCAAGGTTTGAAAATATTGAGTAGCTGCTAGAGTCCAAGTAAAAGAGTTCTTTTTTAGGCGTGCAGTGAGAGGTGCTACAATCTTTCCATAGTTCTTAACAAACTTGCTATAATAACCTGTTAAGCCCAGAAATCCACACAAGCTTTTGAGAGTCTTTGGGTGAGGCCAGTATTGCATAGATTCAATTTTTTTAGGATCCACCCTGACGCCGTCCTTGCCAACCAGATGACCCAAGTACTCGACTTCTGAGGTGCCAAAAGAACATTTAGACTGTTTCAGGAAAAGTTGGTGCTGAGAGAGTAGATGGAGAACTCGATCCACATGAGCAAGATGGTCTGTCCAGGTTTTTCTATAGATGAGGATATCATCAAAGAAAACTAAGACAAAATGACGAAGAAAAGGATGAAAGACATGATTCATGAGGCTTTGGAAGGTGGAGAGGGAATTACACAAGACAAAGGGCATGACCAAAAACTCATAGTGGCCCTCATGAGTTCTAAAGGAAATCTTGGGAATGTATGCCTCTTTCACACGCATCTGGTGGTATCCAGAACGAAGATCAAGTTTAGTAAAGAACTGGGCACCACTCAATTTATCCAAGAGGTCATCAATGACAGGAATGAGAAATTTGTCTTTAATGGTAAGTTTGTTGAGGGCTCAGAAGTCAGGACACATTCACCAAGAACCTTCTTTCTTCAGGACCATGACCACCGGAGAAGAGTAGGGGTTCGTACTAGGGTGGATAACGCCTACGTTAAGGAGTTCCTAGACAATTTTCTCAATTTCATTTTTTTGGGAAAATGGGTGACGATACAGACGGATATTCGGAGGAAGGATTTCTGGTACAAGGGGAATGAAATGATCATGAACACCACAGGAAGGAGGGAGTCACTGGGGAGTGGAAAAGACCACTTGATGTTTAGAAAGGATGGATTGGAGGTCTTGCGGCACCGAGGGTGTCTCTGTTGCTTGTATGGCATGGAGTTGGGAAATAATACCATAATGACCTTTTTTGAGCAACTTTTCCATGCAATGGGAACTAATGATCTCAGGTGAACTGATGGTGATTCCTTGGAACTTATATTGTTGTCCTTCCTGGTCAAATTTCATGGTTAATTCCTTAAAATCCATGAGAATGGGACCCAAAGTCCTTATCCAGTATGTACCCAACACAATGTCACAACCGCCCATGTCGATAGAAAACATATGAGATTTCAGGTGGTAGTCACCAATTTGGAGATGAAAATTTTCACAACGCCCTCCACATTTCATGGAGCCACCATTGGCAATCATGATTTGGAAATGATTGACTGCATGGATGTAGCAATGAGTTTCTTGGGCCATGCGACGATGAATAAAATTATGGGTGCTTCCACTATCAACTAGAATGATGACCTTCCTATGCTTGATGTAACCGATTAGCTTGAGGGTTTGGGGAGTAGAGAAGCCAGTGAGATCATTTAGGGAAATGACCGGTTCGACTTCGAGAGGGTTTGAGGGAGGGGTGATGTCAGTGATTTCAGGTGACTCAGACACAAGGGGAGTTTCAACCTCCTCTTCTGAAATATCCTCCGAGATGGCCATAAAAATCTTTTGTTCCTTACACTTGTGGCCCAGGAAATATTTTTCATCATAGTTATAACAAAGGCCTTTGAGTTGGTGTTCAACCATTTCAGCCCTGGTCAATTTTTGGATCTTTAGTGGAGCGGAGGGAGTAGTGGGATTTACTGGTTTAGTGCGATGGATAAAGGAGGGTTTCCGGTTTTGAGAAGATACAACCCGTTGTGATTTTTTATCTCTTTTATTCGCTTCCACCCAACTCTGAGACTGAGCCATGAGGACATGGGATCGAATCTCATCCTTGAGGCCACTGATAAAACACTCTCGGAAAAAAGCATCAGACATGCCCTCGGTCTGAAAATCCTGGCGCTCAAAAGAAACTATAAAGTCTTCCATTGTTCCTGATTGTTTCAACTTTGTCAAACAGCCCAAACGGTTGGTGTCAGTGTCAAAGTGTTCATAAATCTCTGCCACAAAGTGTGTCCAAGCAATATACCCTTGACGGGAAGTTTTTCTCCATTGCCACCATCGCCAATGTTCTTGATCTATATGGAGAACACCATACTGGAGTTTGGCCAAGTCATCTGTAATGCTGTATAAAGAGAAATACTGTTCCATTTGGGTTACCCAACCAGTGGGATTCGAGCCATCAAATTTGGTCACATCCACCCGCGAAAGGCGTAGGTCACGTTGAAAGTGATGGTGCTGAAAGTTATGGGAATGAGAGGAAGTTTCAGCTTCAGTATGTGGACGTGGGTTGGATAAAGGGTTATCTGTAGGGATATGCAGCTTGGTGTAGAGTGTCGAAAAGACAAATTCAAGCTGGGTGGTTAGGTCTTGTTTGATTTCCTCCATTGAGGACTGCATGGTTGTATTGATGGAGACAACATTGGCACTAAGTTGTTTCACTTCTTGTTGGGTCTCGGTGAGATTATATTGCAAGGTATTGAAGCGAGCTTCCAAGTCTTGGCTACGAGCATGGGCCATGATGACGAGGGAACCGAAATGGGGCGAGTGGGGTAAAATTTTTTGCCAAAAAATGATATGTATGAATGTAATAAGGGCAGAAAGATGAATCCAATGGAACAGGTCTCAAATAATGGTGAAAAAAATTCCAGAATTTTTTTTTACACATGCGGAGTTCTACTCCAGTCTGAAGAATACTGCAGTGATGAAATGCCCAAATGCTTAACCAGGAAGAAATGTGTAGTGATTTGGCAACCCAAACACAGTTGCGCGGCAATAGATCTTGTCTATTTTAATTTGTTTATGTTTCTGTCCCCCAGGGTTAGGTATTCAAGGGTTCTACATACAAGGGTTTTCCCTGTCACTATTAAATTTGAACATTTTTGCGACGAAGTAGAGACGAATTTTCGTCGGCATAAAGTCGTTTTTGCGACCAAGATAATTTTTTTTTCGTCGGAATTCATTCGTCGGTCTAGCGACCACACATGGATCTTCACTGGTCTAGCGACCGAAAAAAGAAGCCTATTCACAATAGGGAAAAGTTCGGCTAGTGACGAATGTTAGTCGGTCAAACGACTAATATTAGTCGCAAGAGTGACCAAAACAACCCTGGAAAACTTAGTCAATAAACCACTATGAGTCGCTAGAATGACGAATATTAGTTGCTAGAGCGACCAAACCATCAGTTAAAAAGGTCAAGTTGGTCGCTCTAGCGACTAACAGGTTGGTCGCTAAAGTGACGAACACGTTGATGTTTGCAACCAATTAGCTATACTAGCGACGAATAAGTTGGTCTCTCTAGCGACAAACGGATTGGTCGCTAAAGCGACTAACACATTGATGTTTGTGACCAATTGACTATACTAGCGACGAACAGGTTGGTCGCTAAAGCGACCAATATTGGGTTTTTTTTTTTTTTTTAAATTATGCCAGTCACACAGGATCTATGCAAATCTGACCTACATGAGCATTCTTTAATAGCAAAAATGAAATGGTCCATGACTATAACAGACAGTTAAAAAAATTGCAATGCAACTATCTATATGCCTATGTTTCTTTTGATTTTTAAATTAAAATGAAATGAATTGCAAGAAAAGAAACCTATAGATGTAAACAACCATTGAAATGCAAAGTTACAACCTATTTGCAGAGAACAAACAAAGAGTCAAACCCTAAAAAAACTCTTGAAGGAAAGGTAGTAAAACCATTGGGGGGTTTGTTCCTCAATCCTTTGGATTTTTAAGGGTTTTAAGCCAAACCTACAAACTAAAATCTAACTAATCATCCACATTCCCTAAATATAAACCTAGTAGACACACGAAAGTGATAAAAACTAGAAAAAATAGTTTTTTTAACCCCTATAGAAAGTTACCTCAAAAAGTGTGTTGGCCCATGACAAAAGGTACCATGTTTCCTACATTGAAAAACAAAGGAACCAGACCTTGTTGATGCATTGGTCAATGCACTTGTTGACCCCAATAAGTGTGATGGTCTCTAGGGGGTCT
>ML784320.1:413736-440727 GCA_009831015.1 Picea engelmannii
TAAGAGGAGGTGGATCTATTATCAACCAAAATCACACTATATAATATTAAGTCCCTAATAAAAATTAGGGTAGCTTTAGGGATACACAAGAGTACTGATGCCCAATATCAACAAAAAAACCACTGCTCTTCACTTCTAGTTGGCTCTTTTCCAACTCAAGGAGGAAACCCTAAATTTAAATTTACCAAGGCAAGGATACTTAGATATTCAAGAAGTTCCATGAAATATAAGAACAAAATTAGAGTGATTGAATATAATTAGAGTGATTGTAGCTTAATCCGTAATCTTTTTACTTTATCAAAAGTGGATCAACCATAAAATTTTTCTAAGAGTTAAAATAAACCATAAAATTTGATTTAAGGAGTGAAAATAAACCATAAAATAGTTCAACAGCACCAAATTACTAAATCACACAGAATTTTTTTAAGTACTAACCTTCAAAATATCAACTATGTAGAGTCTGATCAATTCAATGTTTCTCTTCTTGAAAGAGAATTGAAATCAAGATTTCATAAAAAACTAGAACACCATTGCATTAGAACACCCGAATGATTTTCGCAACTGTAGAAAATGATTGTCGCAACTATAGCAAATTTGTTGTAATTGAGATATATATAGGATTGATTTGCCGTAAATGACCGTTGATTCTCACATGTGCCATTGTTGG
Organism: Picea engelmannii; assembly: GCA_009831015.1. Classification (NCBI taxonomy): domain Eukaryota; kingdom Viridiplantae; phylum Streptophyta; class Pinopsida; order Pinales; family Pinaceae; genus Picea; species Picea engelmannii. The sequence continues at coordinate 414,404 of ML784320.1, forward strand.
TCACTATAGTGACTAACTGGGGGTTGGTCACTCTACCGACCAACTTTTGTCTTTAAAACGACCAAATTGGAAGGTTGGTCGCTAGAGCGACCAACATTTGGACCCCGAAAAAAAAAGTATATTTAGTCCAAAAAAAATAAAAAAAAATACGACGAAATTTTAAACCATCGTAATTTGTGCCCAATGTAGTAGTGTGTGCTATATCTCTCTGATATACGTGTGGGGTCCAACAATAGTACTCAACCCAATATCTCAGGGCACTAACTAAGGAGGCTAGACCGTGCCCTTAGCTGTACTACCTGACTACCCAGGTACTAGAGAGTATCTTCCCAAGTATTCTTCTCAGTGGCACCATAGCAGTCAGGTGACCGATCGATTTATCTAAAGAGGGCTTCAGGAAATCTAGGCCGATCTGTACACAGGTGTTGTCTGATGCTCTACTACTCGAAGGGGTACCAACAGGGGTTACAAGAGTGGATAATAGATGTGTGCTTAGTACCACTTGTATTTCCTGCGTGTATGAATCCCTCAACTGTGGGTTTATGCATGTAACGAAAGATCTCTATGGATTAAGGACGCCAGAATACGTCTCTACCCTAAAAAAATTTTAACCCACAATTTCTGCCGAGGAAAGTGCTTTGATACCACTTGTAATATACAAGATATAAAAAATATGCAGAACATAAATAAAATGCTAGAAATGGAAGAATAACAACAATATAACTAGAACAATCACCACAATAACACTGAAATAATATAAGAATAACAACATAAATAACACTTTGATTCTGAGAGCAATGTTCATGGGTCTCTTCAAGGGGGCAACCTCCAGTCGAGCATAACTCTATTACAATAATATCCAAGCTAGGGTTCTCATACCCTTGACTCCTATTTATACTAAATATGTCTATCAAAAGAAGCATCTAGAGGAAGATCCTTCTAGAAGCTGAAGCTTCTATTAGGTCTTCTTACATTCGACTTATTCTATTTTATTGCAAGGCCTTATTAATATTGACCTTTATTACATTTGATTATATTGTTCTACCTATGTGCGGGTTAGGACCCTAACACATGAATTAGAGAATAAATTTCGAACATTAAATCCATTTCATTCCTGGTTAAATAAGAATAAGGTGCATGTAATGTCCGCCGTTGATCAAGCCTTTTATTTAATCAAATGACCCTAATCTCTTCGGAGTCGTGGAGCTGACAATTTGTTAATGAAGTAAATCACTGAGGTCGCTTTGGAGCTTCGTGCTTCGAGCATTTCAATATGTCTAAACAATGAAAACCCAGAATGTCGAAATGCCGAAGTTCTTAAGGCTAATTCAATGCTTAATGGCCAAACCCATATTTATGACAACCAATTAAACGTAGCATAAAATAAATTTTCAGAACTGAAATATGAGGAAACTGAACATCATTTCAATGCAGAAATAAGATATATGAGCAGCACATAAAACTCAGAAAATAACACAGATATTTTTGGTCTAACAACAACCCTAGAAAAACCCACAAGGAGAAAACCAGTGAGAGGGAGTTTTTATTATTTGTGAGCTTTAGAGAAATTATGTTACAACATATTCATCTTCAAAAATTTAATGACAAACTTATGTCGAAAACCGTGGCAAGTCTTCACACAAGTTTTGAGTCAAACTCCTCAAAATTCATTCCAGAATTTTTTGCACCAAAGTACAGGTACGCTCCTCGATATTTGTGCCTTTCACTGGTTATATGGATGCCTTGAAATTCATGCCAACAACAACAACACATTTCTGGGTATTAAATGACTGTACGACCTCCTTGAAAACCATGTAAAACTCCCAAAAAACACACACATCAAATCTCTTTGATTTCTGTGCAACAAATCGACTGTATAGACTGCAAACATTTGTACGGTATGACCTATGTATAACTAGCTGTACCTTCCTCGAAAAATGTGCCAAAACTTAGTCGTACGAATTGTGAAAATCCATACTATACGGCTAGTATTTAATGCTATGCCTTCTCCTCGATTTCTATGCCAACAAAATCTGTACGGACCCCTAAAATCCTACTGTATGGCCTGCTATTAATGTTGTACCTCCTGCCTCGATTTCCATGATAGTTTCTAGCCTTGGAATGCGTGCCCTAGCTCTGCAGAAATGACCTCTTCCTCAAACTTGAAAATTCTTCTCTTTCTCTCTCTCAAAAATGTTTCAACAACCCAACAATGGTAGCACCCTCCTTACCCTAATCGACCTCATGAGGGAATCTCAAGAGTCATCTCATCTAATGATTGAGATTAGACGAGATCAACGATGGGGATAAAATCACTTTATTCAGCCACTTTCCCTAAGTCTCAAAAAGTCACCTTTTAATTTGCATCTCATAAATTAAATGACTAGGGTCCACATTAGGCACTTTCTCACCCCTTAGACGCCTAGGTGATGAGAAACACTTGCCTAGGTACTTTTTAATTATTTTTAACACTCCCTCTTACCGAGGAAAGTGTTACTCACCACTTCAAGCTTATCCCTGAAAAATACAAACTTGCCTTTGCCCAATGCTTTAGTGAGTATGTTTGCAACCTGCTCTTCTGTAGATATGTACTGTAGCTCCACTGCTCCTCTTTGAACATAGTCATGGATGAAGTGATAACGAATATCGATATGCTTAGACCCATCATGAAAAATGGGATTCTCTGAGAGTTTAATGCAACTTTGATTATCACAGTAAATCAAGGTGGGCCTCAACTGCACACCAAACAATCCCACCAACAACTTGTGAAGCCAAAGGGCCTCACAACTGGCCTAAATGACCACCATATACTTAGCCTCTGCAGAAATCAATGCCACTGACTTTTGCTTCCGACTGAACCAAGACACAACTGTTGAGCCCAATCCGAAACAACACCCTGAAGTACTCTTCCTGTCACTGACACATCCTGCCCAATCTAAATCTGTATATCCAACCAGACGAACTCCATATCCTCTCTGATAGTCCAGACCATAATCTACTGTACCACAAAGATACATGAGCACATGTTTTTCTACCACCTAGTGCACTCTCCTAGGCTCCACCATGAACTGACTGAGAGTGTTGACAACAAAACAAATATATGGCATGGTATTGACCAAATACATCAATGACCCGATCAAACGACAATATAAAGTGGAATCCACCAACTGTGACTCAAAAGCATGAAGCTTCTTCCAGTTGGTAATCATGGGAGTGGTCATGGGCCTACAATCCTCCATCTAAAATCTCCTCAGAATGTCACACACATACTTCCCCTATCCCAGGAAGATGTGTCCAGGCTCCTGCCAAACCTCCAATTCAAAAAAATAGTGCATCAGTCCAATATCAGTCATCTCAAACTCTGAAGAAAGGCTCTCCTTGCAGCTAGTGATGAGCCTCTCTGCCCCTATAATGAAAAGATCATCCACATATAGAAAGTGAATGAGATGATCCTATCCAACCATAATGAAGTATAGGTTGGGATCTGCCTCACTCTTCTCAAATCCCAACTGCTGCAAATATGCATCAATCCTCGAATACTAAGCTCTGGGAGCTTGTTTCAACCCATAGAATGTCTTCTTCAGTCTACACACATGAGAATCTCTCCGATGCACCTCAAAGCTGAAAGGTTTCTCAATATACACCTCTTCCTGTATAATACCATTCAGAAATGTGGTCTTCACATCCATCTGGTGGATCTTCCAATCCATCTCTACTGCAATGGAAATCACTGCCCTGATCGAGGTATATCTAACAACTGGCACAAAGGTTTGATCATAATAAAATACCTCAACCTATGAAAACCCCCAAGCCACAAAGCGAGCTTTGTACTTCTCAATGATGCCATATGCAACATGCTTGAGTTTTTAGAGCCACCTGGAATTCACCACTGACTTCCCCTCAGGTCTAGGAACAACTTCCTAGACATTATTCTTCATGATGAAATTGTACTCTTCCATCATGGCATCTCTCCAAACCTATCTACCAGTAGCCTCCTCAAAAGTGGAAGGCTTAGACTCCTGAATATTTCTCACCATCGCGATGTAGCTGCAAAACCTCTGAGGAGGTTTACTCTCCCTCATAGCCTGCCTGGGATTCGTTGAAAAGTCAACAAGAAACATGTGTCTAATTTACTTTTCCCTTAAATAAATTAGACAATAAATATTAATCTATTATTTCATTCATAACTGAGTGAGTTGGATTTGTAACAGAACTATAAGTGTAGTTAAGTGAGTTAATATCAGTTGTACTAGTTGTAACTAAACATGCACTAGTGAGAATTCGGTAAATCAGTGAACTCACATGCAACTGAAGATTCAACACGGTTAACTACATGCATGCCAGATCCAGTGGAGACCCAGTTGAGATAACATGTGAAAAGGATAGTTTGGCTATCGGTTGTGATTTGATCACACATGCAGTGGATATGCTTATGAGCATGTGCAAACTAGGCAATTTGTATCATTGTGAGAATTCGAATTGCAGAGATTGTGTAGAGGAGGCAAGTTGTCTGGACACAGGAATTGGCACATGTATTTGCTGATTTGTGTATGACAGTGTGAGACAATTGTATTGTATTGAGATCTCTTGGATTAGAGTTTTGTATGATATTGTTTCATGATTCATGATATACATAATATATGATAGTGGGGTTTTTAGCTTTACGCTTTCCCGGTAAAAACTTCTGTGTTATGTGTTCTTGATATTTCACTTTGTGATTGTGGTTGTGATCGTGGTTTAATTTTCCACAAGAATAATAGTAGAAGCGATTATGTATATAACAGTGGTGTATAATTTTTAGATCAGGAGAATCACAGGAAATACTTAATTTGTATTGAAATTTCTACATGGTATCAGAGCCACGGAGCTACGGAAGTGAGGTGCGGAGATAATTTCATTCTCGCAGGTCCCGTCTCTAGCAGGGTGCGAACTTTAGTACTCATTTCTCAAAGAAAATTTTTTCGCACCCTAGACAAAGGAGAGGTGCAAACTTCAAGGTGATTCTCGTAGGCTTCTTAAGGGAGAAGTGCGAACTCCCCTCACCCTACAGTGAAGTACAGTGCGAACTTCCCAGGAAAGTTCACAGGCTATACACAGACAGGGTGTGAACTTCCCAGGCAAGTTCACAGGCTATACACAGGCAGGGTGCAAACTTCCCCCAGGTTGCTCTCAGGTGGGGTGCAAACCTCCCAGGGAAAGAGGAATTGCAGTAGTTGAGTTTTGGTGGTTGGATAACATTCAAATTTGCAATATTTTCTTGGTGCGACAGTTGATTCAAGATCGAAATGTATTTCAATGGCTTGAGGTTGGAGTATGCACTTGAGGGAAACTCTAACTACATTGCTTGGAAGGACAGGATGGAGGCAGTGCTCGAAGACAATGGCTTGAAGGATTACATTGACAGAGATGTTCCTAAGACGGATGCGACAGACATTGCAAATCTTGATTCATGGAAAAAGAAAGTGGCAAAGGCGAGGAGGATTCTGTTGGAGGGAGTACGAGACCACATTGTCTCAAGTCTCCATGGGAAAACCACACCACATGCAATGTGGAAGGTTTTGACAGATCTGTTCCAAAATAGTAGAGACCATAGGAAATTGGTACTCAAAGATAAACTCAGGAAGATCAAGATGGAGAAGGGTGACACCATTCCAAAATATCTCACAAAGTTTGTCCAATGTCGGGATGAGCTTGGAAGTGTGGGAATAACAGTTGTTGATGATGATTTGGTGAGCTTGGCGCTCCTAGGACTTCCTAAGAGTTGGCACAGTTATCAAGACTCTGTTAATGGAAGAGAAAAATTGTCGGATTGGGAACGACTTTGGTCGGATCTAGTGCAAGAGGAGTTCAGGCGGAACACCAGAGATGGATCTTCATCAAAGCATGATGATGAAGAGTGTTGTGCTTTGACTGCCAAGGCAAGGAAAGGGAAAGGGAAGAAATTCTATCCAAAATCTGAGTCTAAATTCAAGAAGTTGTATTTGTCAAAAGTGAAGTGTTTTCACTGTCACGAACATGGGCATCTCGCTACTAACTGTCCACAGAAGAGGATGAAGAATACAGTTGCTGGAGCTACAACTGGTGAGGCTCTTGTCTCACAATTTGAGCTTGAATTCGCTTTGATCACATGCATGGCTTCAAGTGCATCGGGATCGGTGTGGTATTTGGCTAGTGGCACTTCCTTCCACATGACGGGAGATAAAGAGTCTTTCATTGACTTGGAGGAGAAAGATCTCAGAATGCATATAGAGATGGGCGATGATGGACGATACAATGCAACTGGTATTTGTACCATTACCTTTCAAAGGGAGTTAGGTAAACCATTTCAATTGAAAAATGTTATGCATGTTCTAGGTCTGAAGAAAAACTTGGTCTCAGTTGCAATGTTGGAGGACAAAGGCTATGATGTTGTTTTGAGCAGTGGTAAAGCCTACCTGCAACATAAAGAAACGGGTCAAGTCAAGAAGATAGAGATTCGATTTAAGAATCTCTACATGCTGGAGGTAGATGGCTACAGTGCCATGATAGGCAAGGTAGAAAAAGTGGTGAGCCAGGATGAGGGCGAATTATGGCACAGGCGATTGGGCCATCTTCATCATGGAGCCTTGAAGATCATGCATCAGATATCTACTATACTTCCAAGGGGAACACTTGCTCAGTTAGATCAGTGCAAGGGGTACACCCTGGGGAAGTATGTAAAGTCCACCTTTCATGAAAAAGAGAACCATGCTTCCATGATCCTGGAGAGAATTCACACAGACATATGTGGACCATTCTCAGTTGCTTAGACAAAAAAACATAGGTATTATGTTATTTTTGTTGATGACTTTTCTCGTAAATGTTGGATACTCTTCATGCAGAAGAAGGATCAAACATTCTCAAAGTTCTGTGATTTTAAAGCATTGGTGGAGAAAGAGTTGGGGAAGCAAGTGAAGGCTCTAAGGAGCAATAATGGTGGAGAATACATCTCTAACGAATTCAAAGACTTCTGCAGCAGAGAAGGAATTCGAAGAGAACTCATAGCGCCTCATAACCCACAACAAAATGGGGTCGCAGAGAGAAAGAACAGAACGATTGTGGGTGCAGCATGAGCGATGTTGCATGATCACGGCCTACCAATGCATTTATGGCCAGAAGCATGCAATACTGCAGTTTATGTGCAGAACCATTGTCCTCATAGAGTACTTGGCATGAGTACACCTGCAGAAGCTTTTACTGGTAAGAAACTTGGCATTTCTCATTTTAAAATTTTTGGCTCATCTGTTTATGGGCATGTGACCAAGGATGCCAGGAATAAGCTGGAACCGACTGCTGAAGTTGGGATATTTTTGGGGTACACAGAAACTCCCAATAATTATCGTGTGTATTTTCCGAACAATAAGATGAATGTTATGCGACGGGATATAAAATTCGATGAGGGGAAAGCCATGCGGTTGTCGCTTGAGAGGGAGCTAGACTTACATGCAGAAGAGGAACTGCTGGTTCCCAAAGATGAGTCTCAAGATGTGTATCAACCATATGAGGAGATTCATGAAGTGGAGGAAACCAATCAAGCAGAGCCATCCATCAGAAATGGAAGAAAGCGCACCATGGAAGCCGATAGATTGAGACTAGATGCTGCACAGAATGTAGGAGCCCCTACTTCACAACGCAGACAGAGACAGTCTCCTGATCGATTTGCTAGATACATGGTTCTCATGAGAAAATGTATTGTGACTGAACCATCTTCCTTTCAGGAAGTAGTGAAGGACCCCACTTGGGTTGATGCTATGGTAGAGGAGTATGATTCCATTATCAAAAACAGTGCATGGGAAATTGTCCCAAGACCGATTGATAAATCAGTGGTAGGTTCGAGATGGATCTACAAGGTAAAGCAAGCTGCTGATGGGAGTGTGGAGAAATACAAGGCCAGGTTTGTGGCCCGGGGCTTCTCACAGATCGAGGGGATAGATTATGATGAGACCTTTGAACCTTTCACAAGGTACTCTTCCATAAGATCCATCCTTGCACTCTCAGCGTAGATGGGCTGGCACATTCATCAGATGGATGTTAAAACTGCGTTCCTCAATGGGATCATCGAGGAAGAAGTGTACATTGAACAACCAGAAGGTTTTGAGACCTTTGATAGAGAGTCACATGTGTGCAGACTCAAGAGAGAACTGTATGGGTTGAAGCAAGCACCCCGTTCTTGGTACACTCAGATAGACAACTATTTCACCACATTGGGCTTCACCCAAAGTGAAGCGGATGCAAACCTATACCAAATTGTGGTGGAGGGTAATATTTTAATCATTGTGTTTTATGTGGATGATTTAATACTGACTGGTGATGAGTAGCTGATACACTCATGCAAGGAGGACCTTGCAAAGGAGTTCAAGATGAAGGATTTGGACCTTCTTCATTATTTCCTTGGATTGGAAATACGGCAGCGAGATGGTGAACTTTTTGTGTCTCAAGGAAAGTATGCAAGAGAGATACTGGGTAAGTTTCACATGGAGGGCTGCAAACCCATGGATACTCCTCTTCCAGGAACCTGGAGGAAAGAGGATGCTACTTCTGGAGAAATAGTGGATGCTATTGTCTATCGACAGTTAGTGGGTTCGCTAATGTATTTAGTGAACACGAGACCAGACATTTGCTGTGCGGTTAACCAACTAAGTCAAGTGATGGTTAAGACTACCAAACTCTTTTGGAAGGTGGGTAAGCATGTCCTGAGATATCTTAAGGGCACATCTGAGTATGGATTATGGTACAGATAGACAAATGAGGTGAAGTTGCATGGCTTCATGGATGTAGATTGGGCAGGCAGCCCAATGGACAGAAAGAGCACATCAGGGGGGATCTTTAGTATCAGATCTACAACTGTTTCTTAGTACAGTAGGAAACAAATATCTGTGGCACTCAGTTCAACATAAGAGGAATACATGGCAGCGAGTCAAACTGCATGTGAGGCTATCTGGATGAGAAAGATCTTGGCTAGTTTGTTTGGTTCTCATTGAGATCTGACAGTGATTTATTGTGATAATCATAGTTGCATTAAACTCTCGATTAATCTTGTGTTTCATGACAAATCTAAGCATATAGATATCCGGTATCATCATCTCAGAGATTGTGTGCAGCGGAAGATCATGTTGCTTCAATACATTCCTATGGAAGATCAGGATGTAGACATTCTGACGAAGGTGATCACCAGGAGAAAATTCAAATATCATAGAGACAGGATTGGGGTGAAGGATAATCCCTTTCTTGTTGAGAGGGAGTGTTGAAAAGTCAACAAGAAACATGTGTCTAATTTACTTTTCCCTTAAATAAATTAGACAATAAATATTAATCTATTATTTCATTCATAACTGAGTGAGTTGGATTTGTAACAGAACTATAAGTGTATTTAAGTGAGTTAAGATCAGTTGTACTAGTTGTAACTAAACATGCACTAGTGAGAGTTCAGTAAATCAGTGAACTCACATGCAACTGAAGATTTGCCATGGTTAACTACATGCATGTCAGATCTAGTGGAGACCCAGTTGAGATAACAGGTGAAAGGGACAGTTTGGCTATCAATTGTGATTTGATCATACATGCAGTGGATATGCTTATGAGCATGTGAAAACTAGGCAATTTGTATCATTGTGAGAATTCGAATTGCAGAGATTGTGCAGAGGAGGCAAGCTGTCTGTACATAAGAATTGACACATGTATTTTCTGATTTGTGTATGACAGTGTGAGACGATTGTATTGTACTGAGAGCTCTTGAATTAGAGTTTTGTATGAGATTGTTTCATGATTCATGATATACATAATATATGATAGTGGGGTTTTTAGATTTACGCTTTCCCGGTAAAAAATTATGTGTTATGTGTTCTTGATATTTCACTTTGTGATTGTGGTTTAATTTTCCACAAGAATAATAGTAGAAGCAATTATGTATTTAACAGTGACGTATAATTGTTAGATCAGAAGAATCACAGGAAATACTTAATTTGTATTGAAGTTTCTACACCATATGCAACATGCTTGAGTTTATAGAGCCACCTGGAATTCACCACCGACTTCCCCTCCGGTCTAGGAACAACTTCCCAGACATCATTATTCATGATGAAATTGTACTCTTCCATCATGGCATCTCTCCAAACTTATCTACCAGTAGCCTCCTCAAAAGTGGAAGGCTCAGACTCCCAAATACTGCTCACCATCACGATGTAGTTGCAAAACCTCTGAGGAGGTTTACTCTCCCTCACAGCCTGCCTGGGATTCCCCATTGAACCCTGTGCCTCCCTCAAAGTATCCTGAAGCCACTTGGGCTTCCTCCTCTCTGAAGCAGTGTCCCATGGAGGGGACTCTCCCTGCTCAACCCCATCTTCTGAAGACTGTGATCCTGAAGTAGACTCTGGAGTACTCGATCCTAAACCCTGTGGATCAGTAACCTGCGAACCTGAAGTCTCTGGCCCTGTCACCTGTGGACTAGTTGTCACCGAAACTGGTGGCCCCAAACTCTGTGTCAATGTAGTCTGCTGCGGACTCACCTGAATCTGAGGTGATGACTGCTCACCCCTCTCTGTCCCTAGTGAATTCCTAAAGGCTCCGTCCTCCTCAAATCTAACATCCCTCCTCAAAAAAATCTTCCTCAAGGAAGGAATATATATATGGAAAGCCTTTGAAGTCTCACTATACCGAACAAAGATCCCTCTCTCTGTTGTGGGCTCTAGCTTTTTCCTCTTCTCAGAAGGGACATGTGAATATTTGATGCACCCAAAAATCCGAAAGTGCCCCACCTCAGTCTTCTTCCCAGAAAAATCCTCCTCAGGAGTCATGCTCCCCACTACCCTATGTTGACTCCTGTTTTGCAGATAAACTGCACTGTAGCATGCCTCAGCCCAAAGAAATAGTGGCAGCCCCTGATCATGTAGCATGGCACTCGCTACCCCAACAATGGCCCTTTTCTTCCTCTCAGCAACCCCATTATGTTGTGGGTTGTAAGGAACAATAAACTCTCTCCTGATGCCCTCTCTTGCACAAAATTCAATGAACTCCTTGGAGGTATACTCACCCCCATTGTTTGTCCTCAGAACTCTGATTTTCTTCCCTGTCTAATTCTCCACGAGAGCTTTGAACTCTTGGAACCGATTAAATACCCGTCCTTTTGTCTTCATGAAGAAAACCCAAGACTTCCCCGAGAAGTCATCAATGAATATAACATAGTATAAACAACCAGTCAATGATCTTGAAGACATCGGTCCACATACATCTGAATGAATAAGATCAAGGATACCAACTTCTCTACTGTCACTTCTAGGAAAAGCAGTCTTGGTGTACTTTCCCAAAGCACACCCCTTGCACAACTCTTGGTGCTCTGTATTGAAATCTGGAACTCCAGTCACAATCTCCCTCAGTACCCTCAAAGCCCCATGGTGCAAATGTGCCATCCTCCTATGCCATAGCTCACATAGGTCACTGCTGCTAGTAGAATGAAACAATGCTCTCGCTAGTTGGAACATAAACTTATACAACTTCTCATGTCTAGTCTCAATCACTTTGGCTGAAGTGATACTAGACCCCTTGGGGAAAAGGAGCACCTGCCCATCACAAAAGAACACCTCATAGCCCCTCTCCTCAATAGAAAAAAATGAAACTAAGTTCTTCTTCAAGCCCTGAACATATAGGACTTCTCTCAACAACATGGGAGGCAAAGACTCCCTCTGAAATGATACAGTCCCACAACCAACTGCCTTGACCACCCGATCATCTCCAAGCACCACATCAACATCACCAATCTGAGTAAGATATGTCAAGTGCTCACGAACCCATGTCATATGGCGGGAGGCACCACTGTCAATATACCACATATCTGAATGAGTGGTCCTCGTGGAAAGACACACAACCAAGGAACTCCTTGTCAAACTTGGTGGAGAACTCTTCCACCACTACTAAAACTGTTGTTTGTTTCTTCTTCTTGTTCGGACATTATCCTGCATAGTGCCCAAACTTGTGGCATGCAAAGCACTTGACTTTTCTCATGTCCTTCTTCCCTTTACCCTTCGGTTTGTTTCCTCCCTTAGGACCCTTTTTGAACTTCTTGCTGTTGGAAGCAAGAGACACATTCTCCTCATCATGACCTGTAGATGTGCTTCCATGTACATAACCTCTCCGAGTCTCCTCCTAAACAAAGTCATCCCAAAGACGTTCCCAATTGGGAAGCTTCTCTCTAGCCACAATGCTCTCTACAAAAACAACCCATTGTTTGGAAACTCCATTCAATGTTGTCCTCACAAGCTCACTGTCAACTATGGCCTCCCCCATAGCTCCAAGATCATCTCTCACCTGTGTCAACCTGGTAAGATATGTGACCACATTTTCATCCTTGGTCATTTTAATGCTCTTCATTTTTTCCCTCAAAACCATCTTCCGGTTTTCATTTGTACTCTGGTACAACTTCGTCAAAGACTCCCACATCTCATAGGAATTTGTCTTCCCCATCAAGTGAGGAATCAAATGGTCCTTGATGGCATCAAGAATAATCCTCTTAGCCTTGATATTCTTCTTATTGTATGCTGCAAGAAGAGTAGCATCAGTAGGTACAATCACATGATGTCTTGTGGTATTTTCAACAATGTCTCACAACTCATTTTCTTGCAACAACAAGATCATCCTCTCCTTCCAAGCACCAAAGTTTGCTACCCCATCAGGTTTGTCCTCAACCCTCAAACTTGTAGCCATTGACCCCTTTCCGCTAAAAATGAAAAAAACAAAGTTCTGTCCGGTGAAGTGTCTGCTATCCTAATTTTCCGACTTGCTGAAATATTTCTGCTTCTCTTTAACTCAGCTCTGATACCATGTAAAATTTCAGACCCCAACCCAGTTTCAGTCTCACTGATTTTTCAGCCAATGTTTAATGCCCAAACCCAAATTTATGACAACCAATTAAACTCAGCATAAAATAAAATTTTAGAACTGAAACATGAGAATTATGAACATCGTTTTAATGCAGAAATAAAATATATCAGCAACACATAAAACTCAGAAAATAACACAGAGAGTTTTGGTCTGACAATGACCCTGGAAAAACCCACAAGGGGAAAACCAGTGAGAGAGGGAGTTTTTGTTATTTGTGAGATTTAGAGAAACTCTGTTACAACATATTCATCTTCAGAAATTTAATAACTAATTATCTCGAAAATCGTGCCAAGTCTTCACACAAGTTCTAAACCAAACTCCTCAAAATTCATTCCAGAATTTTCTGCACCAAAGTACAGGTCTGCTCCTCAATATTTGTGCCTCTAATTGGATGTACGGATGCCTTGAAATTCATGCCAACAACAAAAACACATTTTTGGGTATTAAATGATTGTACGACCTCCTTGAAAACCATGTCAAACTCCCAGAAAACACACACAACAAATCTCCTCGATTTCTATGCAACAAATCGACTATACAGACTGTAAAAATTTGTACGGTACGGCCTGTGTACAACTAGATGTACCTTCCTTGAAAAATGTGCCAAAAAATCAGTTGTACAGGCTGTGAAAATCCATACTGTATGGCCAGTATTTAATGCTATGCCTCCTCGATTTATGTGCCAACAAAAGTTGTATGAACCCCTAAAATCCGTACTGTACGACCTGCTATTAATGTTGTACCTCCTGCCTCGATTTCCATGATATTTTTCAGCCTTGGAATGCATGCCATAGCTTTGCAGAAATGACCTCTTCCTCAAACTAAACAATTCTTCTCTTGCTCTCTCTCAAAAACATTTCAACAACCCAACAATGGGTGCACCCTCACCCTAATCGACCTCATGAGGGAATCTCAAGAGTCATCTCATCTAATGGTTGAGATTAGACAATATCAATGGTGGGGATAAAATCACTTTATTCACCCACTTTCCCTAAGTCTCAAAAAGTCACATTTTAATTTGCATCTCACAAATTAAATGACTAGGGTCCACATTAGGGACTTTCTCACCCCTTAGGCGCCTAGCCGATGAGAAACATTTTCCTAGGTACTTTTTAATTATTTTTAACAGGGGTCTCATTTCAAAGCTAAGCATAAGAACAGTGAAACTCTGCCCAATTTCTCTCCCCCTCCTTTCCTAAGATATTGCTTCCTTTTGTGAGATATTGCCTTAACATACCCTCATTAGCCCCTTCTTCCTCCATTCAACACATTCCCTTCCATAGAAGTGATCATAAGGTTGAGAGAAGAAATCCATTTAAGGTGCACTTGGAGCATGGTGAAGAGGATCCCGGACTAGGTTCACAGAACGATGACCGACTTAGATTGTAAGGTATAATCTTTGTATTATGAATACAAGAATCACATTTTCCCGTTCCAAATGATGGTGTCTTGAGTACTTTCATTGATTTATACTTGACATTTTACATCTAACCCTAACTTATATATATAATAACATGCTTGTAGTTCTTTGTTTGCCTATATTTGGATGCAGGTCAGCCTTGGGAGGAGGCGTGTAGTCAGTGGAACTTCCAAGCGTGAGGAGATCATCACCAAACGTGGGATTAGAGGTATAGTTACCCGATCTCTTCTCTCTTTTCTTTATTTATATTAGTTTTGATATGTTTGGGGTAGTATAGATAATTGATTAGATTTTAGACAGTTATTCACTCTGTCTACATCTTGAACCCTGGTGTAGTTAAAGGAGGGTTTTTCCTGCTAGCACAAGGCCAAAGACTAGTTACAATCAACAAGCTTGTCAATTTTCTTTTTCCTTTGTGTCACTGTCTCCAGCAATTTTGCATGGTCATTACTTTGAGATTCATCTAGTCTAGAAACTCGATCTTACAAATTTAAAATGGCTACTTGGTTATATGTTAGAAACCTATCTCGCCTCCTCAAAACATGTTGCAGGTCTAGAGCTTCACATGAGAAGAATCCTCTTGGATGATTATGTTTTACCATGGTCCAGTTATAAGTTTCACTGCAAACCACAAATAGGGTTCCGACATTCTAGAGAGGATGTGTACGAGGGCTCCAAGATAAAATCCCAATCCTTGCATAAGACAACTCCCAAAACCAAAATTGAACCTTTGTCCTTGCTCTCCTCCTCAAGTGTCAAAGTGAAGATAGGGTAGGCCTAGTTCCTCCCTAGGCCCAATGCATACCAACAAAAACTTGGCAAGTCTTGGGTTGGATTAATCCCACATCTATTCCTCATGTTAACACCAAAACCAATATAGAATTGCTCCTCTCGCAAATGAAATTTGAAAGGGTATCACATTCTAATGGGTGTTAATACCTGTCTCTTCCTCTTAAATGAACTTCACCCTCTGTCATGCCTTATAACCATGGATTGATGATGATATTCACTACCTTCGGGGATTGAGAATGATGTTTCTACCTCCCCTTTTGTTCATGAGGTTCCAATACTCGATCATATGGTTTTATTAGCTAAGAGATTTGCTTATCGATTTTGACCTTGAAATACATGGAAGAAAGCTATAGAGTCGAACCTCATCACCTCCTTCTGTATTATATATGAATAATCCATGCCAAATACTATGTTATGTTTTGGAGAAGGAATATACCTAATTCTTATTGAAGAGTTTTCTATGACTACAAGACTTCTTATTCTACTAAAATCTGGCTACAAGACTTCTTATTCTACTAAAGTCTAGCATTCTTAGTGCTTCAAAAGGAGCTAGTGCCTCAACTTGGTTTTTATTCGCCTCTCTTAAATCCCATTCAATGTTTGTTTCATATTTTTTCTATGGATCATATATGATCCCCACACCTGTTACTCCTTTTGTTTAAAGAAAGTTACAAGTATTTCAAATAAAAGTATTAAAAAAACTAGAGAAGCTTGACAACCATTGCTACTCCTCTTGTTTAAAGAAAGTTACAAGTATTTCAAATAAAAATATTAAAAAAACTAGAAAAGCTTGACAACCATTGCTGAAGTAAAAGTGTGTAAAGATTCTTACATGAAAATCCTTTTTCAAGTGTTTTAAGATTATTTAGACAAATAAATTCACTTTTTTCAAACCTCAATTAGAGGTGATATCCATATCTATGCCTTTATTTATTTCAGTACTAGCATTTGTAATTTCATCTATTAATAATTTAGCTTCTATCATTTGCACAATAAAAAAAGATATAGTTGTCCATTAAATACACTCCCATTTTGAATTACACATAAAACAAATTCTTGATGTGTAACATTTAGAGTTGAAATTTTGATGTTTACCATACAATCAACCAAACTGCATGTAAAGTGGGAAATCAATAATGCGAATCATTTTGTAGTTTCAGTGATATGTGCAATATGTTGTAAATTGTCACAAAAATTATTTTTATGACAATTAAGATGAAAGATAAGAGTCAATCAACTTCAACAAATAGTTGTAAAAGGTAGTATTTTTAAAGATAAAATATTTGTTGTGAAAGATAGTATTTTTAAGATATTTATAAACAAAAGAATATAATTAGTGAAAGGTAGTATTTTCAAAGACATTTGTAAATATACATGTATGCAACACTAATTTATCCAAATTTAACTTTAGAGGAGGATTGTTCTATTTAAGACGTAAAAAATATCATAAATACTTATTACCTTAATAACATCACTATTTTAGTTTTATTCTCTTTTATTCACAATTCTTTTATAGTCTTTGTTCATCAAATATGACTCTACCTAGAAGAAGATTATAACGAACATCATCATAAGGCATTTTTTAGTAGTAGTTTATTGTTTTTATGCATAGATGATTTTAGGGGCTAAATTTTGCAAATGGGCTAATTTTCCATGGTTTGTCCCAAAAAACGATTTGCCAATTTCCATTTTTTCTAATTTTTTTATAGAAACTATATAAAATCCTTAGAAATTTGAATATTTTTACAAAAGTATCACCAAACATTTTACATTTTGCATATTAAGGACTAGTAAGATTAGCCCAGGTTTCTACATTTTAATATAAATTTCCATCCTAAAAATTATCTCCGCTTTTACGTTGTTGACTTTTTTTGGCACCTTTCTTCCTTCAACCCCGGTGAGGCTCCCTTCGATAAATTGTCTTTGGCTTGACATCATCTACCCTTCACTCTATTAGTTGTCCAACATAGTCCCACTGGGACTCCATCAATTGTGAAGAGATTTGCATGGATGAGGAGAGTTAAATCAAGGTGGCAAGGTAGCGAATAATAGAACTGTTTATGTTTAATGTAGTGGCCTTGCCCAACATTTCAAATTTTGACTCTGCTCCAATTCCTTGCTCATTCTACAATCCTCTAGTCAAACTATTTCTCATTCTACGATCCTCTAGTCAAACTATTGCTCATTCAACATCTAGTGCTCTTATTCAGTTGCTCAGTGGTGAATATAGCCATGGTAAAGGAGTTCGATTCTTACCATAAGGAGTGAATATTGACATCTAATTATAGGTTACCATATGGAAGGTCTAGCTGGTGCAATAACGCCTAAAGAAAAAAAACAAAAGAAAAATAAAATGAGGAAAAGGAATAAGAGGAAAATAAGATAAAGACAAAGAATAGAAAAAGAGTCATGTAGCCATGGGCCTAGGCATACAAAAGATTTGATTAGGTACCGTGAAAATAGTGAAAACATGTTAGGTATTATGTAGAACATTTCAATTGAAATTTAGATTTTAAATACCCCATCTCCTTAATATGGTACTGAGGGGGATGGGTATGTGACAATGGGCTCATGTACTTGGGAAGAATCACATCTAGGCCACACATTTCCATGCTAAAAACCTTCTTTACAATGCCTCTTTTATGCATGCAAATGTAAGATGTCCCTACAAATAATGGAAGCCTATGTGCATTTTCTAGAGGTTAGTTTGTTAACAATTTGTGGCGATAAAAAAATTGGCATTAGGGGAGGACCACACACAACCTGAGTAGCTTGTGCTTATATATAGAGGATGATTTACCATTATCAAACCTTATGTTCTTTGAATATTCACTCGCTAGAACTACATAAATATATATTATAGTTATTCCATTGCGTATATTAATGTTATATTATAGTTATTCCATTGCGTATTAACTCTGTACATGAGGATATTTTTATATGATGTTGTAGTTTTTTTGCCTGGAATCTGGCGATGTAAATATGGAAAAAATCGCTATTTTTTGTTGTTTAAATTGCATTTATGAATGCATAAATGGATTCAGCGTGCTGAAAACCCTTCGGAAAATTTGATTATACAAAATTAGCCACTCAAATCTACACATCCAACAAATCCTCCCTAGATTTCGGGTAAAATCAAAAGGAAAAAAACGCCAAAAAAAATCCAAAAGATAGAAGGTTTAAACTAGAAATGCGGTGCCAACAACCTTTAAATCACAAAAGGAATATTTTAAAGTTTAATCTTTTGTTGTCGAGTCTTATATGTATGGGAAAGGATCCTTATTTGAACACCATTTTATTTGAATGCAACTGCTTATTTGTCGGGTTGTCTAACTGTTCTATGTTTTGATTTTTAACGTCAGAATCTGGCCAGATAAATATGGACGAAATCACAATTTTCTGTTTTTTAAATTGCATTTCTGAATGCATAAATGGATTCAGTGTGCTGAAAAGTCCCTGGAGAAATTGGATTATGTAGACTTAGTCACTCAAATCTATAGATCCAACAATTTCTCGCAGGATTTTGGGCAAAAATCCCCAGAAAATATCCCTGAAAAAAAAACCAAAACATAAAACGTTTAAACTACAACCTTATTCGTTCCAAAATGCTTCTTGGCACTCACAATGCAAGCTCCAATGAGGTTTTCCAGACATTTTTGGAGAAATAACATAGACACTCCCATTTTCTTTCTTACACCAAGCTCATGAACTTCTCTGCTATTGTTGTTGCTATTGCTGACTCTTCTAATGCTAATACCAATGTCAGTGAAGTTTCGTTATTCACAAGCTTTTATCATAATTTGTTTTCAAAGCATTGAAAGTGTGCATTTAATTTAAATTTCAAATTCTCTCATGTTTTCCTTGAAAATAAAATATATTTCACACGCAAAGTACATTTTTTTGAGTTTGTAGTTAAAATTCCCATTCCAGATGTCACATAAACATCGTTTTTTTTTCCATCATTTGCAGAGTTGGAATCTTGCACTATAGAAGTCCAATTTGAACACTTGACAGTGAACGTGGAGTGTTAGGTTGGTGGCAGAGGTCTTATTAAACTATATAATACTGCTAAAAACCTGGTGGGATACTTGTTTGCCATGTTTGGATTATTACTAACAAAGAAAATAAATCTCACAATTCTAAAAATAAATCTCACAATTATGACAGATGCAAACAAAATCCTCAAACTATCTAAGTAGTTGGTTGATCCTCTTTGTTTTTATTCTTACACTAAGATACAAAATATTTATGCAATCACTATTAATCTATTTCAAATCTCCCAGATCTTTAAAGGTCTTTTTGTTTGAACTAGAAGGGTTGGTCCTAAAAGGTCTTATCTAAAACATAGATGAATGCTTACACAATATCTTATCTAAAACATTGATGAATGCTTACACAATATCCTTGCACTATATTATCTAAAAAATTGATGAATTCTTACGCAATATCCTTGCACTAGATGGGCTGGTCCTGAAAGGTCTTATCTAAAACATTGATGAATGCTTCTATGATATCCTTGCACTGATCATGCAAAATGACTTTGTTATTGGGTCCCCTTGGGTTTGGAAAGACAACATTGCTACTAGATTTGGCTAGGAAATTGGACTGTGGGTTGAAGGTTAAAGTCTTTTGCTATCCTTACTTAGCATTTTGGATATCACAAGATGCAAGTGCTTTTAGGGAAAGGAGGATCTTGTGAATTTCAACGTTGGTGGAGGTGGTGTAAAAAAATGTTACAGCTTGGCCAACTCACAAGAGTAGTAGATGCCTAGTAGCTTGGAACAACATGTGAGTATTTAGATTTGATTAAATTAAAAGGCTTGAATTTGAGAAAGGAACTTGTTCTAGAGTGTTGAGATTACCAGATCTAAAATAGGACAACCTTATGTTGAAGAGAGTGTGGCCAACAAGAATTAGACACAGTGACTAGCCAAAATTAAACATTGGAGGTGAAATTATTCATTCCCTCTTCAAGTATATTTGCTCTATTCTTCCATCTTAGATAGAATGGAATTAAGACCTATTGAAAGCCATGCCAATGTTGCTTTCTTCTCAATTTTGGAATAGTGGGTCGAATCTTGTGACTTGCATAATTTGGGCCCAATGGAACTGGAGCTGTTAAAGATTATGTATGGAAGGAAGTAGAAGTGGGAATGGATGGAATGGGAGAAGAAGAATGTATTTTCCCCACTATAATCCATAGTTTAATTAATGCATAATGTAGATATAATGTATGGTTTTGGCCAAACGATGTATATGTGAATTATATTTCTGAATTTTAATAAATAAAATGTGATGCCAAATGTTGGGGGACATGGAAAGATATTGAGGCTGATTAATCCACAAGAGAGGAGGGGTCTAAAAGGGGGGTTTTATTCATGACTTAATTCCCAAATCCTTTTTCCTGATTTTAATATTTTGAGTGAATCTTCTAATTTTTCTCTTGAGTGTTCCCAAAGCCAATCACGGAATACATGTAAGAGGGTGGGTGTGAGAAGTCACATCCCATAATTATTCGGAGTATGGGGATGAATTAAAATTAGTTTGGGGATGCGTGTGAGTCAATAAAAACAAAAAAGGAGAGGAAATCCGTACAACCAAGGGGACAATTTTTGGATAGTTACGTTTTTGGCATGGGAAGAGGAGAGAACAATAAAGGAGAGAGCCTTGGAGCTAGACCAACAATGGAGGGAGAATTTTGGAGCTGGAGACCGAAGAAGCAAGTTGTCAGGCTTGCTGAAGAACTAGGTTGGTAGGCCTGAAGAGTGAACTCCTTGAGAGTTGCACTGAAACAACAAACTTGTTGTTGTTGTTTTTTGGTAGTTTTCCTAGCAGTGAGTTTTCCTTTAGCTCCAAGTAGTGATAATCCTGGTTACCTGTGCCAGAGAGAACCTGATAAATGAATAATATATGTGAGGGATTGAAAGAAATGCAAGGGTACATTCCTTGGGTTGGGCAGGTCGAGAGGAAGAGAGCTGGAGGAAATTTGGGATAACTATAGAAGAATACCAGTGGGTTGTGGGATTAGCTTAGTTGTGAGTGGACAATGATATACACCCTGTTTTGTGGATTCCTAGCCCCAGCTTGAGGGTGACTTTTTGTTGAGATTTGGAACAACATGTCTATGGTTGGGTGTAACATCCATCCCAAACAATTAGTTGCACAACTCTTTAGAAAGATAAGTGTTTATCTTGTTTTGTGTTATATTATAGTTATTCCATTGTGTATTAACTCTGTACATGAGGATAGTTTTATATGATGTTGTATGAATTTAATTAGCTACGTTCATATTTATTTCAACATGTTGTGCTTGCATTTAAATTAACGATAGAAAAATGGTGAAATCTATGTGTATTCCTGTAGATGGTAAGCTACATGATTAGTTAGCATATATTATTTATATTTTATGTGTATTTCGCTAGTAATGTTCCTTAGTTAATCTAGGGAATGTTATAGACTGGTATCAGAGTTTTTGGTTCAACACCAGGCTTGCATTGGCCAATATAAATTGCGAATTTGGAAAATTTTGTTGTTATAGATTTTGGATCTGTGACGGATTTGGAGAAAACAATGAATTATAGAGTTAAATCCCCAATTTTTTTAGAGAATTCAAGCAGAAAACACCCTTAGAACCATCTAAGAGGTGATCAAGGGCATTAATCTGCAGGCTGCAGAGTTAAATTTGGCTTGGAAGGTTAAAATTTATGTTTTAATGGTGGTGGAAAAAGTTGGGAGAGTTTGATGGATGGACGACTGAGATCTCCTTTGATTTTGAAATCAACAGCCTAGATTCATCCTAGATTGATAAGAAAATTACAATTTTTTTGGAGTTGGACACATGGAGCATATTGACAGTCGATATCCATTTTTAGATTTTGGAAAAAAGGAGAAGATCGATAGTCGAGATACATTTTCCAAGATTGGAAAATGGAGCATATCGAGGGTTGAGATCCATTTTTGGAGTTTGGAAAAATGGAGCAGATCGACGGTTGAGATTTGTTTTTCGAAGTTGGAAATGGAGCAGATTGATGGTCGAGATTCATTTTTGGAGTTTGGAAAAATGAATCGGATCAATGGTTTAGATTTTATTTTGGAGTTAGAAGAATAGAGAAAATCGATGACAGAGATTCACTGGTAGAGTTTGGAAAAGTATGGTGAATCAACGGCCAAGAGCATTTTGACTAGGAGATCAATGACCTAGATTCATCCTGGATTTTGGTCAAAATTTTATAATTATCAGAGTTCAAAGAAATTCATGGGTGAATCTGATTTTCCAAGATAAATTGTCGATTTCCATGGTCGGGTTGGTGAAATTGGTGAAGTGTTTCATTCACTCAAGAGAAATCACTGATTGTCGATGGTTGGGTCAGCAAAATCGACAAAGTGTTTCATTCACCCATGATAAATTTTCAATCACTCATGGTTGGGTCGGAGAAATTGATGAATTGTTTGGCTTATCCAAAATAAATTATCGATCGTCGATGAAGGGAGAGAGGAGAATAAGGTGTTGTGCCACGTCAGCATCGACGTGCCACACCATGCTAGCATCGACGTGTCATTCCATGCCAACATCCACATGTCGTGGCATGTTATCATCCACGTATTGTGCCACGTCAAAATCCACATGTCACACCACGTCAACATCCACATGTCATGCCATGCCATCCAAGAAAGTGCCAATCGTTGATGCAGCGATTGGGGTTTGGAGAAATTTGTGAACAAGTTTAGTTTTCCAAGGAAAATCGTCGATGGATTTTTGGATGTAGGGAATGGACGGTTAAAATTTCTCTCGAGTTGGCGATCAGTGGTGGAGATTCATCCGTCGACCTGAGAAAATTTTAGTGGATCAACAACTAGGATTACTCTCTATTTTGAGATCAACGACTCCAATTAAAACATTGTTACAATAGTAAATGTTTTAGAAATTTGAAGATCATCAAATTGCAGGAGCATTTTGAGGCCTTAAACAACATTTTAGGAAGTCGAAATCGAGAGAACTACTTAAAATGAAAGAAATGGGAAAGATCTTTCCAACAAGCTATTCTGAGCACAAAACATAGCTAGTATGAAAAAATTACAACTGAAATAGTACAAGGTATATTTTCGGCACTGATTTTCTTCCAGAGGGCATAAATCCATGCTTAGAAGTCAGTTTGGGGTGCATGAGTAGTCTATGGGAATCTCATGGACCATAGAAGACAACTATGAAACCATATTTGGAATATGGGTATCTGAAACTGTACAATATGGGAGAGAAGAAACTTGTAACAGTAAGGGGTAAAGATGAGAAACAATCTAAACTTTCACAGACCATAACTATCATCTCATAGATTAGATTTGGGAAAACGATCAATCAATGGAAGGGTATTGAGGAGGAGAAACAATATATCAACCTAGAATTTTCGATTGAGCATTACAGTTTATCAAAAAAAATCCAGTATTAAAAATAGAGCAATGAGTGGAAATTGCAACTTGAGAAGTTGTAACTTTTTGCTCAGAACTTAGAATGAGGCATGAGTACAGCCGTTGGAGAGATGTTCCAGAGAGGATTATGTCTAAAGAATCATAATTTGACATGGTTCATTATTTTCTTTGTAAATTGAAATGAATAATAAAATGTAATCTAAATAGTGAAATTATTTATTGTTTGCATGTTTCTAACAATAATTATTACATTCACATTTCTTGCAGAATTAGAGGTACAAGAAAAATAATTTCAATTCTTATATGATAAATAGAGTTATGGAATATTCCCAGGGATCCTACAACCATGAGGATGAAATTAGAGGGCTATAAGTCAGCATGGGAAACATTGAGACAGAGTCCAATGGAAGAAAAGGCATGGAGGAGCATGTGGAGTTGATTGTAACTATGAGAAGCCCATAAAGAGAAGTGCAGGGCTATAGGGAAGATAATTATATATTTTAACCTTGTACAATAATTACTGCAAATGGATTCTTAATAAAAATATAAAATATACGATGGCATACACACACATTACACAAAGATTTTTACCCCAGAAACCCAAACCGAGAAAACCAACAACTTCTTTAGAGTTGCACCTCTAATTCTTTTACTCGTCATTCCTCTTCATTGTTTACAATACAATATAAAGAATTTCGTGGAATCCAAAACCACTAATCCATTGACCTGGGTTGGTCAACAACCATAATTCCTGAATCGAAATTAGAAAACCCGACAAAAATGATGTGCCGAAAAACTACTAAAAATGGATGCAAAATTTTCCAAAAAATAGCTTTGGTCATGCAAAGAATATAACACATACCCTTTGATAATATTTTCATTATTTTTGGCTTATAAAAATACCCGCTCTGATGCTCAGGTCCTCAATCTGCCATAACCATATCTCATGTAGACAACAATATCCAACTACACATAAGATATTTTTAAAAATATTTATAAACATTCTAATGTACCTGACCTTTATCAACTTTCATGTAGCTTCCAAATAACCCTTGGCTACAAAAACTTCTCTTTATGTAGCTACCGAAACCTATGGATAGAGAAACACCCGCAGATACAAAATTGCCATTTTCTATAGCTACCGAAACTTTCTACAACTATTGAAACCTACAGCTACAGAAACACCGGCGGCTACATAATTGTCGTTTTCTGCAGCTACCAAAAACTAAGCCTACATAAACACCCGTGCCCATAAAATTGTCGATTTCTGTAGCTACCGAAACCCGCAGCTACAAAATTATCCTTTTCTACAACTACCGAAACTTTTACTTTCTTAGACTTGTGCAACTTCATATATATCAATGAGTACTTGCAATAAGCCTTTCACAAAATAGATATTCAATGATGTTCAATAGGTGATAATAGGAGACCATTGCTCTCTTATTTATATTCTCCAAGTAGCTTCCTCTAGGGGTTACCTTCTAACTAACTTTACCCAAGTTCCTTCTTTTAGGGATAACCCACTTCTAACCACTTGTCTACTTACAACCACTTTATCCACAAATAATAAGTTCACCACTTCTAGTTGCAACTAATTTATTTTTAATTATTTTCTTAATGCAACCACTTAACCCATGATTAATTCCTAGTTTCACCCACTTTCACTAGTAAACTTCTTCTAGGAGCTTCTAGAATAAATTGATTTATTTGACCTTCTAGGGGCTTCTAGATAACTCATGAGGGTTCTCCAACTTCACAAGGCCATAACTCTCAAACCGTGAGGAGCTATGTGTTGTGGGGAAATTGCACCCTACGGACTAACAAGCTAGGGCTTAAACTTGCATGCAGATCATGACCCTTAAGAAATTCCTTTTAACCTTCTACCCCAAACCTAAAACCCTTTTTCACATGCAAACATGGGAAGAACCAACTAATCGTTTTATCGATGGTCGGTGTAGATCCTCCATTGCGCTTTATCCCCTTGCTTCTGCTGCTCCTTCCAAAAAGCGATCCTGCAATCAAGACAAAACTACGCATGCATGCTATTGTTCTACTAGAGGATTAGAGATTAAGCATAAATCGAATAAAACATATAAGACTCGTGCATTTGGGACGGGAAAATTATATTTTTATTAATCTCAAGATGAATCAACTTACAATGATTATAGAGACCGACCACCGTTCCTTGATCCTGATCCCGGGCTCCTCCTCTTCTTTGTCCTCCAACTGCTTTGCTTGAATTCTCCTAAAGCTTGAGGAAAGGCTAAAGGGTTGGGAAAAAACGGATTCGGCAATTGGGCAGAGTTTCTTTGCTATGATTTTCCTCCTTCCAAATAGTACCCCTACCCCTTCTTTTATAGGCTAGAAGGAGCTAGGGTTTTGGACAAACTCTCGGCCATGCATGGTTGGGAGTTTCAGTTAACTGACCCAAAGCTTTTCGTCCCGTCGAAAAATTTCCTGTTTTTGTGCTTTTGTTAGGTAAACACGGGCTGTAGTGGGCCAGCTAGCGTTCCAACGCATGCAGTACAAGGCCTGCCAGCGTTCCAACGCGCCCAGTAACGGGTTAGGGCGCGGGTTACTTAATTTAAGAGGTTTTTCAAGGTTTTATTCAGCATGGCTTTGGCAATGAAGGGAAATGAGTTGGCCTGATGCCCGGTAAGCATGGATGGTGCAATTTAGGGTTATAACAGATGCCCCCTAATGTGTGAGGTCAGAAGAGCATCTGATGGCCGAAATACATTACCAATTCTTTACCAATCTGTACTGATATGTTGAATGAGTGAGCCCAGGAATCAGG
>ML784320.1:440777-454293 GCA_009831015.1 Picea engelmannii
AATTTAGGGTTATAACAGATGCCCCCTAATGTGTGAGGTCAGAAGAGCATCTGATGGCCGAAATACATTACCAATTCTTTACCAATCTGTACTGATATGTTGAATGAGTGAGCCCAGGAATCAGGAATCAGGAGGTGCCGTCTACAAAAATATCAAATGTATCTCCGCGGTGGGCATACCCATGCTCGGAATAAAATAGAACCATGGATACCAATCAAATACACTGTAGATCCATGTCAAATAACTATGAAGAGTAGCCGCGAATAATACACAGTGGAGCTACATCTCGAAATCAGAAAGATATACATATAAAGTATCCATCTCTCAGAAGCTGATTTGGCCCGATGGCTGTACTTCAGAGCTCGAGCAACAATATTCAAAATCTTCTAAACTCGGGTAGGAGTGTAATACGAGTGTACGACTGCACTACCCAGAGGTCTTCGACGACTCGCCGGTTATGGACTTGATAATCTTGATGATCGGACTGAAGGCTTCAATGATTTCGAACAAAGACTTGATTGGACGTTCAAGATGGCCGGGTATGCGGACAAGAGACATATTGCAGAAGGGACGACTCAGGCTTAGTGATGAACTTCCCTTGGACAATAGCACGACAAGTGATAAGACTCAGGCAACATATCTGTTTAATCATAAGTCTACGAAGCAGGAGGCAACGCAAACTCTCCATATGTTTGGAAGAGTAACCAAACGGTGGAGGACACAACTCAATATAGCGAGCAAAGCTTCCTAAGGTTGTACTACATCCCATAGTCTGATGAATCAAACGGATAGATGTGCTTTATCCAAGGGCGACTCATGATGCTGCCAATAAAGAAAATACTTTTCCCATCCTCTTTTTGGGGTATATTTGATTTTTTTTTTCTTTTTAATGATTTTGAAAGAATAAAGGAATATTACGTTATAATGGAGGAACGAGCACAACAAACATACAAGCTCAAGGCACAAGGACAAGACTGATGTTCTAGGAAATGATACTCGGGAAAAATCCTCCAGTGGCCAAAGGTGTTAAGACGCAAAGGCAAACTGTTACTAGGCTGAACGGTAAAGGATGCAGATGCGGTTGATAGAACACACAATGGTAACGTCCTTCGATGTAAGTTTAACGAGCCCAAAGAAGGGAAGCTCGGTGATTTTTCATGTTTAGAGATTCTAAAAAAGCATAAAAGGAAACTCCATTGGGGTACCTTTTTCGACAATAGTCTAGTCGGTTCGAAAAAGGGGTAAACTAGCACTGACTAGACGTCAATACAAAACCATTTTAACGAGTGTGACAAAGACAAGATTACTCAGCTATTTTTTCAATTTTAAGGAGTCTGAAAAAAACTTAACTATGGACTCCGTCAGGAATATTCTTCTGGACTGTTTTAATGAGTGTGAAAGAATAAGGTCACTCGACAATCTTTTCAATTTTAGGGAGTCTGAAAAGAGCTTAACTATGGACTCCGGGGGGGTTTCTTTTTCGTAGATTTAGTCCCTCAGGCCCAAAAAAGGAATAAAATTATACCTGAGGATACTCTTCTAAAGAATTGGAATTCGATAGAGTATTCCTTTGTTTGTACAGTTGACCGTCCAGACCGAAAAATGGGTAAACTACCGTCAGACAGACGTGACTTCAAATTTCAGTTTAACGAGCGTGAAAGGTCACAAGATCGCTCGACAATCTTTTCATGTTTAGAGGGTCTGAAAAGGGCTTGAAAGGAGACCCGTTATGTTTTGGGAGTCCAGAGGGTAAGTCAAAGAGTGAAAAAGACCCATGCAAATGAGGCTCAAACTCGTATTCAGGAAAGACTATATGGACTCCCGAGCCTACAATGTTGTCAGAAACGGCATGGATACCATAATGCAACCAGGAACTACCTAGGGCATCCATGTTATTGGCAAGCTCTACCACCAAGTTGCGACACTTCTAGAGAAGATATGATGGTTCCGTGTCACACTCGGATGGGATCGATCCTATATTATAAGAATAAAAGGCAACGAGATGCAACAGTCGGGATGAAATCCTATCCTATATGCTCAAGTTGATTTTTGATTTTTTTTTTTATGGACTGTCACTATATATTTTATTTTTATTTTTTGAAACTCAATAAAAATTGTCCCAATACCCGATCAAATCCCTCCCATATCACTCCCGAACCACTCAAAATGGTTTTTGGTATAAAGAAACTGATAAAAGGGCCCAAAAAAGTGACAAAAAGAGGCCAAAAAGTCTATAAATAGAAGCTGACAGCTCATTATCACCATTGCTGATTTGGAAATTAACTCTGGAGCCAAAAGAACCCCTTTGCCAAAGATCGTGATTCCGAGAGCTACGGTGGACGAAACGAACTTCTGCTCAGACCAAGTAAGTACAAACTCCCTCATCTTGCATTTCAATACTTCATTTGTGTTTTTTTAGCGTGTTTTGGGGGTGGCCGTCAACCTCCAAGAGGTCGGCCCTAGCCAAACGCGGGCTGTCCAGGGACAACCCGCGGGTACCCGCACGCAGAGTCAAGACTATGCGCGGGTGCCTGCGACTGTCGCCTCGACAGCCCGCGGGCTACCCCCGCGCACATGAAAATTGAATGCCAAGATCTAAACTCCCCCCTTTTTTTCCTTGTGTGTTTGGCAGGATGTATGTTTAGTGGAGAGAGAGGGAGCACGAGGCTGCTAATGAGGCAGTGGCTGCAGATCCGAATGTCATGGCCGTGCTGACGTAGTGTGGTTTGGTGAAATTTTTCTTGTGTCCATTTATGCGCGCTCAACCTAGGCTACTGAATGCCTTGGTTGATTATTGGCATCTAGATACAGAGGCCTTCATGATAGAGGGGCAATCCTTGGTGCCCACCACCGAGGATATCTACTTTTTGATGGGCCTCTCGAGGAGAGGGGAACCCGTCAACTTTCATACCTTTCCTGCGGGGCCGAGCAAAGTCTCGAAATTGATAGAGGAGTACTGTGAGGCTGGGACCAATCAGAGATCTTCCTCGGTTCCTGTGAGCAGGATTACCAGCCTCGCCCTCCAGACCATTTTATCACTTATAGGGCGGATTACCGGCTCTGCGGCCGTGCACCAGGCTTCGCGCCCACAGATGAACTGTGCAATTCAGTGCATGAATGCACAAATTTTTGACTAGAGTACCACATTACTAGAGAGCATGATAGGCCAACTGACAGCTTGTAGACAACGGATGCATAGGAACTTCGGGTTTGGGACTATCCTGTGTTCGTTCTTTTTTGAGAGAGTTCCATGCTTCAGTCCTCGGCTGACAGTACGAGGACATCTGGCGAATTTCCCTGCAGTGTGCAGATGGGCAGCGTTGCTGCCGCGACAGGGTGCTGGGAGGACCACCGAGGCCTTCAACGATGATTTCTTTTCATGGCTATCGCGACAGATTCTGGCGATCGAGGATTACCCATATGCCGGGATTGACTTTTCCAGAGATCCAGCGGTACCAGTGCCTCCTGGTGAGGAGCGAGGGGAGATGGGTAAGTCTCCACCTACCTAGTTTTTTTTTGTTTGCATATGTAATTTTTATGTCTTTTTGATATATATATCATGTTTTTGTATAACAGAGTTTTTGATGGGTGATCATTGTGTTGCGTGCAGATGTGGGACCCGTGCGACCTGCCGATTATGCTCGGAACAGGCGCCGCCCGCGGCCAGAGGCCGCAGCTACCGCAGCCGGGGGAGCAGTAGTGGCAGGGAACCTCCTAGCAGGAGAGGCCGAGAGGGTTCTTAGGTGGTTTGAGCGGAACTTCACTGCGCTCACTCGCACAGTTCCCATGGCAGAGATAGAGGACTTCCTGCCCTCTATGCAGAGTCATGTTGTGGGGGCACCTCGGACATGGGTCCGATTGTTTCAGCGTTTAGCCCAGGCTGTACATGATTATAACAGGGCCCACAGGCCCTGAGCATATTTGTAAACTTTTTATGTGCCATGAGCCCCTTATTTTATATATTTTTTGAGGGAATAAGCCCCGGTGACTCATTATGGTTCCCACTCTTTGAGGCGCTTGCGCCCATCTATGTACTCTGAGGATTTTATCATGTTTATATATGGTTTTTTATTTCTTTTTTGTGTCTTATGGATTATGTGTACAAAAATGCATTTACATGTTTGTGATCATGATCTTTTTATATGTGAGCAAGATGCCAATCTAAAATGTGATTAGCTAGAGTATCTGTGATTTGATTTAGACTCCTAGGAACATGAAAATATGTAATATAATCAAAGTTGCGTTCCAAGAGACGTACCCTAAGGAATCGTCGGTATAAAGTCAGATCGTGGACTCGGTATATTCTGTTTAGCTGTGACACAACGAGTTGAGCGTCTAGCTAGACCCGGAGACAAGAGATACCCCATGACAAAGCGTCACAAAGCAACTCAATAACTGCGCTATACTCAACAACATTGTTTGTGGTGTCACCTAAGCATATCCCTCCAGAAGATAACAACTGACCCTGTGGTGTAAAGATTACCCAAGCTGCGGAGGCAAGCTTCCGCAAGTGTCGACTAGCCCCGTCTGCATACCCAATGAACACCTCGGATTCACTTGACATCTGCCATAGTGATGAAAGATAACATCAATGACACGTCCATAACACGGTTTTCCCCAAAAGAAATGAAAAAAGTAATAGCACAAAGACTATACATATGTTACAAAAAGTTACCCACAGTAATCATGCTATGAGTAATACTTCTTGAGGTAGAGCCCATTCCTAGGCTCCGCCAAAGCATTCCCTTCAAAATCGACCAGACGATAAGCGTCCTTTTTTAAAACCTCCTTAATAATGAAAGGTCCGAACCACATGGGTTTAAACTTGCCTGCCCCCAGGGGGTCCTTATCTTGGTCGTAAACCAGGACAAGGTCGCCCTCAGAAAAAATCCGAGGACGAACGGACCTATCATATTGACACTTAACCTTATTCTTATGAGCCTCGTTGGCCAGGGCCGCATCACGACGCTGTTCATCAAGCTGCTCAAGGTGTACTAACCGTTCTTCAAGTGGAGAAGTGTCTGGCAATAGCTGTACTGCCAATTTCAGAGACAGAATTTGACATTCGATGGGCAAGACTACCTCCAGCCCGTAAACGAGTTGGAAAGGTGAGAAACTGGTTGCAGTCTTAACTGATGTTCGGTAAGCCCATAATGCCGAGTATAACATCAAATGCCAGTTTGACTTGGCTGAGTTGATGGTTCGCTGTAGCATTGTCTTAAGCGTTTTGTTAACAACTTCCACCTGCCCATTGGCTTGGGGGTAGTAAGGTGATGAATGTTCTTGCCATAACCCAAGATTTGATGTTAATTCAGACATCATTTGATTCTGAAAGTGACTGCCATGGTCAATGACAATGTCTCTCAGGACGCCGAACCGTGCTATAATTTGGTTAAATAAGAAGAGAGCTGCAGTCTCTCCATCATCTTTAAACGTTGGCATAGCTTCGACTCACTTAGTGAAGTAGTCGACGGCCATGATGATATAGCGGTGCCCCCTGGCTGACGGGGGGTTGCATGTAGTGTAATCAATCCCCCACTTGGTGAAGGGACCAACTGTGATGACAGGAAACATAGGAGCTGGATGTGCCCTCATCTTCCGTGAAAATATTTGGCACGGATGGCACTTCTTGACCGACTCGATACAATCTTTAATAAGTGTGGGCCAGAAGTAACCTGCTCGTAAAATCTTTTGGGCTGTTGCCAACCTAGATAAATGACCGCCACAAGCTCCCGTATGACAATCGTTAAGCACTATGATGACCTCCTCATGAGTGAGACATCGACGCAAGATACAGTCGACACCTCTCCGATACAACGTATCATTGAGTATGAGATAGTTCTTGGCTTGATGGCGTATCCGCCGACGCTCATCACGAGAAGCAGAGGTGGGGAACTTCAAAGTATGGAGATAGATCAGTATATCTCCGTACCAGGGGTTTGACGATTCAATCAAAAACATATCCCCCTGGATAAGCGATTCCTCAGGCACAATGTCACCTGACTCAACCGGAAGTTCCGAAATAAGTTCTGCGAAGACCAATGACTTTTTGGACTTGGCTGAAACAAAGTCTAAGTCAAATTATTGGAGGATGACCATCCATCTACTAATTTTTCCGCCGATAACACGTCATGTCAACATGTACTGGAATGGATTCACGACGGCAACGACGGTGGTCTTGCGAAACAGAACATAGTGACGGAACCGTTGAACATCATGAACTGCTGCCAACGCAAGTTTTTCTAGATGGGTATAATTCAGTTTCGGTCCTACGAGGCCTCGACTCAGGTAATAGATCACGTATTCAGAAAACGAATCATCTTCCTGAACTAAAACCATGCCTATGGTTGACTCTGCGGCAGCCAGATATAATAGGAAATCCTTGTTATAATTCGGTGGCCGTAGCAGAGGTGGGGTTGTAAGAGTGTGTTTCAATGTGTCGAAAGAGTGTTGCGCTACTTCGTCCCAGAAAAAGGGAACATCTTTCTTCAATAAACGCATGAAGCCCTTGGTGATTTCAGCATAGTTGGTGATGAAGCGTCGTAAGAAGTTCGCCTTGCCTTGAAGACTCTGAAGTTGTAAAATTGTGCGTGGGGGGGGCAACTGGACTATTGCCTCCACCTTAAGAGGGTCCACCATGATCCCTGTGGTTGATACGATGAAACCCAATAGATGTCCTAACGTGACGCAAAAGCTGCACTTGTTGGGATTCAAGCGAATCCTGAAGTAGCGACAGCGTTTGAATATTAGTCAGAGGTGCCCAAGATGATCCTTCCACTTGCGAGAGCGTGATGCCAAATCATCTAGATAGGCCTCGACTATGTGTTTGAGGTCATGAAACGCAAAAGACATGGCCTGCTGGAAAGTGGCTCCAACATTTTTGAGGCCAAAAGGCATCTTACGTTAAGCGAATGTACCCCACGGACAAATGAATGCCGTTTTGTGTTGGTCTTCGGGTTTGATTTGGATTTGGTTATAGCCCGAAAAACCATCCATGAACGAAAAGGCTTCACAAACAGCGCACTCATCAATGATTTGATCGATGAACGGGGTTGGATAATTATCTTTTGGACATGCCTTGTTCAAATCACGGAAATCAGTACAAACATGAATCGTGCCTTGTTTTTTATCGACTAGCACGGGATTTGACACCCATTGAATTAAGTGAATAGGGTATATGAACCCTGCCTTAAGCAATTTCTCAACCTCAGCTTTGATGGTTGCTGCTTTCCTAGGATTAACTGGATGAAGTTTCTGTCGAACAGGCTTAGCATCAGGATACGTAGTGATCTCATGTTCAAATATTTTTGGATCGATGCCTGGCATTTCCTCATAAGACCAAGAAAAAACGTCGCGAAATTCTTTGAAAAGATCCGTGTAAATCTGAATCTCGTCAGGGGAGCAATCCGCTCCGACGAAGACATTCTCCACGACGCCAGGGGTCCGGGAGATGTTGATAGGTATGGTTGCAGCGATAGTCGCCATATTTCCCTCAGCGTAAATTTCCTGAGTAGCTAAGCGGTTAATGGGACATGGTTGATCTCCCGTCATGGTGACAGTGAATTCTCCTGCCTCGATTCGGTGTAACTCTGGGAGGAAATATGATCTGTGATGAAGATCTTCCCAAGGTTTTTCTGGACCAGTCATTGCTTCGATTATAGCTTCATCCGAAGGCAATACTAAATCTAACGAATCAGTGTTGGCAAGAGAATCCTGAGCCCAGATAGGCACAAAAGGTGGATCCAACTCTTGTGCGGGAGTCGGATCAGGAGTAACTGAAACTTGCTGGACCAAAGAGTACACTACTTCAGCGATCGACAAGGGCATGGACATGCCCGCGTGCCCTGTCGCATCCATCGTGGCTGATGGGGAAGGAAGAATCCAAAGATCCTCAAAGTAAGTCGTACGGAACGACGAAACATGGAAAATCTCAGCCTTGTGGTGAGTCGATATAAACTTGACATCGCCTTGAGGAGGTGGGTAATCGAAAGTACCCATCAAAGATGGGCACAAACCAACTCCTATGTTAACGACACCGGCTTGAGGATTATCTACCATGGGAACCGTGGATGCCCCCAAGGCTGGGTCAGGCCGAGAGAAAGACAACTGATCAATGGTCACTATCCGGCCTTCATGTGGAAACAATAGGACTTGGAAAATTGTAGCGACCACCGCTGGCATGGCATAAGTCTAACTACGACCTAACAAGAGATTGTAGTCGATGGTGGCATTGACTACCTCTACTTCGACGCACACGGTCTTTCCCCCTAACTGCACAGAGAAATAAGGGATGATGCCATGTGGTCGGAAAGAACGACCGTCGAACGCAGTGAGGAGAGTAGGTGATGGAGACAACTCGGGCTGGCCAATGGCTTTCCAACATGCTAACGACATCACGCAAGTCGAAGCGCCCTTGTCAACCACCGTGCGGTAGATATTTCGTGTAAAATTTTTCGTGGGGTGAGCCACTACTATCTGAAACGCGACGTGGTAAGGCAAACGAGGTTTCAAATCAGTCGTATCTAACATGATGGTACCCGGGTTACAGGTCTCAGTAGAGCCTAAAGCAGTCAACAAGGATTTCCTCTGAGCAGGGCAACTTTGGATTACCTCCAAAGCAGACATAGCACAAGGGGTTTGTGATAAATCTTCCACCACAGAGTAGTTCTGGGCGGCCCTTGCATTTGGATTGTGAGAAGCCCTCTTAAACACACCCTTTGGAATGCGTGTCATTGTTTCACCCAACGTCTTCTCGATCTGTAGAGGAAGAGATGGGATCTCGGCTTCTTTGCCCTTTTCAGAGGCGCTTGGTTTGCTATAATCGTGTGCTCTAGTCGTTATTAAAGCATAACTTCTAACCATATATACGTTCGCGGAAGAGGGATTATTTGGAGGAGGGCAGTTTTCCTAGCTGCCCCCTTCGCCACTTGCAGAGGCTTGAGTTAAATTTTTCCCATGATGAAAGGGATTAGTCAACACGACTTGCTGTTGCTGTGTGACAAACTTCTGGGCCTCCGCAAGTCGAGGGCATAGATGGGTCGGGTGGTCTTCCGCACACAAGTTGCATGGATACCTCGCCTTCCTCTTTTCCGTGGTGCCCTCGCTAGCATTATCAGTTGTTTTTTTATCCCCCTTACCCCTCTTGCGTTGTTTTTTCTTCCCTTCAGGCTGCTGGTTGGACTTTGGGTTAGTCGTCTGCACGGAGTGTACTTCCGACGTTTGGGTAGGAGGAGCAGCCAAAGCAGTAGTCTGGCTGGCCGCTGAGTGTTGTATAGATAACTGTTGCAATTGTTTTGTCAATTGCTCAGCGGGCTTGGTTTGTGCCGAACCAACGATACCATCGGCATGTGGTCCGACTCTCTGTCTGGTTTTCTCCAGTATCGAATGTGGTGCATCTGGTAAGATGTTGTATAATAAATCGGACTGAGAATAGATGAGCTCAAACTTTTGAGCCCGCATAATGGCGTCTTCTTCAGAGAAAACTCTGGATGTTGCGACGTCTTTGGACAACTGTGGGACCAAGGACTTAATGAACCACTCCAGCAGGAACGCTGGTGGGACTGGTACTTTGATAAGACTCTTTCGGCATCGCCACTCTCGAATGTGATCCGAGATATGGTCTGCTGTCGTCTGCTCGAAATTGGCTAGCAACTCTGTGCCGGCGTCGTATCTCACAGGTAACTGGAAATGGTTAAGGAAGAACATCGCCAGTTCGCCAAAAGAAGAGTATCATGAACGATCAAGCTCTATGTACCATTTCGCGGCACTCTCAATAAGAGTGTGTTGAAACAGTCGCAACTGGACGGTGTCATCTTTCAGTGAGTTCGATGAACACCAAAGGTGGAAAGTAGTCACGTGATCACCTGGATCTTCGTTAGGCTTGGC
The DNA here is from genome assembly GCA_009831015.1 of Picea engelmannii. Lineage (NCBI taxonomy): Eukaryota > Viridiplantae > Streptophyta > Pinopsida > Pinales > Pinaceae > Picea > Picea engelmannii. The sequence goes on from ML784320.1 coordinate 450,663, forward strand.
CTCGAACTTTGGAATGTCCGAAGGAAACTTCGTTGGCATAGGAGGCCAATGTGGATCGTGACAGATAGGATCATTTAACAACCGTGTCAAATCTGGCAAGTGTAACGTCGCCAAGAATGGTAGTTTTGGTTGCTACTGATAGCCTGGATAAAGGGGTCCTGGAGTTTGACTGGCACCAGGTTGCCAGGAAAAGTTTGGCTGCTGACCCGGGTTCTGGTAGAAACCATGGCCCTGACCAGCGTAAGGGTTTTGCATCTGAGGAGACATCATTGGCTGATTCCCTATGAAGGACATAGGATGTTGGGCGTTCATCGTGTGCGACGGAATTTGGGAAGGATTACCCCATGCCGGTCCCGACGGGAGAGGCATAGAAGTCTGTCCGGGGTTCCATTGACTGTGGAAAGAATTACCCCAGATCGACATTCCAGAGGAAGGAACAAATCCTTGTCCTGAGTTCCAAGGTCCTTGTATATGTGCCCCCAGCGCAGGAATAGTACCCTGTGCCGGTGTAGACTGTCCAAACATGGGTGTGCCCCCAGATGGGAAGGTAGTGGATGCGAAAGTGTTATTACCAAACATCCCATTCCAAACAAATGGTGATGAACCTACCGGCTGAGTTTGCGCAGGTGTTCCTTGACTCCCAGCTCCAAACGAACTTGTGTGTGCAGGCTGCCCGGCGGACTGCTGATGCGGACCACTAAGCGAAGGGGACGAAGGAGGGATGTGACCTTCAGCGTAAGGAAAAGCATTGAAAGGGACATGAATGCCCCCAAGTTGACCTTGCAGGGGAGCGTTAGAGCTCCCTGCCCCCAGACCCAAAGTCTGTATAGTGGAGTAAGTGAGTACAGGGCTTGTACCCGAACTAGGCATACCGTATGAAAATGGTGGGCCTGTCTCACTAGGTGTGTAAGGAGGTGTGGCTGCCACGATAGATGGGGTCGGTCCACTGCGCGACGTAGTTGCGGCCGAGACCATGGTGGCCCAGACCGTCGACAAAGGCAAGTTAGGAGAATCTTTTCCTGTGGTAGCAACAGTGATAGGAATGGAAGAATTCGCAGAGGAAGTAACAGAGTTTGGTTCCATAACTGGGTTAGGCACTGACAGGCTTTCGTAAAATTGAATTGGCACAATAATGTCCGGCCAAGTATCAGTGTTTGAGGTTTCAACCAATCCAAGATTGGTGGTTGATTCCTCCAGGAGTTGTTCGGGCTCAATGGCTTGAAACCCGGTTGCTTCGAAAGACCCTCGTTGGTCTAGCTTCCGCCTCAATGGTGGCGGGGGTGGCTCCAGTATCACCGGCGGCAAGCCCAGAAGCCTTCGTGACCGGCGGAGCTCTGAATCCTCCACTGTGTGAGAAGATTCATGACACACTAAGGTATTCTACACGAACAAGCAGTAACACACACTAAAAGAAATCCCCTATGAGATAAAACAAGCAAGCACTAACTATTTTGAAGAACAGTTACAACAACCAACACTAGAGCAACTTACCGGTGCAAGTGCAACTCGAATACGGAAGCACCCTCCGGGTATACTTTGCAAAGCGTGGCCCGATGTTTGTCTTAGGTACCATAGTATACCCCTGCAGTCACCCATGTATGTCCCTAGAAAATATTGGCAACTAGTTTGCCAGCACGTGAACAGTCACCAGGCGGGTAAATTCGATAGTCGGGTAGACCACAATGAGAAGGGTATCAAGCCCGAAACCTGTCAAGGGTATCGAGAGAAAATGGTCCGGAAGACAACTGAGGACCTCAAATGGATTCGAGACCCACGAAGCCCCGTGGCAAATGAAAACGACGGAATCCCTCAACAAATCCTCAATATGTGTTTTCCACTACGCTTGGTCCAGCTTTGGAGGGGTTATCTCCGCTACCTTTCCTTACGCGACCTCGTGTTTAGCCCCTGTGTTAGAGGGGGGTCCTGGATAACTTTCCGTAACTAGAATTCTACACTCCCTATTGACAGACTCCAATGTTTGGTTTGAGTGGCCTTGGAGAATTTACTCTCCAAACTATTCCAAGGCCCTAGTCCTGAGCTAGTGTATGAACCCTTCAAACAAAAAGTCTAGTTGATTTTAATTAGCGTTGCTTTTAATGGGATTTTTAAGTCACAAGGTATGAAGGTGAAACTGATGGTGTGTAAAGACTCAAAGAAAGAATGAACAAGAAATGCTTGGAAACAAAAACTTTTACAGAAAATGCAAAACCAACAACTTTTCAACAAGAAAGACTTCTTTTTCTTTTCGAATTTTCTAAGATTTCATGCAGAAACATAAAGGAATTTCGCTCAATCTGTGAGCTACTTATGTGATAAATGTACTGCAACAAACTTATGAAAACAGACTTCTTCCTAGCTACTAATGCAACAACACAATCTTCAAATTAAGAAGAAAATGAAACAGGAGATATATATTTTTTTATTTAGTTGCAAAAATGAAGCAACAAAGGGAAAATGCCGACAAGCACAAAACCAAGAAAACACAATAAAGTTCTGGCTTAAAGCGCAGATCACACAGAACCAGAGCAAAAACGCACAAAGGCAATCAAGAAAGCACCGATTCTAAAACTTGTCTAAAAAACCATAATTTTTTTTTCTTTTGTCTTTTCTATCAAAACATCAACTAAGTAAAACACAAGCTAAGGATATGAGGCCCTAACTTACTGACTGTGCACCCTAGACTCCAAACCCTGAAAGGAACACTTCTCACCTCAAGAGGGGATAACTACCCCACCCAGGCTGAAAGGCAACCTGACAGGCCCGCGACTGTTACTGAGACAGCACGCGTTCAAACGCGTGCTGAGCTACAACAGCACGCGGGTACCCGCGAGCTGAACTGAAACAGCCTGCGTGTAGGTATAAAGCTTAAGATAAAACCAAACACAGGCAACCCAGACCTGAAAGAGGCCTCTGGTATTGACAACCAGGGTCTCTTAAAGGCTTGAATGCTTCTTCTTTAACAGAAAAGGAAAAATAAATGCAACATCAAACACAATAATGCAGACTGAAAACAGGATAGTGAACCAGCAAGACCCAGATAGGATCTAGAAAGCCCCCTGAGAAGGTAAACTTCTGACAGGGAAGAGGAGACTGCCTCTCAAGCCTCCTGAATCCCACACGCTACTGAAATCACTGCAACAAGCGTTCAAACGCGGGCTACAAAAGATTAGGGTGCGGGTTACACGCGGGCAGGCCTTCTGCAGGCCGCGTGTACCTCTGTGTGTCCCGATAATGAGTGTCAAGCAACAGTAAAGGAAAAACTGGTATTGATAACCAGGTTCCCTGCTAGCTTTTGACCTAACAGAAAACAAAAACAACAAAGAGACAGAAACTTTATTCCTTTAAACTACCCAAGAACCTCTATGAAATCCGGAAACCCTAAGAATAAAATGTCCCCAGTGGAGTCGCCAATTCTGTTGTGGGGAAATTGCACCCTACGGACTAACAAGCTAGGGCTTAAACTTGCATGCAGATCATGACCCTTAAGAAATTCCTTTTAACCTTCTACCCCAAACCTAAAACCCTTTTTCACATGAAAACATGGGAAGAACCAACTAACCGTTTTATCGATGGTCGATGTAGATCCTCCGTTGCGCTTTATCCCCTTGCTTCTGCTGCTCCTTCCAAAAAG
>ML784320.1:454647-470091 GCA_009831015.1 Picea engelmannii
TAGAAGGAGCTAGGGTTTTGGACAAACTCTCGGCCATGCATGGCTGGGAGTTTCAGTTAACTGACCCAAAGCTTTTCATCTCGTCGGAAACTTTCCTGTTTTTGTGCTTTTGTTAGGTAAACGCGGGCTGTAGTGGGCCAACCAGCGTTCCAACGCGTGCAGTACAAGGCCTGCCAGCGTTCCAATGCGCCCAGTAACAGGTTAGGGCGCGGGTTACTTAATTTAAGAGGTTTTTCAAGGTTTTATTCAGCATGGCTTTGGAAATGAAGGGCAATGAGTTGTCCTGATGCCCAGTAAGCATGGATGGTGCAATTTAGGGTTATAACACTATGTGACATTCCACATATCACCGAAAATGGGATGACATGTACTATCCATATAGAATAGTCTTACCCACATATTCACTGATCTTCATGCCTTTATTCCTCAAACAAACTCGGGTATCTTATCCATACCTTTGTGCTACTGGAATTCACTACCGAACTTCTCCAAGGGTTGACATCAATATACAATATTACAATATCAATCTCCAAGGGTTGAAATCAAAGACAACCAACAATCCAAACCAATTGTCCATCAACCTAAACCAATTGTCCAACAATATCCCCCTTTGGAATTGATGGAAACATTTTGTCAAGGAAACACTGTCATCTCTCCTCATCAATGCTTTTCTCTCCCCCTTTGACATCAATGGAGAATGGTATCTCCCTTTGGGGCTACTCCCCCTGTCTTCATTCCTCTTCCTGGAACTAAAACTGCTCTAACCAATCATGGGAAAAAGAATAGCTCCCCATGTGGGTATATTTCCCCTGGATTCATGTACCTGTTTCCTTTTGGAGTTATTGTCCATTGGTGCTTCCTTATGTAATGAACTAACATATATGAAAAAAATTCAAGAATAAGCATTCAAATATTCCTATATCATTATCATCCATTGTGATAATGTTCCTTTATCTCTGAACCACTCTCTGATAAATATGTGAACCCGATCCCTAAATCCATGCTCTCATCTACTGTCATATATCCATCCAAAACTGCTAATCCATCTCTGTCGATACTGTTCAAGACTCTGCTACTCAATTGTCCACAATGATGAAATATTCACTATTACAATCGATCAATCTATCATACTGTACTTTTGCTAACTGATAGCTCTGAATATGTATTCTCAAACTCTGCAAGATGCTCGAAGGATGGTTCTCTAATATGTAGCAGCTACTACATTTAATCCCCCTGTATAATATTCAAATTACCTCAGATTCTCCAAGCTAGATGGCTTAGAACAATAGCTTCTCTGATGCAGAGTCGTCTTCCTCTTCATCTATAGATACATATTCCCTTTCTTTCCCTTTCTGAATTCTATCATCATTCTGAGTTTTGAATTCTTCTTCATCCTCTACTTGACTTTCGACACTTTCCTCTTTGCATGTAAATTCATCGTGTTCCTGTGCTGCTGCAAATCCTGAAAGTAATATTCCTTGGACTTGTTCTTCATTTACCTACTCCTCTTGTTTTTCAATTCTTCTCCAAACCTTCTTGTGTCCCACATCAATATTTTCTTCCATGGGAAACCTTATCATGCTTCTGCAATTTCGAGTTGTGTGTCCATAGTTGTGGCATTTGTAACATTCAATATTTCGTGGGGCCACATAAACATTTATTGCATGATTATTTCTTTCATAAGCCCCGCAATCTGAAACCTTATGTCCAAAGTTAGTACAATAAAAACAATGACCATAAAATAAATTTACATACCTGGGAGTGAATGAATTTCGTTGTAGTGTAGTCCTTCTATAATTCTTCCTTGGCTTATCAAGATATTCTCTTTGGTTGTAATGATTGAAGCTTCCTTTCTCATTGAATGTATAAGGTCTTACATATTCATTTCTTTTTGATTCATGTTGACCATGATTCCTTCCTTTGAGAACTTATTCATAACTATTTTTTTTGTTGCTTCCGTCATGGAGCTTGAACCTTTCTCAGTCTGTATTTGTTTATATCCTAGTCCAGACCTGTCATAGTATGGATTTTTATTGTTGATGATGTTATCCAATGTCTTGATTCTATATTAATGCATGTTCTTCTTCTAAAGATCTTTTCTTAGAGTGATTGCTTCTTCTTCCAACCTTTCAATCATATTCTCCTTCTCTGCTAGCTGACTTCTAAGTGTTTCTTCAATCCTTCTATCTTCTTCAACCTGAACTTTCATCTTCGTAATTATCTCTTGAATTCCTCTGAGTTGAGATTCTTGGTTTCTTTTACTTTTAGCTCTTTTTTGAGTGACTTGTTTTTCTTTCTTTCATTCCTTAGATCTTCTAAGCAACTAATTAATTTTTCTCTGAGATCGACTTCGCCTTCTTCTTCTGAACTATCAGAGTTTCTTGTTTGATTTTCCTTAGCCATGAATAATACCTTTTCTGAATCACTTCATCATCTTCACTAGATGAGGAGCTGTCTTTTCTTGAGTATAGATTTTCCTTAAAGGCTTTCCTTTTGTTTTTCCACTTTCCCTTTTGATATCTCTTTTCGTTCTTGGGCTCTTCCTCTTCATCACTATATGAATTTCTAGCATAAGGAAACTGATTTTCAAAATGACCAATTCTACAACAATTAAAACATTTCAACAAAATATTACCTTTATATTTACCTGTTCCCTTTTGCAACTTTCTTACGAAGTTTTCTATTTCTTCATCTTCTTCTGAATCATCACTGCAGTTACATTCTAACTTTGGATTTTTCTTGCGAATGACTTTGATTGTTTCTTGTTACTTTTCTTTTTCTTCTTAGATGATTTGAATGCAACTTCCTTTGTAACTAGATTGTCTTGTTCTATCCTCATTTCGTAAGCTGTGATTATCCCATGTAGCTCATCCATGGTAATTGTATCTAGATCCAGTATTTCTTATAGGGCTAAGATCTTTGAGTCAAATCTCATTGGTAGATATCTTAATTCATTTTTAACAATTACTTGTTCCTTTATCTCATCTCCCAAGACTTTGATGTCGTTTACTACCTCATCGATGCGTAGAAAGTAGGCTACTATGTTTTCATCTTCATTCATATTTAACTTTTCGAACCCTTAACCTTTTCATCTCCTTCATAGATCATATTTAGTTTGTCCCACATCTCCTTGGCAGATTCACAATGCATGACTTTAGTAAATATTGATTCATCTACACCATTCTGAATAGTGTTCTTGTCTCTTGAATTATTTTCTGCGAGTTTATTTCTATCCTTGTATGTTGGAGGAGTAGTTGGTGCTTTGTATCCATCCACCACTTATTTCCAAACATCAAATCCATGTTCCTGTATGTACGTCTATATTTTATTGCTCCAGAGTGCATATTTATCACCATTAATTTGTGGTATCCCAACTCTAGCATGATCTCCTTCCAGTGGTTAAATTGTTTCCCTGAAGGAACCCACTCTGATACCAATTGTTGGATCACTGAGAGGGTGGGTGAATCAATAATCAACAATATTACCACTTTTAATCCTTTTAACCACAATTTATATTCCTTTAACTTATTCAACCATGTTCATCATCAACATATTACTCTATCATACACATTAACATTTATCAGTACATAATAAACAATAACAAGCAGATCCACACAATGCACAATACACCAATATTTACGTGGAAACCCAATGCAGGAGAAAACCACATAATAATTTTCTTATATTTCAAGAATTGTATTCAAGGAATCACCAACTTCCAATTCTCCAACTCCAACTAGAAGGAGGCTCCAACCCCCTAGTTTCTCAAGCTACAACCTGAGGGACGCTCCAACTCCCCAATTCTTTGGCTACAACCAGAAGAAGGCTCCAACCCCCTAATTCTAAGGCTCCAACCTTAAGGAATATACAACTCCCTGATTCTTTGGCTCCAACCAGAAGGTGGCTCCAACCACCTATCCTTTCCCCGTCCTTCCACCCTAAAATATAAGTGTCAAAAAAATGATGAAACCAATGCTACACTGTCACTGTGAGATATACCACTGTAAACATGTATCAATCTGTGCCAACCACCTGTAACCAACTTGTATCAATAACCTATACCAACCTATACCAAAACACCTATAATCAACCTGTACTAATAACCTGTAAACAACCTATACCAAACAATCTATAGTCAACTTGTACCAATAATCTGTAAAAAACCTGTACCAACGTATACCAACAACTTGTACCAAGAATATCCTTAATAGATAAGATCTGATATCACATATCTCATACCCAACACCACATGAATATCACTCAAACCATATGCATCTATGTCTCTCTAGTCATGTGCCATACATGTGCATATAATCATAATCATGTGTAATAAACCCTCACATGGACTAGACATCAAACCCTCACTGTTATGCAACCTCAAATTTTAAAAACAACTTCAGCAACACATCTCAACCAAAAGCTCTCAACCATGTACCAAGAAATGAAAGATATGTCTCAACACTCAAATCAACAAGATGTATCAATGATAAATATCAGACATGCCAAAACTGTATTTCTGTAGATCTAGTTCATACATTATGCACCATACAACCAACAACCTCTCTAGGGAAAATCCTCAATCTCCCATAACCATATCTCATGTAGACAACAATATCCAATTACACATAAAAATATGACATACCTTTTGATCCTATAGAAATATATAATGTACCTAAGCTTTGTCAAATTTCCTGTAGCTTCCAAATCACCCTCGACTACCAAAAATGGTCTTTCTGTAGCTATCGAAACCTGGGGCTACAGAAACACCTATAGCTACAAAATTGTCATTTTCTACAGCTACTAAAACTTTTTGTAGATACCAAAACTTTCTATATCTACCAAAACCTGCAGCTACAAAAACCCTTGCAACTCCTTTTCATGCATTAACAAGAATACTAATGCATGAAAACACTAGATTACCAAATGGCTTCACCAAAATTGATCCAAGTTGCAAGTAGAAAACTCCAAAAGAGAGGTGTTTATCACAATTTCAGCCAACAAACCCTAAGTAGGGTGAAAATTTCAGTCCTCTTCCTCTTGTGTGAGGAGTTATGATGTCAAAATGAGAGTATTTTATCTCTATTTATATAAAACTTTGACCCTTAATTAATTTTAGGTCAAAATTAAAGCCGACTTGGACAATTTACATTAAAATTCAAATTTGACATAAATAAAATTAATTATCATCTAAAGACACCTCCAAGGATGATTCCATGCTCTTCTAGGGTGATGTTGAGGCCCTAAGGTGGAATGTTGGGCATATAATGTAGAACACTTGGCCTCCAAAGGCCCTAGATGATGCCCACACATGCCACCAAGATCATAACTACCTCCAAAATGAAAACCCTAGCTTTGGGTGACATCCTGGGCCTTCAAGGGCCAACGTCTATAAGGAAGAACAAGATCCACCTGGGTCTAGGTTTGTCAGGGTGCCTCCAAAGGAAACATCCTTCTTTATTCCTAGTGAAAATATATGATGTCTTCTTTCCCCTAGCTGGGGTAACAACATTCATTTGTGGAATTTAACCCCCCATGAAGGCCCGAGCTAAGCATTCCCTCATGTGTACCTGTCCACTAGGAAAGGTCCCACAACAATAACAAGTACGCCCTCCAAGGGTTCATAATTCACAGGAATCATAGCATGTAAATCACATCCAATAATTAAACTACCCAAACATGTGCATCAAACCCCCCTTAACCCAGACAAATGCTCAAAGACGTTATGCAATTTGACAAGTTAGTTTTGGAGAAGGTCTCAAGGTGTCCTATTGGGCTAACCTCCCTTAAGTTTGGGGTGTTTCCTAGGTGGGAGCCAATCCAAGTCATGTAAGTGTATGAGGTGGCATGGGGTAAGTGTTTGGACATGGGGTGCAATAATACCAGGGAAATGTAAGTCTTACCTTTGGGTGCCTTTGTAGAGGGTGAGCTGCACCTTGTCATAAATGCAATTTTTTGCTATCCCATTCATTGCATTTTATTCTTAGCTTTAGTTCTTTTGATATTTTTCTTTTTTGTGCTTCAGGGAAAAAGTTGAGGGCCACTTACCAAAGGTGACAGTGTTATCCACAAAAATTTCATGGAAATGAGAAGGATGGCTCGTGATGAGAACCCCTTTCTCTTGGTTATGCCACCAAGAGACACTACCTTATTTTGGTGACCAGATAGGTGGTAGTTTCATAATGCTATATGCCCATGGTCATAATAGGTCGGCTCATGATGAGACTTCTTATCCATCAACTAGTACCTTGAGTGTTTATTTATCTTATGGGTTCCCTTTTCTTACTAAGAAGATTTTCATTTATTTCTCGGGAATCCTTGGGCAAAGTATTTCAAAGGTTTCAACATTGGCTTTTAACTCTTTCCATCTACTTTTACCCTCTGGGCCTTTAGCCCCTTCTTCCCACAAGGAAAGGTACAACCCTTCCTAGTGTGGCCAATCTCAATGCCCAAAAAAAGGTAGGAGGAGATGAGAGGAATAAAGATGGAAAGTGGTAAGTATGGAGGGAACGGACAATGAAATTTCATAGACCCACCCAGTGGCATCCTATCCTAAAGAAAAATCAACTTACTAGGGAACCATGTCACCCTTCCAGGTATACATGAGGCAAAGATCATAATTTCCAAGAAAACGCCATGAACTGAAGAAGAATTTAATGCAACATATTCAAGTGCTTCAAAAATCAAAGTGACACATACCATGATACCCAAACTCATTACCTTATGGGGCAAGACTTACTGCTACTTCAGGACTAGGCTGGTGGGATGGATACTGCTACTAGTGATAAATGGATTGCACTGAAGAAAAGAGGGGCCCTCCAGGGCCATGCTCAAGTCATCTGGCTCTCGGTACTCCATGTCTAGGACCTGTGGGACTTGATACATGATCTCCTTAGTTATCCCTAGGGTAGGGGATAATAGGCCTCACACAAATGACTTTTTCATTGTATACTTAGATGATATTTTGATCTTTATGCGAACATGGGAAGATCATATAACACATGTCAAGACAGTCTTTGAACTCTTGAAGAAGGAGAAGTTGTATATCAATATGTCTAAATGTGAGTTTAAAAAACTTCTCTGGTATATTTGGGTTACATTATAGGGAATGGATAGCTAAATATAGATCCTGAAAAAGTATAAGTTATTGTAAAATGGCCCAAGTCAACTACTTCCATATAAGTCGGGAACTTCCTAGGAACAAAACAATACTAGAGGAAATTCATTGCTAATTGCTCTTTCATAGCAGGTCCTCTACATGCATTAACAAGTGTAAAACAAGTCTTTCAATGGTAAGGAAAGTAATAGAAAGCCTTCAAGACATTGAAGGAAAAGATAAGCACCGCACCAGTTTTGGCTCTACCAGATATACAACAAGAATTTGAGATTCAAACTGATGCAAGAAGATATGCCAGGGAGTAGTATTGATGCAACGAGGTAAACCTATATGTTATCATTTTGAGACTTTTACTCAAGCAGTAATTAACTAACCAACATATGATAAGGAATTTTATGAGTTGGTACAAAGTGTTAAGAAACAAAAGCATTACTTAATGGGAAAGGAGACAATAATTCATACAAATCATTAACCATTACAATATTTGCAGTCATATACCAAGCTACAATAGTCACGACATTTCAGGTGGATGGGTTTCTTACAGTGGTTTCATTTGGTAATAAAGTATAGGAAAGGTCTTCATAACAAGGTTGCATACATGTTGTCAAGACCAATGATCAATGCATTTACAATACTACAGTATAATCCCTTAGCTCATGAAAGTTATGTTGAACAATATGTTAGGGATGATTATTTTAAAGATGTGTATGAAGCATTAACGCATGGTAATCAACAACTATATTATCATGTGCATGTCAATTTGTTATATCATCTTGGAAAGATTTTTATACCCAAGGATGAAAGAGTAAATGTAATTAGAGAAGCTCATACATATCTTATTTTTTGTTATTTTGGGGTTGGTAATACAATAGCAGAGTTGTAGAATATTGTTATTTGCCTCAAATGAATGAGACAATTTCCAAGTATTTAAAACGGTGTGTTATGTGTGCCACAAGCAAACTGTAATGTCCCCACTTTGGGACATCATCACAGTGCAGAGGTTTATGATGGCCAGAGTAGCCATATGGGTGTTATAGCGAGTACAAGGGTTATTGAGAGGCATTATGAGGTCTAGCTTGCATTTCTCATCATATCTCATCATTATGAGCCATTCCGCACTGGTTGGATTTGGTTCCGTTTCATTCCGATGATTTCCATGATTTTGACTATTTTGAGCTATAAGTCAATTAAATTCACTGAAGAGGTCATTTTGGGCACATTACTTAGAGGAACCTCTCAGTGTAATAGCTCATTGGAATCGGGAGGAGCAACAATACAGGATGGGATGGCTAGGAGTGACTTTCAGTGGTCAGGGAAGCCACAAGGAGAGATAAGGAGCTTTTCAAAGGTAAAATGGTTAATTAATTAATTAAAGTGATTTAATTAGTTATTTAAATATTAATAAAATGAAAGTCACTTTTGAGGGACAAGGAGAGAAAAATATATAAAGGAAAGGCAAGGGCCTCTTCTCAATTCATTCATGTATGTTTATCTTTTGTATTTCTGACTTCTATCTATAGGGCCCATCTCTTGGGGGTTTTGACTTAACAAACCCTAGAGGACGATTCGGTGGTGAAAGATTCCACCTAGCTTGTCCCAAGCTTGGTCTCGGAGATGCAATACTCTCCCACACCATTCTAGCTCGGTTCTACATCAGTGCAAGAGGGTTCTACACAACAACATGCACATGAAGAGAAGGAGGGCACACCATTGGGGGATTCCAGCAAGGGGGGCGCACCATCCTTGGAGAGAGATTCGTTGTAGGATATTGGAAGGGATTTTGGAGATTCTATCACTTGGGTTTTCATTGCAGGGCCTTGGACATCAGATCTAGTCCATTCATGAGGAGTTTCAGGTGCTATTTAATTTATTTTATGCATGGGACGAATTGGAGGAGAGGAGCAAACTTCAGAAATTGGTTTCAGTCATTTTCTAGTTCAGATCTTCACCATTTCGCTTGGGACTTCACCAGGGAGGTAACCAAGCCCCGATCTATCATTTTGGAGAGTTTCAAGAGGTTTGAAGGCATCATTCATCCAGACCGAATTATTAGGGTTTCTGCCATCTAGGGGGGCGCACCATTCAATGGAGGAGTTTCAGATGTACAAGGTTTCAGAGTGGATTTGGAGATTTGGACACTTGGGTTGTCCTTACAGTTTCCCGATCTATCGGTTGGCATATTTACTGGGGTTATTGGACACTTTTGGTAGCAGGGCCGAATTGTTGAGGAGCTTCAACATTCTAGCAGGACGTGGCATCATCTAGTTAGAGTTTCTGCACTTCATACAACCAGATCTACCTTGGTATTGGCCTTCATCTATTATCCATCCTTTGGAGGCTTATTTTGTATTGTCGGGAGATTTTTGTAGCAGCTCATACCTCTATCTTGGAGCCATCTATTGAGCATTCCAGATCGACATCTTCATTGTAGCAGATTCCTCTATTTCATGAATAAAATCATATTTGAGATGTTTTGGATTTTCTATACTATTGCATATGATTGAGGTATGTTCCATGGTTGTCTCTTCTTGTTATTTGTTTCAAACATTCATATAAACATATCAGTAAACCCTAAGGCCGAAATCAAGAGGCCATTCAACAAGTAAACACATCTAAACAAGTAATTCAACAAAGTGTTTGACGAAATGCCACAACCAGAAAGGTTTTAAAAAGACACCAAAACCATGATGATCCTAGCATAATGGCTTGGGATCATTACACAAACCTAGTAATCTAAAGTTGGGATTATATATGCCACTTCCAGTACCTTCTCAGCCATGGGAAAGTATCTCCATGGATTTTGTAGGGGGTTTTTCAATGTACATAATAGGTCATGATTATTTATATATTGTAATGGACAGATTCAATACGATGCGTATTTTAATTCCATGTAAGAAACATGTCACAACTGAACAAATAACACATATGTTCTTTCCTAATGTATGGGTTCATTTTGGGTTGCCTACATCTATTATATCAGATCAAGACTCAATTTTTGGGGAAGTTTTGGTCTCATTTATAGGAGCCGATGGACACTAAGTTAAAGAAGAGCACAACTTTTCATCTGTAGACAAATGGACATATAGTGGTGGTAAATAGAATAGTGGTGCATTTTCTTCGAGGATATTGCAACAAGCATCCTAAGTTATGGGATGAACAATTGTTTTATTTACAACATGATTATAATCATGCCATGCATTCTTCTACTCAGATAACTCCTTTTGAAGTATGTTTGGGTCACTTTGTCTAAATCACATATGGATTTTGATTTTGGAGAATCAAGTAAAGAAGATGGACATGGTGATACAAAAAAATCTAAGCGGTTCATTCATAGGATCCAACAAGTACATCAAGAAGTACATGAACAACTGGAGAAGAGATAAGAAAAATATAAGGATAGGCATGATAAACATCGGGTTGATCATCAATTTCAATTTGGTGATCAAGTATGGTTACATATCAACAAGGACATAATGAAGGGTGAATGAAAAAATCTCAGGCCAATCCGATATTGTCCATTCAAGATATTAGAGAAGATTGGTACTAATGCCTTTCATTTAGATCTTCCATCCTACATGCAAATGCATTCAGTGGTAAATGTTGAGAATTTGAAACTTTATGAGCCTCCTATGATTATGGATGAATATAAAAGTATTCAGGTTCCAACAGTTGATGATTTTTCTCCAGAGTACTTAGATGAGCTATAGGAAGATGCTATTCTTGAAAGAAGAATCAAGACTTCACAATGAGGTTATGTGGAATATCTTTGAGTTGGTCTTGAAGGGGTAAAACCAAGCAAATGAAAGTGGATCAATATCAGAAAGGTGAGGGAGCTTTACCCTCACTTAGTTCCTGAGTAATCAAAACTTTTGGTGGTCTAAAATAATTCCAACGGGGAGGAATGATCCAAGAGGATCCAAAACACTCTCAAAGGTCTAGGAGGATTCATAAATTCTCAATATTTATAGTCTCAAATGATATATAAAACAAAATCATTGCTTATATCTTGGGGATATCTTTCCAACGCCGCAAAAATCGCCTCAAACAGAGTTCGTATGCAAAAGTTATAGTCGGTCAAAGTTTGGGTTAAACAGGAAAAAAAGACAAAGTCAAGATGACACGTGTCACCACTAGAAGGGTGACACATGTCCTACCCTCTTACACTAAATATATGTTTCTAGTGTCCCTACTTTCTCTTTCCGGAACCTACCTACCTTACCAACTTACCAAAAATCCAATCTACCAGAATCCTATCTTAATTGAACAAGAGATCTTAGGCAGAAAATATAAAAACCATCTCAATGGCCCTTTTAACACTGTTTTATCGCCATTTCCAGTCAACCTACGATGAAAACCCTTCTTCATTGCATTCTTAGTATGATTAGGAAGGTGATTTGGTGATCATACATTTTAAGTGGTCCAATTGGTATCTGGCACGTGGAACATGTATACCAACAAGAGACTACCACATGACAGTCTACCATTGGCCTTCTATGGTTAGGGTTCACCAAAATTATAGGGGTCGATGGGGGTCAAACCCATGACCTCCTACAACTTTACACCAACATCCTTTTCCATTACACCATTGCATTTTTACTTAGCTACACATGGCATGAAACGTATTTGAATTTGTTTAAATTTTTATTTGGTGGGAAAAGGGATGAGGGCTAAAGCCTCCAACCCATGGTTTATCCGAGTTTCATGTAACCAATACCTATATTCATGGGGTTAATAAATATACACCAACGAATAACCAAATTTTTGTGGTGGTTCCCAACCAACATGATATATATCAAAAGCACTAATAGGGGAAAGGTCCACGGGCTTGAATTTGTGACCTCTTCCCCACAAACCAATGTTTTAACCAACGCGCCCAAGGCACATCTTATTTCAGAAAACCAACAATATTGTATTTAAATTTTCCTTGGATTTTGCACGGAGGTTAGTGCCCATTCCCTATTTAACCAGTGCGTGGACCGAGGCACCAACACATGACATGACAAAGTATGGATTTGGTCTCGAAGTTTGTGCCAGAGGTATCAAGACTTTGAGATTGCACCATAATGCGTGCCAAAAGTTTCCTTAATGGAATTATATGAAGTTTATACTCATTTTTCTCAGAATTGCATGAGGAATTCGATGGTGCACTCTGTTCCTGAGTTTAAGCAATGAGTAAAAGGTCATTGTAAAAACACAAACATTTGAGCATTAAAAAAACAGTCTCAATTGAAAGTGGACCCAGATACATAGCCCAAATTGAGTGAGCTCCATTAACAAACTTGTGTATGTGATTTTGGTAAATTGCAAGTTGTTTATCATTAAAATGGATTTGGATAGATAAGTAACTTTACCTGTATTTTTCAATCAGTGAAATGATCATTATTATTTCAAAATCAAGTTATATGATTATGTGAATTAAATAAAAATTAGCATCTAAGGATTTTTCGGATTATCTATCACGTACCCAACTCCTTGGTTGGGCCACATTACTACTAAATTTCCTAACATATCGATTCAAATGTGTAAAATACATGCAACATGACATATAGGCTCATGCTATTATCATTATTTCTTAAAAACGTGAATGGAAATGATTTAAACATGCAAAAAAACATTCACATATAAAAAATATAGAATAAATGCAACATTCAACATAACATTCACACAATAAACAACCCAATAGTCAGATCACTTATCTTTTAAAAAAATTATACACAACTAAATGAACACAAAGGATTCTTCAACCAATTGTAGACTCTATTGCACCAATTCTCTTTGCAACAAGCCACCCCTGATCTGGGGCTATGAGTCCAAAAGGATGGACATGATTCTATGAGTGTTTATAGTCCAATGCAACTATTCAAATATCCACTAAAACACAGTGACACGAATCCTACAAATATTCCAACCATCCAACACTCTTCCTCATCAATCTACACAACCCAAGAGATGATATTTACTTTCTAAACCATAGTCCCTCAAACAATCTCCATCCCATCCAGGGATTCATCGCAGATCAACCAGGAATGTCTCTACCGGGGGCTCAAGGAAATCTAGCTGCAACAAAAGTGCTCACACAACATTTATAAATTCTCTTGGGAAATTTCTCACCAAAAATCCTACACAAGCATAACAATCGCATTCTTATCATAACACTATCTTCAACAAGCTATATTTTATACCCACTATGGTTGGCCACTCTTTTTCAACACTCATCTATGCTTTTCCTCACTTCTTTCTAACTATAAAAATAAATCTCTTTCCTTCTCTAAATTTCCTCTTATCCCATGCTTTCTTGAATCTTACTCTTCCCCCAAGGATGATACACTCAACCCATGCTATCACAAAGGAGTGGGATGACTTCCTCACCCAACCTCTTACACGCATCCAAAGATTGGGTGATGAATAATTCAAAGAGATAATATCTAAATGAAAAACTAATTTATGAAGGTGGTTTAAGACTCAATGCATATGGAAACCCCTCATAACCATTAAGCCTCATCTCATGTGGAATCATAGCCCCGATTACTCTAGTCCTTAGTTGTTTATAGTTGACGATGTATTTTATTTTATTATTTTACAATGTACAACGTTTACATATTACATCGATTTTCCCCTGGCCATTCATAACATTTACAAATATTTAATTCCTCATTGGGGATCAAAACTAGGGTGTTACAAGGGCATAACAGTGGATCCCAAGAATATTGAGAGATTCAAAGGATGGCCTAGACCAAAGAACATTTCAGAGGTGAGATCATTTATGGTTCTAGATGGTTATTACAAGAGATTCATTGAAGGTTTCTCAAAGACTGCACATCGAATCACTTCACTACAAAAGAAAGGGATAAACTTTGAATGAACTACCAAGTGTGAAGAGATTTTCTATCATTTGAAGGAATTATTTCCTATTTTAAAAATTGCAAATCCAAATAAGGATTTTGTTGTGTGCATAGATGCATGTAAGGAAGGACTTGGTAGATTCCATATCCAAAATGGACATGTCATTTACTATGAATCTTGGAAACTCAAAGATCATGAAATAAATTATGATATCCATGACTTAGAGCTTTCAATTATTGTTCATGTGTTGAAAATGTGAAGGAATTATCTTATGTGTAGAAAATTTGAGTTTAGGACACACTATAGTGGTCTAAAATATGTGTTTGAGCAACCAACACTAAATTCCAGACAAATTAGATGGTTTGAATTTCTTCGTGAATATGACTTTGACATCAAGACATCAAGGGAAAATACATTCAATTGGTTGATGCACTTAGTAGGAGAGTGCATGAAATGCATGCAAAAACCATTAATATGTACAATTCATATTCAAAAAGTATAATTTTGGAAGGTGTAACATTAGACCAACAATATGTGTAAGTTAAAGAAGTCTTATAGCATGGTAATGTGAAATTGAAATCTAAAAGCTATAGGCTAGAAGATGATGGAATCTTCTTGTGTAGGAACAAATTTTATGTTCCTAATTCTCAATAGTTGAGAAATTTCATTATAAAAGATATGCACAATGTGCCACATGTTGGACATCCAGGTTTCCAGAAAACTGTTGTAGTTGTAATAGGACAATATTTTTGGACTAGGATGATGAAAGATGTGTTAGAATATAGAAGATGGTGTGCTCGTTTTACCATTGACGATACCTTCATCACCCAGCCACAGGCTGAAGCCTCCCTCCGATCACCTTAACCTTGACTTGAGAATTCCTCCGGAAGCAAACCCTAGGCTAGATATCCAAACAAAGAGTAGCGCATAAATCCCCAAGGATAGCACATCACATAAAGCTGATCAGATAGTCCCAAACCGTAGCCAAGAGATATCCAAGCCAATACTGAAACTAGTTGTTGCTGCAGCTGCAGCTACAACCTTCCTCCAAACCTGCGCACCAGACTGCAACTGCAGTGTGCACCAACTGGAAAACTGCAATTCTGAGATGCTGTCAAATGAGAACTGGCGCCCTGTATTTATAGTAATCCTGTCAGTTTGCTGGGGCCGACTTCTGCTTCTGGGTATGTGTCTGTTCAGTATATTATTATTAATTCTGGTTGACTTCTTCTCTTGGAGGCTAATAGCTTAATATAAATTATCTTCTTGAGCCGACAAGGCTTCTAGGGTTATTAGCCAACTCATTAGGGTTTCTCTTGCTTTCTGGAGTCTTCTATTCTCGTTAGGTTCACACATGGGGGTAAATACCTCCCGTAGCTACCATAATATTAACACTCCCTCCTAGCTAGAGAGGTATTTACAGGTAATGGACTTGAGCACAAAACATACCATTTACCCGGTAGCATCAATATAGTCATCTAGACTAT
>ML784320.1:472110-501215 GCA_009831015.1 Picea engelmannii
CTTGATTGCTTTTAGTGAGTTCATATCAGGCTGACAGTCTTGATATAATGACTGGTTGTTCTGGTTCTTCTTTCTTGGAAACTTCATGTTCTTCTTCATGTTTTTCTTTTACTTTGGGGTCCATGGAGTTTCTTATAGATTCCATGTCTTAGAGATTCCACTTCTTACCTTCATCATCGGTTTATGGATCTGGATGGAAAACCAGGAATACTTTAAGGCTTCTCTTCGAAAAGGTCTTCTTCTGTGGTTGAGTTGAACATGTACTGTCTTTTCATGGCTGCTACCATGGATATATGTATTTCATCATCTTCAATGGATCATAGGATTAGCTCCCTCCTAATCCTTGCTTCATGTATAGGTGCATATAATCTTCTCCCTTCGTCTGACTGAGTCCATTCTTCCGTCTTCGTCCTTATTGTCTTCTATATAATAGGGTCCACGCTTCCATCTGCATCCTTATTGTCTTCTGCAATATATAATTGGCTCTCTTATCTTAACAGAGTCCACGCTTCCGTTTTAGTTGTCGTCATAGGTCTTTCTTTATTTTCCTTTCGATTGTTGACTTCTTTCTGTCTTCACTTTTTACAAGTCTCTTCAAGATTGATTTCTGATTTCGGTCTTATCTTGTAATGTCTTCCACATGATTTGTATTTCATCTTCTCATATGATATTCATCCTTGTCTTGTTGTTCTTTCATAGGTATAGTTATTCTTGGAACACATTGTTTTCCAAGAGATAGATATACAAGATATGTACAAAGATGATGCAAGCAAGATATGTACAAGAAAATAAGAAGAGTGTTGTTACCTTTTAGTAGAAGAAATCTCTTCCATCCTGCTTAGTCTTCTTTGTTGGTTCCTTTTCTTCGACAATCGATGCTTCGTGTTTCTTATTTCTTTTCTTTAGCTCGAGACACGGATTTCTGTAGTGACTGTACTTTTGACAGTTGAAGCATTGTACTTCTGAGATGTCTTTCTCTTGATTTGGCTTCCTCCTTGAACCAAACTTCTTTTTGTTTTTGAAGTTCTTGAATCTTGCTGTGAAGGCTTGATCATCGTACTTCTTTTGAGGTTTCTCTTTTGCATTGATCTTTGATTCTTCTTAAGCACAACAAGTTCAAAGTTCTTCAAATGTCGGGTACTCCTTTTGTATTCATGCTTGCGGCAAATGCATCCCATGTCTTGGGAAGACCATTGAGTACTATGTTCACCAATTCCTTTTCTGAAGTGATCTCTTCAATATTTTGTAGTTGATCTCTTAGCTGGGAGATCCTTACAAAGTATGATGTTATGATGTCGTCATCATTCATCTTCTTGTCATGGAGCTCATTCTTTAGACTCATAACTTGTCCAATGTTTCTGACTGAGAAGAGATTTGTTAGAGCATCGTACATCTTCTTTGATGAGTCAAGATGGGAGATGTAGGGTATCAAGTGGTCTTTTATGGAATCCACTATGATACTCATGGCATTGATGTCAACGTCTTTGAACTTCTCCATAGCTGCAACGTTCTGCGGTTCCTTCTCTTCTCCTTCTTTAAACTCTGGCTTCACGATCTTTCCTTTCACAACATCCAACACTTTATTCTTAGCAAGGATGAGGTCAATCCTTGTCTTCCATGCTATGAAGTTAGAAGCTCCATCTAGCTTGTTCTCAGACTTCATAGAGTTCATCATGGCTTGCTTGACTTGGTCAAACCCTAGATTTGACCAGAAATCCAAACTTCACGTCTTGGCCTTCTAAGAGTACCAGGAGATGCATTGGGCTAGGGCGCACTGATCTATCCAGATATTAGGTAAATCTAATCACTTAAGGTTCCTCGAAAAGAGGTTTAGGGTTTCTGCAACTGCTTCTGCTGGTAACCCTAGCTGCAGTGCTTTTGGAAGCTGCTCCTGCTAGTAACCCTAGCGGCAGTTCCTCAACGAGCTCAATATCTAGCGGCTATGTTTCCTTCCAGCGTTTTAGGCTGACTGAAGGGGTGTGGGCCCATAACCTGTTAGAATATAGAAGATGGTGTGCTTGTTTTACCATTGACGATACCTTCGTCACCCAACCACAGGCTGAAGCCTCCCTCCGAGCACCTTAACCTTGACTTGAGAATTCCTCCAGAAGCAAACCTTAGGCTAGATAGCCAAACAAAGAGTAGCGCATCAATCCCAAAAGATAGCGCATCACATAAAGTTGATCATATAGTCCCAAACCCTAGCCAAGAGATATCCAAGCCAATACTGAAACTAGTTGCTGCTGCAGCTACAACTGCAACCCTCCTCCAACCTGCACACCAGACTGCAACTGCAGTGCGCACCAACTGGGAAACTGCAATTCTGATATGCTGTCAAATGAGAACTGGCACCTTGTATTTATAGTAATCCTGTCAGTTTGCTGGGGCCGACTTCTACTTCTGGGTATGTGTCTGTTCAGTATATTATTATTAATTCTAGCCGACTTTTTCTCTTGGAGGCTAATAGCTTAATATAAATTATCTTCTTGAGCCGACAAGGCTTCTAGGGTTATTATCCAACTCATTAGGGTTTCTCTTGCTTTCCGAAGTCTTCTATTCTCGTCAGGTTCACACATGGGGCTAAATACCTCCCGCAGCTACCATAATATTAACAAGATGTATCCGACTATATAGCCAAATGCATGGAATGTCAAAAGGTAAAGGATGAGCGTAAACATCCAACATGATTTCTATAGCCATTATCCATTCTTGAATGAAAATGAGAAGTAGTTACTATAGAATTCATCACCAAGAGGCCCATAACAACAAGGACACATGATTCCATCATGGTACTAGTGGACAAGCTTACAAAGGATATATATTTTATTCCAGTCAAGATGAATCATAAGGTAGCCAACATTGCAAATATTATATGAAATAAACTTTCAAGATACATGGTATGCCCAAGGAAACAATGTCTTACAAAGATCCCAAGTTCACATCAATATTTTGGAAAGGGTTATTTAAAGGATTTGGAACAAATTTGAATTTCAACAAAACATATCATCCAAAGTCAAATGGGGAGATAAAGAGGGTCAACCAAATAATTGAAGATATGCTTAGAATGTATGTCATGGACAAGCCTTCCAGGTGGGAAGACTATCTTCATTTGGCTGAGTTTGGTTATAATAATGGGTATCAAGCTTTGTTAAATATGAGCCCATTTTAATCCTTGTATGGAAAAAAATGCAACACACTAGTGAGATGGGATATCTAGCAGACATATCCATTATTAGGCCAAATATTCTCAAGGAAATGGAAGATTAGATGATAAAAATCTATCAAAATTTAAATGGTGCACAAGACATGAAAAATATCTATGTCAACAAAGGAAAAAAACATGGGTAAATTTGAGTGGGAAAGCATGAATTTCTAAAGGTAAAGGTTAAAAGAGCTCGTTGATATTGGGAAGCTACCCAAAATTGTTAGCAAGATATTATGGGTCATTTGAAATCCTAAATAGGATACACTTGGTTGCATACATGATTGCATTTCATACATCCATGCATATTCTTAATGCATTTAGTGTGTCTTTGTTGAAAAAGTATGTTCCTGTTCCTAACCATGTTATTGATTGGACTATTATCCAGATAGAGCATGAAGGGGAATTTCAGGTGGAGCCAGTGCACATCCCAAACTAAAAATTCAAATTTCTGAGGAACTGGTCCCTTGGCTTGGTAAAGGTCTAATTGACCTGCTATGGTCTTGAAGATGCCGTGTGGGAACATGAGGAGGCCATGAAGGAGGAGTACTTGCAACCTTTTTCATATTTTGAGGAAATATAAATGTACATTTGTATATGAATGCACAAAGACTCCATTTTTGGTAGCTAAAATTCCTAGAGCCATAGCTTTGAGACTTCGTGTCCGACTTGTACTAGAACCCTAGCAGGGAAGTGGGTCAACCTAAGGGAATATGGAGAAAAAAAGTGGGTACACTTCCTTGGGTTGTGTAGGCTAAGGGGAATGAGAATATGTCTATTGAAATTGCTATACAAGTCGTTAAACTATGAAATTTTTTAGTATTGTGATGTAAAATTATGTATATATATATACATGTACACCTGTATGGTGATGTGCACTATGGATAATGAAAAAAAAAGGGGGAGAGGAATGTAACACCCCAATATTTATCCCTAGATTAGAAATGTATAAATATATATGATGAATGGTCAAGGGACAAATGATGTATTATGTAAACATTTTACATTGAAAATAATAAAAATGAAATACAATATAGGCTACAGATGGAGAAGGACAACTTCATGGGGGGATATGATTCCGCAAGAGAGGGGGATAAAGGGGGGGTTTGAAAGGATTCCACATTCCTAGAGTACTATAACACCTACATAAATTATATTTTCATTAGCTATTTACCCCCTTTTAATTATTAAAACCAATCATTGAATGCATGTAAGAGGTTGGGTGAGAGAGTGATCTCACCTAGTTAAGAGAGCATGGGTTAAGTACACTCTATGATGGGAATTATATGATTGAATGCATGTAATAGGTAGGTGATGCAGGAGCATCTCTCCACGTCAGCCAGCCAGCCATGTCGAGCGCACACATTCAATGCTGAAGAGAGGCATAGCCTTCATCTTTTATTTTGAATTGAATGTAATTAAATGTCTAGGCTGTTGAGCCATAGAGCCGTGCCTTTGCGCATGCTGTAGATAAGATAGTCCTTTAATGTTTGTAAGGATGAGATCTAGATCTAGATGCTGGACTAGACAGCCCATTCAATGTAATTGAATAGGGTAGGTAGGTTGGAGGGAAGAGCTCGAAGACCCCCCTCAGGTAAAAGAGATTTCGTATCTCATTTTGGTAGAGGTGGTGAGAGAGTTGTAGTTGTAGTGGAGAAGAGAGAATCTGCGAGTAGAGAGCAGAAGAGAAGGAGCCGAGACCTTGTTACAGGCCGTGCTCAAGAACACCTTGTAAATACAGACATTTGCCATATTTAATACAAATAGCAGTTTTTCCTGCATTACTGTGTGTTAAATGAATGTATGTGATTGTTCTATTATACTGTAGATGTATGTTAGACATTTGCAGGAGTTCTTGATTTCAGGCTTGAGAGGTCTTTGAGGCTCCACACCAAGAGGGTGTGACAGAACGCTGCGGGTTCTGATAGCTGTGCACAGAAGGTGCACTTCTGAATTCTGTGGTTTCAGACAAAGACGTGCTGCGGCACAAGAAACTGGAGTCAATAACTCAGGAGAATACCTATGAGGTTGCTGAACACCTCAGGAGGCAAGGCTGTGTATGAAAGACACAGTTGCAGACAGAATCTCTGAGGAGTTCTGTGAGAGATCTGCCAGATGGGCATTGAGCATATGCACCGTGGTGCATTGAGAAGAACTCGGTTGTGAGTTTAGAAAGAAGAACCAGAACCACGGAGGATTCTGAAGAGCTCTGCCAGGTGGGAATTGAGCAGGTGCAAGGAGTGCACAGAAGAAGAACTATGCTGTGAGTTCAAAAGGAACCAGAATCACTGAGGATTCTGAAGAGCTCTGCCAAGTGGGCATTGAGCAGGTGCAGGGGGTGCACAGGAGACAGAACTGTTGGACGTTCTGTGAAAAGATACTCTGCCAGGTGGTCATTGAGATGTTGTGTAGACAGGCACAGAGAAGAGAAGATAACTCTTTTCTGTTCTAGAATTTGAAGGAAGAATCCACTGAGGGATCTTCACAGGGTTGCTGAACACCCTGCAGACTCAGCAAGAAGTTGCTTGAGGCAGAGGATAGCCAGGAGGGAATCCATATTTCTCCATCGAAGGGAGAAAGGGGAAAAGAACTGAGTTTCCTTGGAGGGCGAAGCTACAGGAAATCTTAGGAGAGACAACACTGTGTGTGAATGTGAAGACTCTGCAGTGGGCAGGAGTTGAAGAATCCTTCGAGGATTTGAAAGGAGCAAAGCTCAGGAGGAACAACGTCGAGGAGAATGCATGGCGAGAACTCAAAGTAAAGGAGTTCACAGAGGAGAAGGAAGACAAAGGTTGAGGCCTTTGGGAAACTTAGAAATTCTTCCAAGCATCGGAAGAAAGTGTGCAAGCTCAGGAGGGAGCACAACAGCAATTGGATCTGCCGAAGAAATCTGGACCGTTGAAGATTTCACGTCCAGGAGAGAATAGGAGAAGCCTACAGAAGGGGGAGATTGTGAGCCGTTGGATCTCATTCGGAAAATCCCGTCAGCCATTAGATCGGACAGGAGGTGCATGGGGTTTAACCCTTATCACGCTAGGAAAAAGTCCCGACAGGTATCGGGATATCGACGTTCATGAAATCGGGAGTTACAAAGACAAGAGATCGAGAATTTCTATGAGAAAAATCCCGGGAATGATCTGGACCGTCTGTTAGTGCAGACACGTGGTGGAGATCGAGCGACCCGTTGGTATATCGGCTACCGGGGTTTTGAGTTGACAGAGGATTTCTGTCATCGGGGTATCAGAAACTCCGAAACAACGAGATTGGATCAGGGCCATCCATTTGTCAGGATACGTGGCAGAGATCTAGACTATCGGGGGGGGAAGTCCCGATAGGAAAGTCAAATCGGCGCATCGGAGTTCGGTGTTTCGCGAGTCTAGAGGACAAGACTTCCGGGAAATTTGAAGTCGCGAGATCGCGAGAAGCGGCAAGGACCGTCCATCCACTTGGGATGCGTGTCGGAGATCAAAAGAAAGTCAGGGATCGGCATTTCGTGAGTCCTGGAGACAAGGAGGACTTGCATTTCGGAATCGCGAAGTCCAATTTTCTGAAAGGAAGGAGAGCTCCGTTGTGTGGGGGCCAGCTGACGTCATATTGGGAATTGGGATATCGGGGATCCCGTGGACAAATTTTCCTTGCATTTTGGCATTGCGATGTCCGAAACCCCGACAAGAGGTAAGACTGTGGTCATGGGGATAACAATCATATGAGCTAGGAGTATAGCCAGAAGGGCTAACGCGTAAAAGGCGCATCGGTGAATTTACTCATCGGAGATCGAGAGATCGCGGGGACAGAGGTTCGTGACATCAAGGATCACGAAACCCCGAATCCCGACAAGGAGTATGACTACGGTCATATAAGAGGAGGTCACGTGGACTAAAGGCATAGCCAGGGAGGCTAAGGCAGCAAAGGGGCGCATCGGTAAATCAATGATCGGGAGCTCGCGAGGACAGGAACTCTCGACATCGGGAAAAAAGAAACCCCGAAGCCCGATAGTATATTTTCCTATTAAGGAAAGGGCAACGGTCGGAGTACAGAAGGCCACGAGGAAGGATAAGGACCTGTGGATCGAGTTTTTCATCAGAGATTCTAGCAGGGAATCGAATGAGCTACTTCGGCTCAAAGGGGAATTTGAACGATCCTGTGAGTAGGAGCGTGAGGGTGTGGTCGTGTCTTACTACATCAGTAGGTGAGAGAGTCATCTCACCTATTTATGAAAGCATGGGTTGAGTACAATCATTTTGGGGAATTGTGAGAGTCAAAACATGCATGGGAGAAAAAGGAAAGGAAATTCAAGTAGACGGGGAGAACTGATTTTTGGGACAACAAGAAGAGAGGAAAAACAAAGTTGGGTGCAAGGAAAGAAGAGGAAACCATATTGGGTGTTAAAAAAAACTTCTTGGAGTTTGAATTACATCGAGGATTAGGTTGTTATGCCTATGATGATATTTTTGTTGAGAAATCACCCAAGAGAATGTGTAAGTGCCACTGTGAGGACTCCATTATAGCTATATTTTTTAGAGCCCCCAGTTGAGATATTCTTGGCTGGTTTTTGTTGGAGCCTTGGAGGAGATGAGGATGGTATGAGGATTGTGGTGCAGAGAAGGAAATCCTATCCCTTGGGTTTAGAAAACTGATGGGTAAGAGAGATGGGTGGTTGGAATTGTCGTAGGAATCACACCATTGTGAGATTACTAGGTATTAAGCTATTTTTGTGAACTCTAACGATCATCCTTATGGAATCATATCCATAGCTCGAGGGTAGCTTGTTATAGAGAAAATTGGTGAAAAAATGCCTATGGTTGGGTGGAACATCCAATGCCTACAATTGATTGTGTAAACATTCCTAAAAATATGTGTTCTAGCCACTCTGCTTTTTAACTGTTTTAATGTTGTGTTTAGTTGCTGAATTTTATTCTATGTTTGTTCATTTTAATTCTATATATTCTTAAATAGTCCACATATGCAAATGTTTTCATGATAGTTTCATGAGCATATTTATCATGCTACACATATTCATTTTTAAAGTGATATTATAGTTATGTCATGTTGATTTGGTTTTGTAATGTAGCTCAACATGGGATCTGGGTACATTACATGTTCACTCAACATCCCCTACTATTGTTTAGTTCCTCAATGGTGAAGAAGAATTGACCTAGTTCACTGTAATTGCTTAATTGATTCAAACAACCAAGTGATACATGAATTGTCAACCCAGGGAAGTATGTTTATTTCAAAGATAACCACGCACTATATATGCTCAATTCCAAAAGAAACTTAGAGTTGTAGTAAAAGAAACTATACTAATCACACTTGCCTTGAATGAATTGAAGTTCTGATTTAAATCACAGGAAATCAACCTACCTATTGCAGATCTTAAAGATTAATCTAAAGAATCCTGGATTACATTAAAATAACACTTGCAACAGGAAAGAACAGCTATTCTGCAACCAGAGAACAAGACCCTTACTCTCAATAGAGACTTCAGTACTTTATTTCTGATTAACACTCTTTCATGAAAACAGTAATGCAGGGAAAGCTAACTCTATCTAGCAGAGAACAAGGCCATCTAATTGCTTCCTTTATAAGCAGGAACCTTAATCCCTATCCCCGATTAGAACACTTGTGAAAATAACTGAGATATACAGAGAACAGGATCTCCTGATTCCTTCCTTTCTGAGCAGGAACCCTTAACCCAGTTTCTGGCTAGCACACTTGCAGAAGTAATCGAAATCTACAGAGAACAGGACCTTCTGATTCCTTCCTTTCTGAGAAGGAACCCTTAACCCAGTTTCTGGCTAGCACACTTGCAGAAGTAACTGAAATCTACAGAGAACAAGACCTCCTGGTTCCTTCCTTTCTGAGCAGGAACCCTTAACCCAGTTTCTGGCTAGCAGACTTGCAGAAGTAATTGAAATCTACAGAGAACATGATATTCTGATCCCTTCCTTTCTAAGCAGGAACCCTTAACCCAATCTCTAGCTAGCCTCATAAAATCATCACACAATATTGCTAATAAAAAGAATTATGAATTTCATTCAATAAACTAAGACAGAGTTCAGTAGTGTTTCAGCAAAGCGGAATTCATTAAAAGTAGTGTTTCAGCAAACAAAAGTTAATCAAATCATAAACAGAGATTGTACTAACACACTTCTAAAACTAACGGGTGAATATTGTGAAGAAGGTGGGCCCTCCCTTCTCACAAGATTCCCCTGAAACGAGAAAGCTAGAGAAGGATACTCAAAGCAGTCTTTTATTCATCTATCAAAATATCATGTTACAATCTGGAAATGAAATACGTCCCTCTCTCTGAAGCTTTCTTAATACATAAAACTTGGATCCCTTGAATGATGATTTCCTCTTATTTAAAGAGGGAACCCCTTCGATACAATTGATAAAAAATTACAGTGTGTATCTGAGTCCTATCTTTAGTCGGATCTACTTTCTAAACCAGAATAGGATGTCCTAGTCCCGCGCAACAGAATACTATTACAGGTGCTGAATGAGGTATTGCTGTTACGGCTGGAGTAACAACTTCTCTCGTTGCTGCTGATTGTTGTTTCAGCATCGCAATTCGCGGGCTATTTCAGCCACGTGAATTGCGCTCTTGACTATGTCAGCATTCTTATGTAGGAGTGACGGTTGGTGCTTGTTGACCGCTGACTGTAACGGCTTCCTTTGTGTTTCAGCATCGTTGGTCCTAGCGGTTTCCTCTGTGTTTCAACATCGTCGGTCCTGGTGGTTTCCTCTGTGTTTCAGCATCTGCAGCTCTGGACTGTGTAACGGCTCTGTGTTTCAGCATCTGCGACTCTGGACTGTGTAACAACTCTATGTTTCAGCATCTGCGACCTTGGACGGTGTAACAACTCCGTGTTTCAGCATCTACAACCTTGGACTGTGTAACAGCTCTGTGTTTCAACAACAGGCTTTAAATGCTAATCTGCAGTTTGAACACTTATACATTTCTAATCAATGGTTAAGTACGAGAGTGATGTAAAATATTATGCAAAACAGATTAAACGTATAGTAATGATAAGGGACGTTGTATTACCTTTGGAATGATCAGGTAAAGTGATAGTATGAGTTTAAATATGGGTGATCAAGAGTATAATAGTGGCAAAAAGTATAGGCAAAAAGGTACATTGTGTGGTCCTAACAGTGTGGTCGTGTCTTACTGCATCAGTAGGTGAGAGAGTCATCTCACCTATTTATGAAAGCATGGGTTGAGTACAATCATTTTGGGGAATTGTGAGAGTCAAAACATGCATGGGAGAAAAAGGAAAGGAGATTCAAGTAGACGGGGAGAACTGTTTTTTGGGACAACAAGAAGAGAGGAAAAACAAAGTTGGGTGCAAGGAAAGAAGAGGAAACCATATTGGGTGTTAAAAAAAACTTCTTGGAGTTTGAATTACATCGAGGATTAGGTTGTTATGCCTATGATGACATTTTTGTTGAGAAATCACCCAAGAGCATGTGTAAGTGCCACTGTGAGGACTCCATTATAGCTATATTTTTTAGAGCCCCCAGTTGAGATATTCTTGGCTGGTTTTTGTTGGAGCCTTGGAGGAGATGAGGATGGTCCGAGGATTGTGGTGCAGAGAAGGAAATCCTATCCCTTGGGTTTAGAAAACTGATGGGTAAGAGAGATGGGTGGTTGGAATTGTCGTAGGAATCACACCATTGTGAGATTACTAGGTATTAAGCTATTTTTGTGAACTCTAACGATCATCCTTATGGAATCATATCCATAGCTCGAGGGTAGCTTGTTATAGAGAAAATTTGTGAAAAAATGCCTATGGTTGGTTGGAACATCCAATGCCTATAATTGATTGTGTAAACATTCCTAAAAATATGTGTTCTAGCCACTCTGCTTTTTAACTGTTTTAATGTTGTGTTTAGTTGCTGAATTTTATTCTATGTTTGTTCATTTTAATTCTATGTATTCTTAAATAGTCCACATATGCAAATGTTTTCATGATAGTTGCATGAGCATATTTATCATGCTACACATATTCATTTTTAAAGTGATATTATAGTTATGTCACGTTGATTTGGTTTTGTAATGTAGCTCAACATGGGATCTGGGTACATTACATGTTCACTCGACATCCCCTACTATTGTTTAGTTCCTCAATGGTGAAGAAGAATTGACCTAGTTCTTTGTTGCTTAGTTTTGAGGAAGAGGAGACACAATGAAAAGTATCATAAGAATTCTTGATAGGTATGCTCTCAAGTTTCCAAATGATTTTTTCTCTCTCCAAAACTTATCATATGTTGGTCACGTCGAGCACTACATTAGATAGCAATACTATTGATTGCATTTCCTTATTAGGATACTAGGCAGACTATAAGTCTCATATAGTAGTTACAACCCATTGTCCCTTTAGACTATGCATGTGATTCAAACCTCAACCCAATATTTAGGGTTGAATATTCCATCATTAGATAACTAATAAGTTCATGCCTTCTCACACAATTCTTGTTTCTTCCTCTATGAAGAACCAATTATAAATATGTACTAGACTAGTCAAAACAAACATTTTGACAACATCCATCACTCTAGTGATAATATTATGCAATACCAACATGCTATCGATATCAATCTGGATCACATGAGTTTAGTCAATATAATAGGAGGGGTTCATTAGTTGGATTTAATGTGAACCATTGGATCATGGAGATCATCGATTAAGATCTACCTTGTAGCATAAAGTTAATACCTTTGTTGGGTATATGGAGGGACATGTGGTGTGCTCCTATTGGTTGGTATATAAAAGTAGCACATTGATACAGAGGGGTTCGCCAAACTTGTAGAGATTTGGGCAATCAGATGAGTTTTGGATCTATGTTAGGATTTAACCTATTGTGTAATAGCCCAAGGGATAACACCTTTGGGCCTAGTGCTTAATGGGATAGTTGGCATGTCACTATTTGTGTGGGTTAAAAAGTTGCACTCATGAGGGTGGGGGTCTTTTGGGCTTGGAGATATTGTGGTCATCAATTAGATTAATGATCCATGGTGGGGAATATAGCCACAATAAATGAGTTTGGGTCTTACCATAAGAGGTAAAACACATAAATAAAACAAAAGAAAAATAAAGTGAGGAAAAGGAATAAGAGGAAAAAGACAAATAAAAGGAAAAAGAGATGCAGAAAAGAAAGGAGCCAAGCAAACATGGGATTAGGTATTATTTTTTTTTATCATATACCTTGATAATAGTGAAAATGGGTTAGTTATTATATAAAACATTTCAATTGGAATTCATATTTTGAATACCTCATCTCCTTAATTTGGTACCATGGGGGATAGGTATGTGACAACGAGCTCATGTACTTGGTAAGAATCATATCTAGGCTCAAAATCTTATTTACAACATCTCTTTTATGCACGTTGATGTAAGATGTCACTACAAATAATGGAAGCCTATGTGCATTTTCTAGAGGCTAGTATGTTAACAATTTGTGGTGATTGAAAAAATGGCATTAGGTGAGGACCATATGCAAATTGAGCAAGTCAGTTATGTAGCTTGTGCTTATGTATAGAAGGCAAGTTACCATTAGAGAAGCTTATGTTCTTTGAAGAGTCACTCAATGGAACTAGAAAAATATCCTTGAAGTGCTTTGGATTGAAAGTTTGGCCCTCCTTCATGATTTCCAACACTTGTTCATTTGTGTTACAAGATTGGACAACGTTAAATTTTCTAGGAATTGCCCGAAAGTTAAAGTGAAATAGAAATATCACTGCAAGGGTGACCATTGAATCTCCCAGTCCTTTCCTTTTTATTCAAATTTTTAGTTGAGAAGAAGAACTCTCTTGACATAGAAAGAAGGAAATCTAATTACAAAAGAAAAACGATTTGTAGAATCCATCCCTGCAATGCCCTACTAACCCCTTCTTTAATAATGGAAACACCAACTAGGGTTTTTGGGTGAATCCTACATCAAGGAAAATGAATACATAGACCCATATCATTAATTTCAATGTCTCAATTTGCCATCCTTCGAAATGGACACTGCTTCCATTGCTACGTGAAAGAATTGACTTCATAGACTCTCTTCTTCAATCATTAATGTTTCCAATGATCAACTTGAAATACTTCTAATATGAACAATTATAAAGACACGAGGGGGTAGGGAACTACTAGCTACTAGGGTGGGCCAAGTGGGGTGGTGGGCCCTACTATCATGTGTAAGATATCACACACCATACATCAAAGATGATCGAAATGGTAGAGGGTTATAGTGATGCTTTTGTGATCATCAAATAATCAACTATGTTCATGTTGATTTGGATATATAAATACTATTAAATATTAGAATCATACGCTTAAGTACATATATAGAATACCTTGCCTTGTGAGAATGAAGGAATTACATAACTTTCATACTAGGTATGGAAAGGGATCCGATTCTATAGTGGAATGTTTGAAAAGGTATCTATGCCCAACCCACATTGTGTGAACACACTTTCAATAGCTTGGGAAAGCCCAATTAGATAAAATTTGGAAGTCTTAAACTTATCAAAATTAAGACTAAATCATTGATCGTTTAATAGAACATCATCTTCCTCTTCGTAGCTAGGCTCATGTACTTTAGATGTTTTTTGTTTTAAATGGTTGGTTAGTTCATTTTCATCATTCTTTGAGGATTCATCACCGTCATATGCTATTTCTTTTGGGTGTTGGTGCAATCCATCCTCCTCTAGTGATGGTTCCAAACCATTATGAATACCAAGTTGTTAATTTATTGTAATCTATCTTTGCAATCGTGAGAAAATTACAAAACAAATACACACATATGTAGCAACACACTAAGCAAAATAATATATATTCATACTAGGAGTAACCTTGATATGGACATCTAGTTAGTCCTCAAGATTGGATAGGTTTCCTTCAATTTAAGCAATTCTCTTGCTATTATTGTAAAGAAAATCCAAATACTGACTAAATGGACTATTGCACTTTGCAACAATGATTCTACAACAAATGTTAGGCTTCATTTAAAATATTTCTTAGATCGGGTGAAGATATATTTTTATCAAATCCATAGTCCCCTCCACATACCACACAACTATTGCACTTTGCAACAATGATTCTACAACAAATGTTAGGCTTCACTTAAAATATTTCTTACCCTCCACATACCACACAACTATTGCACTTTGCAACAATGATTCTACAACAAATGTTAGGCTTCACTTAAAATATTTCTTAGATCGGGTGAAGATATATTTTTATCAAATCCATAGTCCCCTCCACATACCACACAACTATTGCATGTGGCTTACACAATTTTGTTACCTATCATTTATAATGCAATTTTGTTATTGACATGGATAGATATTTTGTAGCCATGCAAAATCAGCCATCAAAATAATCTCTATATTGAATATTATATACAAAAAAGAATATATATCATGTGCACATAGAGATACATCTATCAACGTGAGTAGGAAAATGGGTGAATCCCTTCGAGAAAAATACTTGTTTAATATGATGACGATGACGATGATGATTAACATTCATTGAGACCGAATTTGGTCTATTGAACCTTAAGAAGGTAAGTGATTACTTGGATTTCTTTAGAATTTTATTTATGTGCTCGAAAAACATTAAGAGAAACATTCCAAGATCACCATAATTTTGTTGAGTTAGAATGTTAGGAAGGTTGGTATTGTAACAAATCTTTTGAAATTGAGATCTAATATGGATATATGCCAGACATTTTAAGAGAAACTGTTTTTCATTTTCAACCCTCTCAATATCACAAATATGACAAATTCTTTCATCCCACAATATTTTGGAATTCATCCAACACCCAATTTCACTGTAAAAACAAAATATTTTTATTGCTATTAAAAAAATCTACTTATTCACATCTCACTCTTCACTAATTCACTCCTCTTTAAAGCTTAAGCTTAGCATTTAACTTTTAAATGACTAAAAATATAGATAAATATCAAATATACCAAGTGTATGAAAGACAACAATACGTTAAACAAATATAATGGAATAATTGAAATTCGTTTACTTTTGAAGAACCCATCACACGGCCATGACACCTTTTGTTTTCTAGGAAACCGCCCATGATGCCTTCGCCTCTAACATCCCTCTCAACATATCACGTGGCGTTGGTAAAAATATGTTCTCATTTATATTTAATTTTTAAAAAGCACCGCCGTATATTTTAAATTCACAAGTTCAAATGAAAAAAACATCACATCACAAAGGTAAAAAGTAAACCTGTGCAAATTAAACAAAAGTAATACATAAAAGTTAGAAAGTGTTACTTTTACCAAATCAAAGCAATATATGTTAGTGTCAATCTCAATCTGAAGATAGACCTTTCACTTGCAGCAAATCACACCATATATATTTGATTGGACACAATTATAAGCTTCAAGCTTCACAAAATATCTTTATCACTCCCATATCATTTCTATATTAGTCATTATGTGGGGAAGTATCTGGTGTGGGTTTCCAGCTCGGAATTCTAATGTGGAAAGAAAAGAGGTCCCATGGAATAGCACAATTGGTTAGACGTACGCACACTCTTCTAGTTTGAGGAGAGGTCACGAGTTCGAGCCTGTGTCCCCTGGGCTGCGAAGCTTTATCACTCCCATATCAACCACTATGTGGGAAAGTATTTGGAGTGGGTTTCCAGCGCAAAATTTCGTGGAAAAAAAAAAAAATTGCTCACAAAATATCTTATCTTATTTTCTGAGTTCTTTTTATATAATACTTATAAATGATTTGGATGAAAATCCCAAAAAGATTTAGAACAAAAATAACATAATTACATAAAGAAATAACACATATTCATATTAAATAATATTTATTCGTTATATGAACATATATAAGATTGAATTATATATATAAACTAGAAAAAAAATATTATATTAATAAGGGACCATAATAAAGCTAACAATAGTTACATAGAATTGTTCGGATTTCTAATATTGAGGCTAAGGAGTCCTCTACCGCTACAAAAAGGAGTTCAAAACAAACTACATAGAAAACATTCCAAATATTCTTACTTGTTCTTTGTTTGACAAAAAACCGTGAGATGGTATTCTAGGTTCATTGGCTCATTGAGTGGTGAACTGTATCTTATTCTTTAAAATTTGCTTGCATAGAATTGTCAGATGCTCGATTGTCGGGGGTTGGGGACTGAGATTCTTTATAGAGATTCAAGGCCAAATTCCTCACCATGGTGTATTACCCTTCGAGAATATTGATCCTTTTTTTTTGTTGGATTAACACAATCATTATGTTTGCATGTTATGATACACAATGATGCTCAATCTTGTTGATGTTTGTAGTAATTGACACCAAGGTTTTATTGTTGAAATGTATAGCCTCGTCAAGCCTTCGCATGATTCTTCTAAATTCCAAGAGATCCTTGTTGTCCATGTTGTCCTCCTCGACTATCTAGACATCTTGAAAGGTGTCTAAGTTAAGGTAAGCTGAGTACCCCTTATGAGGAAAGTCATCTCTCCCTTGGATTTTGAAAGCTAAACCCAAACTAGAGACAAAGTTGAATACAAAAACATAAATCTTTGCACCAAAAGGATTAGGGCTATTGTTCATAAAGAAACCAAAGCTCAAATAAAATTCCCAGCTTGTAATGAAATGAGGAATATATCCCAAAAGGTTTCCATAATACAAAGAACAAAGAGACTTAATGATAAAATTTCTTGTGCATAGTTATGTTGTTGGGGCCCCTTGTGTTTTAAGCTTATCCCAATTTTCTAGTTCAAAGTTAAGCCTTGAAATTATACTAATAGGAACATGGCATTTAACTGAACATATAATGAAACTATCTCCAAGGAAATTCAAACTATAACAACTTAATAAGAAATAGAGTTGAGGCTTCCATGAGATTCCATAAAGCAGAGGAGAAGGATGAGAAAAACTTGAAGAAGTTGGTCTCCTAGAACAATTTCCTTTGAAACTTGGCTTGACGCAAATTAGAGGAATTTAGGGGCTGACTCAACAACATTAAGAATTGTTGAATTCCCTAGAATTGTAGACTTCCAATTCTAGGATGAGACAAAAGAAGGATTTCCTTGAGATTGAGACTTGTTGATGGGCTCATTAAATAGAAAGTCTCCCTCAATTTTAGAAATGAAATCTTCCCTTGAAGACAATTCCCCAAAAGCAAATCCTAAGCACATCCCAACATAAACGATGTTGACTAGAAAAGGGAAATTTCAAACAAATTGGAGGTTGTATTCTTACTGGATTATGATCACCAAGAGACCTAATTCAACTTCCTCCTCTAACCATTGTTCCATTGCCAAAGAACACTAAAAATACAGGGTCTTCAAACTTGGAACCTAATTAATTTCTTGCATGGTACAAGTACCACAATCCATCCTTCAAGCTCCCATATCGATGCAGGGAGAATGATACTTTTTCCACTTATTCACGAGGAAATAAATATTAACTGAATGACGATCCAAGGTGAAATTTATGAGATATAGCAGGTTTTGCTACCCCTAGTTTACGTACGTATTCCTAGCTTAATATTTATGGCTATATTGGCCCATTTATCAGCTATTGAGTTGAGGTCCCTTTTAACATGAAAAAAGGAGGATTCCAAAAAAAAAATATTTCCTTTTTTATCCTTGCAATGCCATTAGCNTTTTTTTTTTTTTTTTTTTTCTGTGGGTGTCTCTTTGTCAACCATGGATTTGATGACTATCATAGAATCCCCAATTATTGTTTATGATCTAATTTTTTCTTTCTTGGCTATGAGGATTGTTGGCACCCAAAGTTTTGGGTTCATTTCGCATGCATGAAAACGAATTTGTGCGTGCTCAATCCAAAGCTTTGCATGCGCCTAAGTTAATCTGCGAAAAATGACAAGAAGTGCGCACCAGACCGAGTTTTTGATATTGTGTGTCAAGCTGGAAGTCTACCAAATGTGCGTTGGTCCCAGTTTTGATGCGCAATGGAAATCAGGAAGGTGCACATCGAAATCAAGAAACAAATCATCGAGAAATCCTCTCGAATGATTACTGCCAATAACACAAGGAATTGTGGAGCTGAAAAAAGATGAGTTGGTGTGGAAGTTAATATTGCCCTAATTCCAGAAGGTTACGTGGACTGCAGGTAGGTTCCATAAGCGTGTCAGAAAGGTTTGTCTACAGAACGAGTGGAGCAGAGTAGAAAGAGACAGAGCTCATGAGTAGAGAAAGCTATAAAATGAAGAAATGTCATCAAAGATAGAGTTTAGATGATTAGATGAGATCCATTGAGTTGTTGGTATTGATCCCACTTTGAGCCTTTTGTAATGTTGTAATGCTTCTAAACATAAATTTGAGTCTATCATATGTCTGAGATCAAAAGAGGATGCACATTGCACACTGTGTTGTATTTCTCAGGAATTATCTAAAGAAGATATGAAGCTCTGTTGCTGTCATATATAGTATGCTTAATGTATATTGTATGTTTGTGTTGAATGGAATGCAAGGAATATTAAAGATGTGACAATTTTGTTCTATTGTGTGTGTATCATGTGTTGGTTAGACCTATGTGTATATTGTTTTACTTGTTAGCACAATAAATTATGGAATATGAAATGTATGAATGTCATCCCTAATGATCCTGGTTTTCTTAATCCTTCATCCTTGTCACAAGACCTTATGGTCTTTGTATATCCTCTGCGTTTCAGGTGAGACCTTCCTTAGCCTTGGTCGAGGATTGATATGTTGATGCTCTGGGGTTTTTGTTGGTCAAATATGGACAAATCCTCGGTCTAAACTCCCCATTGTTAAGAAGGATGCGTGCAAGAGTGGAATAAAATGCTAACAAATGGTTTCGTTGTTGGGACTTCAAAGTATTGTAGGGAATAATGAAGGTAAGAGATGAGGTGGTATCCATCTCGAGAGGAAATTCAAGACTGGTTAACTACAAAAGAGCATTAGTTTACCTTGCAATAAACTCATGGGCTAAGAGTGAATGTGAATAAATTGAAAGATGACTATCTTTAGACTGATATTCATGAGCTTTTCTTTGCTGAATTTCCTTGTTTGTTGTATGAATGGATAAAAAAGAAAACTACTACCAATTCTACTATGTGTCCTTTGGAACTAGTGGTGAGGGAAAGATTGAAAATGTTGGATAATAAGTGGTCTCGAGCTATTGAATTCTAGTTTTCTTGAGTAAAAGAGGGCTATATTGTTGAGTTTGTCATGGAGTACACCGATTCTTTTAGCGAGGCTGAAAAAAAGTTTACAGAAGAGCCAAGGAAGCGAGTTATGGAAGATGTTCCACTTTGGATAAATATGTTGTTCGTGGAGAAAGGGAGGATGTACATGGAGCTGAATATAATGGATGAGTAAATTCCCTTAGCACTGGGGGGGGGTTGCAAGGATGGGGGAAAGTGAGAGAGAAAATGGATCCATTGAGGAGGATCCATAAATTGTTGAGATGAAGTGAGGAATGGAATGGACCCAGAGGAGCAGAGGAGAAAAAGATCTGAGAGATACACACACATAATTGAGCTAAGAAGGAAAGTAGAGCAGAGAAGTGGAAAAGAGTTAGCTAAATGTGCACGACGAAGGGTTGGTCCCAAGATGAATAGAAAATAAACCACACTAGGTGACAATGCAGAAGAGGATGTTGTGCCAAAGAGGAGCACAAATGAAGATATAATCATGAAGAGGCATGGCATCGAGAATAGGGTATCCAATGGGGATACCAATAGCAATAGTAGTAGCAGTGATAGTAGTAAGGGTCTAGGTGACGAAGTATGCACCCCTTGGATGTTTCGGAATGAAAAAAACTTAGAGGGAGATGAAGCATATAATAGTGGTGCACTAGTAAGAAAAAAATATGGCACACAAATTAGTGGTGCACTGTTAGGAGACGAAGATGGAATGCAATAATGTTGCACATATAGCAGAAAGATATGGATACTCCCATACTGGTTGGGGATACAAATTAGTGATAGTGGATGGTCTTGCGCAACTACAAGTAGGAAACTCTCTGGGTCCCATCATAAGAAATTTTAGAAGGAGATGGACTTACCCCCCATTTGAACCACCCCCCTTACACGTTTGTAATCAAGAAGAGAGAACAACAAATAGTGAAGTGAATCGAGTTGGAGATGGAGTAGAATATGGAAGAAGAGAAGAGACAAGTGAAGAAGAAGGTGAAACTAGTGCCACTTCACCTAGAAAAGTATCAATAACAAGACGTTTGACAACCAATAGTCAGAGTAGTGGAGTTGGTTGGAGAGTGAAGATGGAGAATCAAGATAACACCTTGAGGCTACTTGTGTTTCATGGAACGAGTAAGGATGATGTAGAACAACATTGGTTTACATACAAAGCAATCAAGTATATGAATATGATCACAAATGAAGAAGCAAAGATCTCATAGCAAGAGACCATGTTCAGGGAGAGAGCCTTGAAGTGGTACATGAAGTATAAGGCCACTACACAGGTGGGAGATATAAGGTCCTTGACAAATATTAAGCAAGATATGATTAGGGAATTCCAGAAACCTAAGTCAGAGTCTCAATGTATCATAGAGATAAAAGAGATCAAATAGAAGGAAGGAGAGACCATGTGGGAATATGACCAACGATTTAAGATTTTATTGGATAGGCTACATTTGAAATATAGGATGTGAAACACAGAGAGTGGTTTATTGCGGGGTTACTTCCCCATATCCGAGTTTCTCTCACCCAATATAAGGTGATGACTCAAGTGGAAGTGGTAGAGATTTCAATGTGCCTAGAAGCTACGCAAGGAGGGGTAGAGACGTTGGCAGGTTTAGTGTAGGTGTAGTTGCAACTAGCCAACTTGATGATGCAATTTCAATATATGGTGAAGACGAAGGTTGTGCGTGAGAATGTATGGTGTACTACTTGTCGCTCAGAGGGCATCGCAGGGAAGAATTCCCTGTACTTTTAAATTATGTGGCAATGGGCGTGCCGAGTCCATTTCCATCTGGACAGATCGTATGGTGCACGATATATAAATAGTGGGGCCATGTACCACCCCACTGCCCAACTTTGCAGAAGTACCAAATGACAAAGCATACTCCTTTTTGTGAGTTCTATAAATGAATGGGGCATGATGTCAATAACTTCCGCTCACTACACCTGATGCAGAATAATACCTGTGATGCATTCCAAGTACATGAATAGAAGAAGCATGGTGAGTGTGATGATGTGGAAATAGGTGTATACCAAGGAGGTCCCCGAGGTGGATATGGGCGTGGTCATGACCAAGAATATGTTGGAGGGGGAGGTATACTCCCGACTTGTTTCAACTGTGGATAAATTGGTCATGTATCAAGGTTTTGTACCAAACCGCACGTGCTTTGTGCATACTACTACAGTCGCAAGAATGTCACTGAAGACTGTCCTGACTTGTTGAAAAAGTGGGAAGGAAAGAAATCTAATTGCAACATGGTTCATGAATATCCGTGCAAGAATAAGAAGAAAAATGAGGAGGTTTATGTATGGGTAGTAACCTGAGTAGGAGAAAAGACAAGAACATATTTTGAGCATGGTGAAGGCTTAGTTTAGAAGACCGAGGGGAAGATAAGGAAGGTAGCACAACCCCCAGTGAATTTTGATGTTTCCTAGCAAACATAGTTCCTGCACGATGCACATATATCACTAGAAGAATAAAGAGAGTGAAAGGGGTTGCAATGCATGACTTAGAGGAGGCTTCGACTTGAGAAGAAATGCAGAGGGAAACACAAAGTTTGTTGGAGGAAGCCTGGATCCATGAAGAGGTACAACAGGTGAAATAGAGGTTGTTGGAAGAGGCTCACACCCGAGAAGAATTAAAAAATGTGACACAACGATCATTAGAAGAAGATCGCAAACAGAACGATTTGTGACGCGTTGAGCATAAAGTACACGAATAACAATTCCTAGAAGAATTGCAACGTGTAGTGCTTGCATAAGCCTTGCACAACTTGGTTTGAAAGGAATAATTTGAAGACCAAGCAAGTTCTTTCTTTTGTTGTTTTTTGTGATCGATGAATGATCCATAAGTTGCAAGTAATTTGACATAGTTTCTAGCTACTTTCATGAGGGAACACGGAGTAGAGGAAACCATATCAGCTTCACTTCCAGAAAGAAATGTATGTCAGATTAGTAAGAAAAAGTGGTTTGGACAAGAATTTAAAATGACAACAAAACTTGTTGGCTATGACATGGATGGTGTCATGTTGGATCTAGGTTCGAATGTGAACATTTTTTCGAAGAAATATTGGGAGGTGGTGGGTAAACCAAACTTGGTCTAGTCTCCCATCCAACTACGGTTGGAAAATAAATAAAATATTTATGCAATAGGTCGATTAGAGAAAGTGGAAGTGAATATGGAAGGAGTCAAAACAAAGGCTGACCTTGAGGTAATAGAAAT
Source organism: Picea engelmannii (assembly GCA_009831015.1). Taxonomy (NCBI): domain Eukaryota; kingdom Viridiplantae; phylum Streptophyta; class Pinopsida; order Pinales; family Pinaceae; genus Picea; species Picea engelmannii. Next base: position 494,706 of record ML784320.1, read on the forward strand.
TATGGATGAATTTGATCCATATTCGAAATTTCTTGGTATTGACTGGGCCTTTGATAAAAATGCAGTGTTGAATCTTAAGAAGAGGGATATGCCATTTGAAATAGACACACTATGCGTGGTCACACCTCTATATCCATATGAAGGAAACAAATACAATGAGCCATTGGATGAGGATGTGTAGACCTAAGTCATTGAAAATATCTATAAGATCATTGGGTGTAGGGAGGACTACATCAACCCCACCGCAGATGGAGAATTAAGCTAGAGAAGTGTCAAATACCATGACACGGATTCTAAGGATGACATGGAAAGGTGGCAACATGAATTGTATGAGGTATCCACAAGGAAGTGTGGGTATCTCTCCATAGAGGAGCACGAGGAAGAATTTCTATCCTATCAGTATAATGGCTCGGAACTAGTGGACAAATTTATTTCCTGGATACAACATGTTCCTGAAAATCACAGGGCTCACATGCTTGATACAATTCTTATAGGAATTCCTATGTGATGGTGGTATGCACATCGAGAACCTTATCGTGAATGGGCAATTGTCGAGGCATCCATGTGGGAAAGGTTTAGACTTGGTATGGACATTCATCGATACACTTTCCCTTGTGAAAATAATTGGCTAGTCAAGCAGTGATGCAATGCACGTAGTCGGTATATGAATGTTCGGTGCATGCTTCCCAAGAAACACCATATATCCTTGGTTCCCCAATTCTACACTGGGAAGGGTAGGTAACCTCATGACTCCACAAAGAATTGTTCCCTGCAAAGCTTTTCCCTAACCCTATTGAGAACACAGATGACTCTGGAATCACTATAGAAGAACTTGTTAGTCAATGTATATTACTAGAATCGGTCGAGCCTACTCCCATACCTCTCGGGTGACAACTGACTGGTTTCAACCACATGAGGACATGCTGTGACCCACTTGGGGTTGCTACATTCATCTAAGACACTAGTACAATATCGTTGGGGTGCACAAGAAAATGCACGACGCCCCCTGAAAAATACGACTCGCACATGTGTGGTGCTATCTAATTCATCATTCATTTTGAATATTTGTCGACGATAGAAGATTTATGATCATAATGATCGAGCAAATAGGTCATTCTAACATGTCAACTTCATCCAATTTCGGGAATCTAAGCTCATTAACACCGTCGATAGGAGGATGATTTTCCTGGTTTAGAAGAAGGCTACAATTGATTGTAAGATTTGGTGAAAATCTTGACATTAATGTGAGAGTGGATGATCAACCTCCATGGGAGAAAACATCCACGCACCCAACAAACCACCAATGAGTTGTTTCAGAATTGGTACCAAAAACTAATATAGGAAACCACTTCGCAAGAACACCTACAACGCACCCTCATTAACATGCATGATGGATACCTTTTATTTGAATGTACTTTCCATAACATGTTCATATATCCTTCTGAAGACCAGGGCATGAAAATGGAACTCCCTCCATTTTTCATTATGAAAGAACATATCCAATAAGGCATGTTCGAATGGCCCACTCATCTCCAACCACTTCCCACTAAGGAAATTGCTACTCTAGAAACGTGCACTAAGCGCAATCAGTACCACAAGAAGGTTGAAATTGCGCAACAACAAGCGTAGCATGCGGTCCCCCAAGGTAGGGGTTCCAATGTTGATACCAACAATAATATCTATTGGGATCCACATCCCATGCATCCAAATGCACAATCTACCACAATTAGGGAAAATTTCCTACAGACTGACACCTCCATCTGCAGTACCATTCCACCCATGCAACAGGGTTCAATCCGGATGGTGCTAGGCATTGCGACATTAATAGATTCCTTAAAATTATAATTGTTTCTACAAGAACAGGTGCATTCAGAGGCCATGCACAATGTCTACTATCTCTGTCAACAACTCGAGGGTGTAACACCAGTCCTAGACACCATTATGTGGTTGTTCATGTCTGGAACTAGCTCCAATATTTCTATTTGTGTCCTTAGAGTGGACCCTCCAACATTACTTATAGTCCATGCCAATCAGAGTGGTATCCCATTAGCATCGATTCTAACTCTGATGATACAATATTGTGCTACCAACCTACTCTCTGAGTTAAGTGAGTGCAATGACATACTAACCCAAGCTCATGCGCAGTTACAACTCTAACATCAGGTAGACATCACCACGCATAACCATACATGTGAGCAATATCAAAATAAATTCAGGATCATCAAGCCTTACAAAGGAGGTATGAAACAGAAAGTGCAACACACACAACCACCTATGCCTAGTACATTGAGTTTAATACAATGTTTACCGACCTTATCGGTATGATGGATAGATTATATGCACATATTCCTATGACTTTTGCACAAAGATGCGACATCCCTTCGGGATTTAATCTCTTGGTGGAAAAATATCACTTGCAACTTCTAGAATCATATCTCACTACCCTTCGTCAACCAATCCACCACACCGATCCATCTGCCCCACAACTCTAGAAAATTATTAATTTGTCACAAGATACGAGGGATAATTTTAAGGATGGAAATTTATTTTGAAATGTAGAAACCTTGGTGAATCTTACTGGTCCTTTATATGTCAACTATAAATGTTTGGCGATATTTTTGTTAAAATATTCAAATTTCTAAGGATTTTGTATAGTTTTTATTAAATTTTGGTGATTTTTAAGGTTAAATAATTTTGTCCTATAGAATTTGGGTGAATAATTTTTAGAATGGAGAATCGTTTTTTGGGAAAAAGCATGGAAAATTATCCCATGGGTGAAATTTAGCCCCTAAAATTTCCCCTGCAAGATACTCTCCATAATAGCCAATGTTGAGTGGAATCATTCTCCAAAGTGGTCGACTGCATATTTTCCCTATGGACCCATATCCAAACTCCGCTTAAAGTATCTACTATCATAGATCGGGTTCGTGCGAATGAAGTAGAGGTCACACAAAAAATCAAAATCTGACTTCTTTTCCTTCCAGGGAGTGTGCCACTGAGATGCTAGCTATCACAATGAGAACAATGGAGATCACTCTGTCATGGGTTGACCATCAAAATATGTATTATATGATGTCGATTGTGTCCAATAAGGCCTTAATATTGTTTACACAACTCTCCAATAAGTAGGCTGTTGCCGACCCCCTTATTGAATAACTCAACAACATAGATCTGTTTTCTTCTCAGGTCACCACCATGGAATCCGAGGTGGTTGTTCAACTCACACAACAACTCTAGGATGAATTTAATGAGTCTGAGCATGAAATTAACGATTTCATGTAGGAAATAAAAATCACAGTGCCATCTGTTGAGGCGGTAATTCCACGAAGCTGTTGGCTCGAGGATGAGCCAAGTAATAGTGTTGGGGGCCTATTAGCACCCAAATTTTTGGGTTCATTTTGTGCGTGCACACACAAATAAAGTTGTGCGCACTGATTCCAAATTTTTGTGTGCGCCTAAGTTAATGCGTGAATAATGAAAATAAGTGTGCACCAAACTGAGTTTTGATATTGCATGCCAAGATGGAAGTACACCAAATGCGCGTCAATTCAAGTTTTGATGCACACCTAAAATCAAGAAGATGCATGTCAGAATCATGAAATGAATCATCGGGAAATCCTCTTGAATGATTGTTTCCAACAATACAAGGGATCATGGTGCTGACAAAATATGAGCTGGTGAGGAAGTTAATATTTCCCCAATTCTAAAAGGCTACGTGGACTGCAGAAAGGTGCCAGAAGCATGTGAGCCAGTTTTGTCAGCAGAACAAGTGGAGTAGAGCAGAAAGAGACAGATCTCCCGAGAAGAAAAAGATATTAAAGTAAGTAGCAACATCAGAGATAGAGTTATATGATTAGATGAGATCCATTTATTTGTTGGTATTGAGCTCCCTTTGAGCCTTTTGTAATGATGTAATGCTTCTGAACATAAATTTGAGTCTATCATATGTCTGAGATCAAAAGAGGATGTGCATTGTGCAATGTGTTGTATTTCTGAGGAATTAACTAAAGAAGATATGAAGCTATGTTGTTGTTGAATATATTTTGCTTAATGTATATTGTATGTTTGTGTTGAATGGAATGTAAGGAATATTAAAACTATGACAATTATGTTCTATTATGCGTCTATCATGAGTTGGTTATATCTTTGTGTGTATTTTTTTACTTGTTATCAGAGTAAATCTTGGAATATGAAATGTAGGAAAATATGTCACACTGACGCCAACCTGGACACGTGGTGGATTTTTATTTTCCCATGGTGGTGTTGATGTGGCCAATATTTATAACACATGTCATCCAAATTCGATATGCTTTTGGCCACATTTGTTGGTTTCCACATGTCCACATGACAACCTATGACTGGATCTGACAAGTGCTTTGTTGGCATGCCACACGTAATGCTGAGTTGGCACCCTAGGTGTCCTGGATCAAATCTGAACCATTGATCTCTCGGGGGCATGATTTATGCCGTGATGCAAACAGGGCCATCGATCATATGGTGTCTGCTTTATGGATTGATGAGATCTGGATTGTTGATCGGAGGTGCACCATTGGAGTGCTCAAGGATTAGATCCAAATGGGACTCCAATGACCGTTTATTTAAAAGGCTGGGCACATAATGAGATTTGGGTCATCGATCGGTCCCGCTTGAAAACCATTTACTCAATGGGGTCCCGTGAGTTTGCTAGCACTTGGTTCCTAGGCCTCGATCCCGTGATAATATCCCTAGCTAGACTTAGCCCCTTTTTGAGCGTGATAAGCCCCTTTTGGACTTCCGATAAGCACTCGAGTGATTAACTTTTTCCTTATGTGCACAAGGGTATCAATATTATGCCTTTTTCTTCTATTTTCCTTGAATTAATCCGACTCTTGACTGCTCAGAGGCTCTGAGAGCTCATCTTCTACCACTAACTCATCCAATTATGGATTTCCCACTTCAGGAAACCTTCAAGTCTTTTCTAGGTGTTAGCACTCTGTAATTTTCCCAAGGATGTAAGGCAGTCACAAAAGCAACATCAAAACCGCTTCAAGTCTTAGATCTAGCCCTCCAATATTCAGAGAGGGATCTCTCTGTCTGATATAGCTTTGTTTTAATATATATTAGGCTATTTATGCAAGTGTGAGGTTGGGGTTTTTAAATGGTTGTTTTGGAACAACAAGGAGGGCCATTGGGCAAATGGGGTCTGCGCTTAAAAATGTGATTCACTCTCAGATCTTAGACATAACTCTTAAATAGGGCAAGGTAGTGGAAATATTGGATCGAAATAAGTTTTGATGATGTATATTTGAGGAAGAACTAGGGGATGAAAAAGCGAGAAAATGAGCAGTTAAGAATTCATAAACTAGCTTTTTAGAGGAGAAACACAAAGATTATCACAAGATCAGATGCAGAGTATTTGCTAATAAATTCTGCTCTTTTACTCTTCTTATGATAATGAGAAATTGAAAAACAAACGAAATGATAACAGGAAAAACTTAACAAAGACAAGAAACACCACCAACATCTCCACACAGGAATCCTGTGAACACCATGCTCATTTCTGATAGATCATTTGAAGTTACAGAAAAAGTTCTCTGCTAAACACAGCCCACAGTCCAGCAAGGAACCTCACAGGTCGAACCCTTTTACATTAAAATCCTCTGAATAAATAGGATAGATCATCCCAATAAGTTACAGAAGTCGTTTTAACCGCCTCGGCCAAAAATAGCCACCACTCCCACAAAATTTGGAGCTTTCTGCCATGAAAGACGGACCGGTTTTCTGCGAAAAAGGGGTCCGAACAGACGTGTTTGTTTCTTGAATGACGACACCTGGGAAAACACTGAAGGAGGTTATTGTATATGGGCATGTGATGGACAAAAACCTCCTTCGGTTTCGCCAAATTCATCCCCAGCTGGCCGGAACAGCTCCTGCAAGATCGAGACTGTAACGGAAAATTGAGAATCTGGAAAAATGGGCCTCGAAGATGTCTTCGATTCTCCCTGCTCGTAGTTCCGTTGAAAAAAATGAGAGAGGTTTTTGTTCGTCAGCCCGTGATGAGAAAAAATCTCTCTCGGATTTTTAAAATCCGTCTTCGTTTGCCCAAAAATCGATCTGAAAGAGGACGTGGTAAAACAGACAAAAATGGCAAGAAAAAGGAAAAAGTGGTTTTTTTTCAAGGAAAGTGGTATTCCGGACCCCCCCTGAGGTGGTAAACGGTTTTTTTTGGGGGGGGGTCCGAAGGAATAATATCACGCCACGTGGAGGGGAGGTGGTTTTGAGAAACCATTATTCCGGATCCCCCCCTCTCGTTAAATTTCGGATAGTGAGGGGGGGTCCGGAATTTTTATTGTTCGTTGATTTAAATGCTTGATATGGATGGGGGGCGTGAGGTTTCATAAGCTGCGTGGGGTAGACTTAGTGGAGTGTGACGTGAGGTATGGTAGACTTAGTGGAGTGTGACGTGAGGTATGAGGGGTGGGGTATGGGTAGACTTAGGTTAGCGTAGGTTTTAAGTTTTTGATTTTTAAT
>ML784320.1:501265-532959 GCA_009831015.1 Picea engelmannii
ATATATATATATTTTTTTTTTGTTTTTTTGTTTTTTTTTTGTTTTATATGTTTTGTTATTTATATTATATGTTTTGGTTTTATATTTTGTATTTTATTTTTTATGTTTTATTATATTTTATTTTTTTGTTTATTATAATTATTATATTTGTTTTATTATACATTTATTATATTTAGTTTTTATGTTTGATTTTTATATGTTTTTGATTTTTAATTATTTTATTTAATCCAAAAACTAACAACTTATTAAACTAACTAATTATTAATTAATTAATTAATTAATAATTAGTCTAACAATTATTTATTTTAAATTATCCTATCAAAACAACTTTGTTGGGCTAACAAATATTAGAGAATATCACTAACCTTTTAAGATTATTCATTCATTATCCTAAGTCCATTTATTCATGGATGGAAGGAGGGTGAGGCGTACTCAATGGGTCGAAAAGACAAGGGAGTGAAGGCGCAGCGGAGGATGAAGGATGCAACAGGATGATGAGGGATTGCACGAAAATAATGGAGGAAGAAAACGGGATCAACTGAGCCAGACTTCATCATCACGAGAAAAATGCCAAATCAACAATCGAAGAATCGAGTTGCCTATAATTATAGGACCCCAACACTAGGAACAAATATAGTACTAACAAGTGGTTTGTTTGTTTGGTAAATAGGAGGGAAATGTCATTTTTTTAATATTTTAAAAAAATATTATATTATTATTATTATTATTTTAAATTTAAAATGCATTTTTTAATTTTTGTTTTTTAAACACGTTTTTCTCATCATTTTGTTTTGTTTTTTCTTTCTATTTTTATTCACTTTTCCATTTTTTTCTTGTTTTTTTCATTTTTTAATGATTTTATTTGCAACAATACCAGGTTTTTAGGCTATGGCCTAAAAAAAGTGCAATTTTAAGCCCCCTAGAAAGAGGGTGCTATTGATGGAACCTTTTTTCGATGCAAGGGTTTATTTCAATATTTTTTTTGTAAGGGTATTGGTTATTGAGGCCATGATTTCAAAAGAGTTGCAATTTTAACCTTGAAAAAAAGGGGTGTTTCTATTGGGAGCATTGATTTTTTATTTAGGGGTTTATTTTGAGATTTTGGTTGCAACAATATCGATTGTTAAGTCCATGGTTTCAAAGAAGTTTTCATTTTGATATTAAAAAAAATAAGGTGTGTTGTTAGCACCACATTCGATTAGGCAATTGATTTTGATATTTTTGTTGGCAACATTATGAGGTTGTTAAGGCCATGATTGTAAAAGGTGGTAATTTTAACCCTAAAAAAATATGTTATTGATAACACCACTTTTTGAAAAAGGGGTAAAACCAACCACTGAATGCGACCTCCAAAAAAGAGAATTCTAAATAATTCTCACCGAGTGGATAACTATGTTTCTACAACAATTTCATAATTATTTGAGGTTAATGGAAGCAACAACCATGTCTATTCTCACTATTCTTGTAAGACACCTCACCCCCTAATCCTTAGGATGATGGGGTGTTAAGATTTCCTCTTCTCCTATTTGATTCATTTCTCTAAGTTATCCTCATAGATGGAATCTTCTCATCGAGATCTTTCCAATGACTATAAACATGCCCAAATGCGAGTCCTGGATCCAAAGTTATGGCCTCCCAAAGTTTCTTAGGTATTCATTGGCCCGTGGCTCCAACTGGTGATGACATGGCCTCTGACGTGGCACCTGCCACCTAGCCCATCAATCCCTCTATATCAACGGTATTGATCTTTTGGGTCAACATTCATTGTCATTGACACTCCCTTGTTGTCGACACACCCAGGAAAGTTTTCCTTGGTGTTGTAGTGTGGAGATAGAGAGTGTCATGGATGATCAAGGGGAAAGGAGACATGCCTTTAAAATTTTGGTATAAATTGTTGGTCAAGTAGAAAGATAATTTGGATTGGGTTTGGACAGAGAGAAAACTATGAAATTAATTCCTTCACCTTGGTGGCCTCATATCCCAACACGAGGGTGGTATCCATAGTGAATACCTATGGTTGGGTTGAACATTTCTTGCACAAAGTCAATTTCATGGATAAATTTGTTAACAAATAAATATTTATTATGTTGTCCATGAATATGAAAAATGGATGATGTTTGTTATTATAACTGTCATGGATTTGTCATATATCCTTCATGATTAGTGTAGGAATGTTCAATTATGCACCAAGAATGATATCCCAAGACTTGGGTATTCTCTACATGAATAGTTTTTTTGCATACTTACTTAAAATTGTATTGCACATGTATTTTTATGATTTTATGAGAATATATGAAGTTTAGTTATATTTATGCACTTATATTCCTAAAATAATGGGTAAATGGTTTATGGATAGAACGAATTATAGTGTTGTTACCTAAGGAATTAAGGCCTTGTATCATGGGCACCAACCATGGCTTAACATAGCATGGGTAAGGGATTCCATGAGGTATAATGATTAGATACATTAGTTATAGAGCTAGACCATAATGGTGTTTGATGGAAAAGATTTAGTCATTGAAACGATGGTTGAATACTTTTCACTTTAGAGTTTATTGGATTTTATATGCCCAAGACACATGCAAGTGTCTCCTTGGTGTGGGTTATAAAAGTGCATCCTTGTGGGGAGGGATATATACTCCCCACTGTGATTTAGATTGTTGATCAATTTCTATATCAACCATGGAAGTTGAATCTCAGGTGGAATAACATGAAGTATTATGTGGAGTGGAGGCCACAAGAGAAGGACATGTGGTTTCCTCTCATTCATGTGGGTTATAAACCAACGTGGTGGGGGAAGGGGGGCCTCAAGACCCACAGGGATATTTATCATCTATTGTTTCCCAAATCAATGTTGGGGATAATATTCAAGGAGGACTAGCTAATGAGTTTTCATATGTAAATGGGTCCAAGGAAGAGACATATGGAATGACCATATTGGTGTGGGTTATAACCTTATAGGCCTGTAGTGAATCTAAATGTTGATGTGTTGGAGATTGATGATGGGGATACTTCCCTATGGCATAGGAGGCTAGTTTATAAACTTTTGAAGTTGTGGATAGAGGGTGAATCTAGACCATTGATTATCTAATATCAACGATGGAGGAAGAGATGCAACATATATTTAATACCATTAGAGGCATGGTAAGGGAGACATGTGGCACCATTGATTGGTGTGGGTAATAAAGTATCCACCTCAAGAGGGAGGCCCTTTTAGACCCACAAGATTCCCAATCATAGATCATTTTAGATCGACATCGAGGAAGAAATTTTTGGGAAAGTAGCATGGAATTTTAGTTAATATAATAGGATGGGTCCATTTGTTGGAGTTAATGTGGGCCATTGGATCATGGAGATCAATTGTGGAGATCTACTCCATGACATAAATTTAAAACATTTTGTTGGGTTAGTGGAGGAACACATGGCATTCTCCTATTGGTGTGGATATAAAAGTAGCACACCGATATGAAGGGGTCTATCAGACTTGAAGATATCTAGGACATTGGATGAGCTTTAGATATATGATTGAGATTTAACCTACTATGTAAAAGATCAAGGGATAACACCTTTGGGGTTGACACATAATGGGAGACTTGGCACGTTGTTATTCACATGAATTAAGTAGTTTCACTTGTGAGGATGGGGGTATTTTGGAATTGGCAAGTTCATGATCATTGATTAGATTCACAATATGTGGTGGGGAATAAAACCATGGTAAAGGAGCTCGAGTATTACCATAAGGAGTGAATCTCAACATTGAATTTCCTGTTGCAACATGGTAGGTCCTATAGGCCCAATAAATCCTAAAGAAATAAAATAAATGAAATGAAAAACAAGGAAAAGGAATAAGAGGAAAAATACAAAGTAAATGAAATAAATAAAAAGAAAAATAAAACAAAGTGAGTCATGCAACCATGGGCCCAAGTGTAAATGTTTTTGATAAGGTACCCCCAAAATAATGAAAATGGGTTGGGTATTGTATATAACATTTTAGTTTCTTAATCATAGTAGGAAATTCAAATTTTGAATACCCCATATGCTTAATTTGGTACTAAAGGGGTGTTGGGAGTAGGCTTATTTTGAGGAAAGTTATATTTTTGGAAGGTAAATCCTAATTTTGGAGAAGAAAAGATCGTAGGAAAAGTAGCACGTGCAAGGGAAATTCACATGCAAAGGAGGAAAGCATGATATGTGTGCAGGCAGAAAAACCTAACCATGTTAGGTTTAGGGTTTTGGTAGAGATTGTAATGGCTAATGAGCTTGTAAAATAGTATAAATAATAACCTAGGAGGTCTAGGTCGGGGGTTGTTGTTGGTTCTGATCGGTTTTGGATACTAGTTCAGTTCGACTATTATAGTTCTGATATTTTTGTAAGATGTTGAGTTGTAGGAGAGCCAAGTAGGCCATATTTTGAGGGTTAGATCACAGGTTGAGGAGCCTGGTGTGGTCTAGTCTGCTTCACTGAAGTTATTAAACCTTTTTCATGATCAAATGATGGGATATGTAGTGCACGCAACACCATAAAAGACAGAAATATAAATAAGATAGCATAGAAGCCAAATCTTTGTGGACGTAGCCTAGGAGGGGGTGAACCATAGTAAAACATTTGTTATCGGTGATGGTTATTACATATTTACTTCTGTCAGTGATTATTTTATGTGTGAATGAATGAATGGTTAAGATAAATATGTTAGAATGCATGCATGTCTTAAAAGATGAACAAATATTAGAAATAATAGAAGGAATAATCAGATTAAGGCCTAAAGAGAAGATCAAATACAATTCGAGATCCCCACTCCTTCCCAGACTACAAGCACTTGAGTTTTGCAGCAACCCATAGAACTATCTCGGGTGAGACTGCACAGTGCATTCTATGTGTTGTGTTTCCTTCTGGTTTACCAGGAGGGATGATGGTTTTAGAGGGTTTTGTTGGAAACCTATTTAGATCTGAACCTAGGTCAAACCAAGAATTAGGAGAGAAAGAAGTCAACCAACAAATGGTTTCGTTGCCAGCTGGAACTGCATGGGATTGAGTGGATGGGATCCATTGAAGAACCACGTGGAGAATGAAGGTATAAAAATGAATGTTCAGGCCATGGAATCTAACAAAGGCGGAGATCGAAAGATGGTTGAAAACAAAGGAACTTGAGTTTGCACAAAAATATAATAGAAAACCTAAGATAACACAGCACAAATATATGGATAAATACGTGTTTAGCGACTTGCATGAGGTCGTTTTATGTGATTTCCCACATTTGTTGTAGGAGTGGCTATTGAGGTTAAAAGACAACCACCCAAAAAATCGGATCAGATAGTTGGAGTAGTATCATGTGGAGATCGCACGGTTACAACAAGTTAACAACAAGTTTACGCACATAATAGACTTCTAGTTAGACAGTATCATTGCAGGGTTTATCATCAAATTCACATTAGACACCACAAAGTCTTACAACGCAATAGAGCATGATTTTCTAAAAGGACCCAGAGGTAGGTATATGATATCATTGTACACTTCAATCAATATTTTACTATATAACAACGGTGTGATGACTGTGGAATCAGACAACAAAATTTCCCTGTGTGCATGGGGGAAGGGGGGAAGCACTGATAATAGGTGGAGAAATGGAGGAAGATATGGATAAGGGAAAGAAGAAGGAGGCCATGGACCCCATTATGATTAATGAGGACCAGATAAAGCAGACAATGACAACAACTAGAAAGACACGCAGTGGAGAAACCTACCAATATAAGATAAATAATAAGAAGAGAGCCATAGTTGATAGAGAGGGCTTGGCAAGTGATGAAGAAGAGGTAGAGGATCTCCAAGTTGTGGAGAAGATTGAGGAAATCATGTGCACAACATATGGAAGGAAGACATGAGGTACAAGGGCAAGAATTGAAGGAAAAAATCCAATCCAGGCCAGTGTCAGTGTGGAACCCATAACCCCATGTGCGACTAATACACCAAAAAGAACACCACCATTTAGAAAACTGAATTTTAGTGAAAGAAAGACAATAGGAAACACATCTAAACAAGGAGAAACAACTGGAGGAGCCAGTTCAGGAAGTAGCAGTCAAATATCTACACCACATGGAGGTAGTAGTTCAACACAATTCAAGATGGAAGGACATGATCCATCTATTAGGTTACCATAATTTTGGGGAGAGGCATATGAGGACCCTGAAAAATACTAAAACACAGAAGAATTTTGATGCGCAGAAAGAAAAGGAGACATTCAAGGAGGCAAGACAGGAGTTTCTCAAGAAAAATTATATGTCTACATCAGCTGTGCAACAAAATAAAAACTCTCCTATGTACGGGATGCCTTCCTCAATGGACCACACTAGTGAAGCACAACCTGTAGAGAAAGTAAGTAACATAAGAAATTTTCTACAATATTGTGTTAAGCTACTGAATGATCCATCATCTGTTAAGGTTTTTAAAAGTATGCTAGAAATATGTCACACAGAGGTAGAAGGAAAATTAGAGCAGAAAACAATCAATCACCTCCATACAAGAATGAGGACAAGCAAGGAATTCATACTTAATGCTAACATTAGAGACTTCAATATGAGTGATATTATACTGGACTTAGGCTTTGAAGTAGATTTTTTACCTAAGAATACATGGCAGTGTATGGGAGAACCCACACTAGGTTATTCACCTGTCTAGTTGAAATTAGCAAATCAATACAGAGTTCTACCAATTGGAAGGCTTAAAGGGGTGATATCAGATTTGGATAGAGTGTGCACTAAGGCAGATTTTGAAGTAATAGAGATAATAGATGACATGATACCATATCAGTTATGACATGATACGTAAAGGGGCTACCTAATATTTCACAGAGAATAAAGGATGGCACACATACACAACAAGGCCAACAAATTTTTGGATGGATGATGATGGAAAAAATTGCAGTGCAGCAGCTGGCATCATGAGGACAACCACATGCTATTGAAAGACACATGGCTAGCAAGGAGCTGCGCAGCAAAGGGGAATCAAATCAGTTTGAAAGTTGGTTGGATTAGTCACCAACATTGTCCTGTTTTTTAGCATAGTTTGTTAGCCAAGTTGTTAGATGAAATAAACTCTTAGAGATTTTCAAGGGAAGGAGGCCAGCTCGTACCTCTAGTTGTTGCCTCCCTTTTTGTTTTAAATAGATAGTTGAAATGCTTTAGTAAAGGTTCGAATGGTTGACCTGGGGCTCCCAAGTTGTAATCTTTTGACTGAGTTGTCTGTGTTCTGGTTATGTACAAGACCTGGGAATTTTTTATTAGTAGAAGTCATCTTCTCTTCATTTTATTATTTCTTCTTACTCTGAATGCTCATTAATGGAGGATCCTTATGAGATGTTATAGTTATATTATAATGCATGTTTGATTATGATGCTACTGTAAATGTTTTCAGGGTTTGAAAGTTTGGTTTCAAGAGGATCTTGTGACTGATCTTTTTCTTCACCTAGATGCTAGAAGGCATGATTCTTATAGAAGACTTTTTTTTTATTCTTCTCATCAAATATTTCCTCTACCCAGATATATCCTTAAACAACTAACTGAAGCTAATCAAGACCTCATTTGTTTGTGCATGCTTGCCCAGATTTCTGAGTTAAAACCTTATTATTCTGAGTCTTTTCCATTTGACCTTCTGAAAACTCATTTACATTTACAAATCTTTGATGTTACCAAGCTCACCTGATTATAGCCTAGGGTGAATTTTGGAGTGATAACATAAATGAAACTGTTGTCGGGGACAGATTTGAGCATATTGAAGAGTTCCCTGGGAAGAATGACATAGATCCAACTCTTGATGGTAGACAAGAGAGGGATACAAAAAAATGACTGTAATCATCTACCTGGCGACTCCACAATCAAAGACTCCACTAGGGAGGATCTTGTTGACAGAAAGATGACCAGGTATCAGTTTATGAGCCTTGTTCATGAGCTATTGTTGCTTTTTATCAGCTCATTTTTACTTTTCCCTTCACAAATTAAAAGGATCATCTTGTGTTTTGTATATTCGGCTGATCATCAATCGTCTTTTATATATCCATCCTTGGAAGAAGAAGACCTGCCTTTTGCCTTTGTTGTAGATGTATATTTGATACCTTCACCTCAGCCTATTCACAAGGATGAACTCTGTATTGAAATCCCTCATGAAATTGATAGGCCTTCTCAAGTTTCATCACCTTCTGTTGTTACTGCTGAACCTTGCCATCAACTTGTTAAACCTATTATCTAGCTCACTAGTTTTCAAACTCGAATTAGAGATAAGATGTTCAAACCTTTAAGGTTGCCATATCATCTTCATCCTTATCCTCTTGATTTCTTCGAGTACTTTCCTCGATTTTCTGGAGAGGATCATGTTACAACTGAGAGGCATGTAGAGGCCTTCGAAAACTTTATTGATCAGTTTGAGATAGTTCATGAGGATGTTACCATGAGGTTGTTCTCCAAATCCTTGTTAGGAGATGTTGTTGTATGGTTTAAGGGTTTGAGAGCTGACTCCATTGGTTCCTGGATTGAATTATGTGATACTTTTTTAAAGTGTTGGGCTGAGAACAAGTCATTTGATCAGTACCTACATGAGTTCACTACTTTGAGAAGGGGAAAAAATGAAGTTCTGTTTGTTTTTAATCGAAGGTTTTACAACTTGTATTACATCCTGCCCCTAGAAATTAAACCTTCTGAGACTGTTGCCATGGTGTATTACATAATGTATCAATATTCTGACCTTGTTTTGTATCTTAGGGAACGAAAATCGACATCTTTATCACAATTATTTATGGATGTTGAGGAAGTGGAGGAGAACCTCTGAGCTTGTGGCATGATTCAAAGTCAACATCATGTCATCTCTGAACATGAGGTAGATTTTATTTGTTGTCCCTATGAAGAAAAGATAGTGGATTATTTGGTCCTCAAAGCTTGTATTTTTAACAACCTTTCCTCTGAGGAAGCCACTATCTCAAACATTGACCAAGAGTAGCTTGTTGTTGACAAAAAAATTGATAATGAATACCTTGTTGTTAGAGAGCATCCTGAAACAAGACATTCTGAATGTCAAGAGTCAAAGGTGTGTCATGGACAACCTATTTTTGATGGAAATACCAGTGATGGTGATGAACAAAATTTTTCTATGGTTTGTTTGGAACCTCTTGGAACTATTCCCATATATGATGATTATGCTCCTGATCCTTGTAAATTCTGTGGAGGTGTTGAAATGGATTTTCATATAAATCTAATCTCTTATCCATCACCAACAAATGAACAGTCTTGTCTTAATAAAAACCATATGTATGAGCAACAGACTATCCCCACGGTATATGCATAAATGATCAGCAATCAACCAACAAGTGGTTCTGAAGTTACGAAGCAGCTATTCGACCCACAGATCCCTATGTTTGTCATTCAAACAAGTGTTCCTATAGAAGACATCAAACAAACTGTCAACAACTTTGAAACAATGAAGGTAACCTTTCATAAATTAATCAGGCATTGTTTTCAGTTTCATGACCCTGTCAATGAGTACATAGAGTTACACTTTTCAAATGCTTTGGAGCATGCAGACTTAATCTTTTTATCAGCATGTCTGGGTGAGTATGGTTTCTTGGATGAATTTTTATCACTGTTGTTACATTTCAAACATCAATTGTTGACTAGTGACAAAGACGAGGTTTCTTCAATTTTAAAACTGCTTGAATGGTTATTATAGAAGGCAACATTTACCTAACCAATTGCAGATCTGGTTAGAGTAGAGTAGGTTAGGAAATAAGCTCGCTTCTCGAGCATTTCTTTTCTTCTAGTTTGCAGCAGAAATATCAGTCATCTTGTGTGGATAAGGCCAGTTTTGAAGGTATATAGAGATTAGTTGCACAGGTCTTGAGAGTTTTCAAAGATTGGTTTCACAGGCCAGATGACTCCATAGCCCAACAGATAAGGTGATTGGAACTACTATATTCTTGGAGCTTCACAGGGAGGTCTCCATCCCAGTTGGAGCCAAATGTTAGCACTCAATTTTTATGGAGATTTTAAGTGTCTTTAGCATCCTTGTGCTAAAATGTTGAAATCGTTTTTGCTCATTTTCCCTAGCTCATAAACTCCAATTTCCTTATTGAGTCAGGAAGAGTCTTAATTCATGAATATTTTTCTCCAAAAACCTATGGCCTTTGTCTTTTTTACCTACAATACAAAAATGCAACAAATTGATAAACCCCTATTCTATGCTTTGTATCTTAAAATATATTTTATATTTGAAAAATCTCACATTACTGAAAATATGAGGTAAATGATCTTTTAATGCCCTATGCCTAAGTTCTGCCTAAACTACATATTGCTTAGAATTATTGCATATTGTCTAAGCATAGAGTTTTCTAAAACCCAAGCCACATGCTTATTTCTTACACTAGCCATGCAATAAACCTACATGTCAACACATAAGGCCCAAACTCAAAGCCGAGTTCATATGCTAAATGAAGCTTATCAATCTGTCAACTCTCGAGTCATGTTCACATGTCAAAATACGAGGCAAACAACTAAGTTGACACCCAAATTCAAGGCATGGATGTACAAAGTGCAGTGTGCTGCCAAATTTTCTGGGCGCTGTGTTTTCTCTTGGGCGCTGCGTTTTCTCCTGGGAGCAGTGTAACGATGGGCATTGCATAGAGCGCTATCGAATTTTTTGGCAGGTGCTACCTAATTTATGGCAAAGATGAAATTTGCGCAGAGATACACCATCCATGAATTACTCCTTCAACAAATTCAAGCAAGACTATATTCCTTTTGTCTTTTATCTTGGCCCGCGAGTAAGGATGCATGACTTCTTCCACATGAAAATAGAGTGTTCTTGATTCCTAAGTTATGCATGCAGATAACAATGCTCTTGCAAATGATATGAGATCTATCTTGAAGATTTTCGGTATTTCGTTAATGCATGCATTAACAGGTTCCTTGCAATGCTCATGATAGTCAATACCAGGTTCTTGGATGGAAAAATATGGCAGCAAAGACAGGGATGCAACATTGTGCAACATACTAAGGAAAGAAGTTTGTTTGTACAAATACCATAACAAAATGAAGATTTCATTTTCACAGTTTTGAAAAACACCAGAGTCTGCATACAGGCACAACACAGTGATGCTACATAAAGGCACTACCTAATATTTCACAGAGAATAAAGGTTGGCACACATACGCAACAAGGCCAACAACTTTTTGGATGGACGATGATGGAGAAAATTGCAGTGCAATAGATGGCATCATGAGGACAACCACATGCTATTGAAAGACACATGGCTAACAAGGAGCTGTGCAACAAAGGGGAATCAAATCAGTTTGAAAGTTGGTTGGATTAGTCACCAACATTTTCTTGTTTTTTAGCATAGTTTGTTAGCCAAGTTGTTAGATGAAATAAACTCTTAGAGATTTTCAAGGGAAGGAGGCCAACTCGTACCTCCAGCTATTGCCTCCCTTTTTGTTTTAAATAGATAGTTGAAATGATTTAGTAAAGGTTCAAATGGTTGAGATGGGGCTCCCGAGTTGTAATCTTTTGACTGAGTTGTCTGTGTTCTGGTTATGTACAAGACCTGAGAATTTTTTATTAGTAGAAGTCATCTTCACTTCATTTTCTTATTTCTTCTTACTCTGAATGCTCATTAATGGAGGATCCTTATGAGATGTTATAGCTGTATTATAATGCATGTTTGATTATGATGCTACTATAAATGTTTTCAGGGTTTGAAAGTTTGGTTTCAAGAGGATCTTGTGACTGATCTTTTTCTTCACCTGGATGCTAGAAGGCATGGTGCTTATAGCAGACTTTTTTTTTTATTCTTCTCATCAAATATTTCCTCTACCTAGATATATCCTTAAACAACTAACTGAAGCTAATCAAGACCTCATTTTCTTGTGCATGTTTGCCAAGATTTATGATTTAAAACCTTATTATTCTGAGTCTTGTCCATTTGACCTTCTAAAAACTCATTTACATTTACAAATCTTTGATGTTACCAAGCTCACTTGATTACAGTCTAGGGTGAATTTTGGAGTGATAAAAGAGTCATTGCACCATTAGAACCTTCAGAGGGAGAAAGGTTTGTAGAACCCAACTGTTTAGATCTAGAGGAAATAAACATGTTGTACATAACCACCACGCACCAAGAATATTACGTGAACCCAACTGCAGATGGGGTACTCAGTTGGAGAAGCATCCCATCATGTGCTTCTGACTCAGATACATGTTTGGAGAATTGGAAACGGATACTACATGAAGTTTCCACAAGAAGGTGCGCAAGAATAGACCACACAGGAAGATGGGTTGGTATAGGGATAAGAGAACCTCCTAGTTTTCATGGGGTAAATGACTTAGAGGAATTTCTAAAAAAATATGAAGAAGAAGTATTAGAAAATTAGAGACTCTTATCCATAGATATTGCACTGAGGGAAACACCTGCAAGATGGTGGGGTGAACACATAGAAACAATTCAGGACTAGTACCAATGTAAGCGATTATTGCACATTAGATTCGGTGCAGAACATGGAAGTAATAAAATGCAGAGGTATGACGGGAAAGGAACACCTACAAAACACTTGGAGAAGTGCATAACACAATGGAGGATGACACCACCAGAAGAATGGCCTCATCACTTTATCCATACATTGGAAGGAATCCTAGAGAAATGGTATGTAGACCATGAGATGTACAAAAGCACTAAAGAATCGACAACTTTACAACAAAACTTTGTAGTAACCTTCTCATTTGAACATGAGAACCCCAACATTGATCCGACACTAAAGAAGATAAGAGGTGCTATATTTATTAATGAACCAGATGTTGAAGTCATGATAGAATATCAAAAACAAAATAGACAGACAATCAAAGAACTATTGTCTTGCTATCATGTGGAAGAGAAAGCACCAGAGGAATATGACCCGCACAAAATTCAAATTACAGAAATTGTAGGAGAAAGAGAGGTGGAAGGTTCATATTTGGAGTTAGAAGTATTTTATACACCAATCAAAGTGAATAACGTTAACATTAGGACAACTGAAAATCCTAAATAGCAAGTATCTGAGACTATTGGGATGAACAAACAGTATAAATAATAACCAAGTTACTGCGTGAATATAGTGACTTGTTCCCAACAACCATTACAAAGATGAAAGGAATAGCATGAGAGCTAGGAGAGATGAAGATACCTCTCAAACATGAGGCAAGATCTGTCAGACAAAGACCTTATAGACCGAATCTAGTGTATAAGGAGAAAGTGAAGGCATAAATTGACAGAATGTTGGAAGCTAGTATCATAGAACCAGTCGAGGAATCTGAATGGATAAGTCCTATGGTAGTCCAAGAAAAGAAACAAGGGAGGATAAGGATTTGTGTAGACCTGAGGAAAATGAATGATTCTTGCTTACATAATACTTTTCCTACCCATTTCACAGATGAAGTCTTAGAGAATGTGGGAGGCCGGGAAGCATATTCATTAACAGATGGATTCTCAGGTTACCATCAGATCAAAATAGCTTCAAAAGACAGGTATACGACTAATTTTTCTACAAAATGGGGATCCTACCAATATACAATCATGCCTTTTGGGATGAAGAATGCACCAACCATATTTTCAAGACTAGTCATAGCTTCTTTTAAGGAATTCATACATCAGTTTCTAGAAGTATATCTAGATGAATGGATTGTATATAGTCTGCTAAAGGACCATGTGGAAGTATTAAGTCTAATGTTGGAAAGATGCACACAATGTCATATATTATTGAATATTAAGAAGCTCATTTTGGGACACCTTTTGGAATATTGTTGGGACATATATTGCGTAAACAAAGTTTACTAGTGGATCCTTATAAGATTGCAGTAATTGTCAATTTACCACCACCAAAGTCAGTGCGCCAGTTGAGAGAAACACTAGGACATATAGGCTATTACAAAAGATTTATAAAAGGGTATGTGTAGATTACTATGCCGATGGAAAAACTATTAAAGAAGGATATAAGATTTTAGTGGAATGAGGATTGTCAACAAGGGTTCGACACCTTAAAAGAAAAGATGGTCACAACACCTATGCTAGTATTCCCAGATTGGGAAAATCCATTTCATGTGCATGTAGATGCATCTGCCATAGCACTTGGAGCAATTCTGGCGCAGCTAGGAGCAGGGGACTTAGACCATCCTATAGCCTTTGCAAGTAGAAAATTGTCAAAATCATAGCAGAATTACAACACCACAGAAAGAGAAGGCTTAACCATGGTATGTTGACTTCAGAAGTTCAGGCACTATTTGTTGGGTGAACACTTTAAGACGTTCACAAATCATTCTTCCCTAAAATATTTAGTCAACAAGCCAGTATTGGGGGAGAGGATCTATAGATGATTGTTGTTATTCCAAGAATTTTATTTCGTAGTGATAGTCAAACCAGGGAAGCTGAATGCAGGACCTGATCATCTGTCAAGGGTCACCAATGGAGAGGAACCTACCAACTTGGAAGACAACTTCCTCGATGCACAATTATTTCCAGTACAACTAGCAGATGAATACTTTGTTGATATTATTGAATACTTAAGTACATGGAGTGCACTACAATAATTTAGCATTGGGTAGAAGAAAAATTTGGTATTCAGAGATGCAGACTATCAACTAATTGCATGAAACTTATATAATATGGGCACATACATCATTTTGAGAAGGTGTGTATTAGAGCATGAAAGGTCTAGAATTTTGGTTGAAGCTCATGAGGGATTATCTTGAGGAAACTATGCAGGAAAAGCTACCGCGCAGAAGGTATTGTGCATAGGTGTTATGGTGGCCAAAAATTCATAGAGATGCCAAGGAATATTGCCAGAGATGTGATGTTTGTTAGAGGGTTGGAAAACCCAATAGAAGGGATCAGATTCCCCTAAGACCACAAGTAACCTTGCAGGTATTTGAAAAATGGGAAATAGACTTTGTTGGACCAATCCATCCACCAACAAGAAGGTGAGGAGCTAGATATATCATTACTGCGACATAATACTTAACAAGATGGGTAGAAGCAACACTAGTCAAAGAATGGAGTGCAGAGACAACAACACACTTCTTGTTTGAGCAAGTGATCACTAGATTTGTGTGTCCAATAATTTTGATGAGTGACCAAGGTACTCACTTTATCAACAATACTATCAGGTCTATGACTGAGGAGTTTGAATTCTATCACCAGAAGAGTACACCATACCATCCTCAAGAAAATGGAATAGTAGAATCCTTTAATAAGATCTTGGAGAATGCTTTGACTAAGATCTGCAATGTTAATAGGGATGATTGGGACTTGAAAATACCAACAATACTATGGGCATACATGACTACATGTAAGAAGTTGACAAGATAGACACCATTCAGATTGGTGTATCGGAAGGAAGCAGTAGTACCATTAGAATTTCCGGTACCTAGTCTGCATATAGCAACAATCACCAACATGAGAAAAAGAGGCGTAGTAAAGGAAAGGTTAAATCAACTAATGGAGATGGAAGAGGACATGATTCTGGCAATATTTTACCAAGAAGTACAGAAAACAAGAGACAAAGCCTAGCATGAAAGACATATAAAAATGAAGAGTTTCAAGGAAGGAGACCTAGTCTTGCTCTATGATGGTAAATGTTTTCAACACCTTGGAAAATTTTGAATGCATTGGCTAGGTCCCTATGAAGTAAAGAGTGTCACAGATGGGGGATCTGTACAACTAAAGGATACGGTAGGAACATAACGAGATTCAATTGAAATTGTACCAAGACAGTCGACCTCCTAACACATAAAGGTTACAATGCAGTGATAAATGTATGTACATAGTGTATTATAGGAGATATTATGACATAAAATTGATAAAAAGAAATAAAAAGGAGAAACAAAAGGAAAAAGAAATACAAAAATATTGGGAAATACCGTGCGCAACACGGGTGCACTCAATGCGACAAGAAGGAAAAATGACCATGTGTAGCATATGGTTGACAGAGAGAAAAACACCGTGCACTAAGAAAAAATCATAGCATAATTTTACGATGCACTCAAAAAGTTCATCACATCGGAAAAGGGACCAACTGTCGAAAAAGTGAAAAACAGTTGTTAGGGAAAAAAGGAGAGAATTGGCGAATTTATGGAATTGAATGAAGTGTACTCGATAAGATTCAACGCATTAATCGCAACCAAGGAAGCTTCTCCGATAAGATTGAAGGAATTCATGGAACTCTCTGTATAAAGGAGAAACATGGGAAAAAAAAAAACTTATTCTGAAATTGAAAACTCACGGAGCTAGAGAGCACGTAGACGACGGGAAAATAGGCGAGTGCATAGAGCGAACCAATCGAAGTCTATTCGGAAAAGAAAGCAATACCCATTATGGCATCACCAAATATTGGCGCACCAAGCCAAACCGCAAGAAAAACCATAAGCATCCTTAGGCCACCACAGGAAACCACGGAGGCAGAGCAAGAAATGGCCCAGAGAGAGGGAATTTTCGATGTTGATGCAATTCCCTCCTCGAATATTGAACCAGTGAGTGCCACACTAGTCGAGGAAGAAGAAAAATCCCCAACAACGATCGACATGGAAACGGACTTGTAGGACAGTGCGCAGAGATGCAGAAAGGTCGACGCATGTAACCTACAACAACCTACGAGGGATGAGGTAGCCCACAGAAAAAATGGTGATGCTGGTGAGCATACACAGACAGGGGCAGGGTCTGCGCAGTAGTAGGAAGGGATGGTTGAATACATCATTGGGAAGCCAAAATCGGGTGCAGAAGATAGACAAGAGGAGGTTGGGACCTCTAGCACGCCAGCAAGAAGAAAGGGAAAACAATCCATGGCATGGTCCCCTCGCAAGCAGCTTGATTCTCTAAGCATATTTCCACGCATTCCAGAGGGAGTGCAGGTCATTCCAACACTATTGGGTTGTGTGGAAAAACTTAAATACGCAGACCATGACGTATCTGACACCAAAAAATTCTCTAAAGTTGTGCAATAGGTGTTTATGGAGAGTATATGCATAGGACCCTTTGGAGATCCCATGATGCAGCCAAAACAATGGGCAACATGCCTAGTAAACATATGGATCCTAAACCTTATGGGGATTCCCCACTTTGGAAAGGGGAGAGAAGTTAATAACTACATTAAGTAGTTGATGGCAGTCCTCCATGGAGGCTTCCTATGGATGGAGGAACCCATCTCCATCGATGTAGAGTTAATTGTGTTCATCACAAGTCTTCCATCTATGGGAGAAAGTCCCACGTAGTACATAGATGAAAAAATCAAAGAAAAGGACTTAACAGAGAAAATGAAGAAAACATACGGGACGGAGAGAGCCTCGCGCAAGATCATAATCAAAAGAATCAATGACGCATCCACCCGGATGGCCAAAAATCTCATGACATGCAAACTTCTAAGGAAATTCCGCAAGGAGGAGGTCTTGGATGGGGTTGTCACAACTGTAGCACAATGCACAAATGACACCATGCTCAGTTGGGCCCCATACTTGCTGACCTGTTCCTTGACGACTGCAAAGACGTGCAGGGCTTGGGAACAGAGTTCCATTACTCATGGTTGATGATCATGCTAACATTAATTGAGTGGAGGGAGCCTCTATACTCATACTTTTGCAACAGAAGAGGCCATTGTCGCGCAACACAATATACATCAATGGGGAGCACTTCAGACCCCAAGAGAAGTGGAAACGCGGGTACCTTTGAGTGGTACTTCAACGACATCTAGGAGAGCATAACCAATACATGGAGAATCACTCCATAGGTTTTCAAGCAGTATCAAGGTATAACGAACTTCAAAGCTACATGCCACAACATGTGGATCAAAGTGCGCAGGGATGCATAGAAGGAATGGTTGCAGATGCGATACTGCATCAGTTTAGAGGAGGTGGAAATGGCAATGTGGGACTGGAAAGATGACTGGAAGATCCCAGTCATTACTAAGGAAATTCCAATGGGAAAGGAGGTAGAAGGAGAGTTATCTAAGACACCTGCAGGAGACAGTGTTGCGCCTAAAAATCCGACACAGCAGGGGAATCCCAATCAAAAGCCGATGCAACAGAAGAAGGGGAGTGCTCCAAAGAAGGATGCACAAACAAGAAAGAAGGACACTACCCTGACGCAGGAAACACAAGGAAGGGGGGACACATCGACCTAAGAAACCCCCTCAACAACCACTCCATAAGAAACAGGGCCACCCAAATGGTCGATTATACATACAGGGGGGGCGCACAAGAAGGCCAAGGCTATAAGTAGCGTCCTGAGTACACAATTACTGAGGATGACATCGACCTCATCGCAGAAAGAGTACAATATCGCGCAGCTAAGGAATTTAAAGAGGCCCAACACCAACGAGGGAGGATACAAAATGAGTTGACAGACATAAGGCAAGTCCTAGAGAAAATAAAAGCAGCACAAAGGCATGAAAGGGGAACAAAACCTTTCCCCACAACAACAGAAGTAGGGGCAAGGACTGCGTAAAATGGGGAAGATAACATCCAAACCATTGCGGAAGTAAGTCCAAGCTTCCAAGTAACATTAGAGATTCTATAGATGGATGAAACCGTAGCCCAGACACCACTGAAGGATCTGGCACAGGTAGAGTTGGTACTGGCAAGAATACCAACCAAGGCATTGTACAAGCTTCAAGTCAGTGTCAGGCAGAAAGTGCAATCGTGCATAAGGACAGATGCGCCGAAATTGCAAGAAACAAAGAATGAGAGGGATGCCCTAAAACTGGTAGTTGAGCAGGTGAAGCTCAAAATAAAGGAGGAAAAATAACACACAGATAGAATGGTACATGGATTGATAGCGGTTTATAATCACATCGTAGACAACGTGCAAGCACCGGAGAAGAGCACAGAGAAAAATATCAACCTCATTGCACAAACCATTGACCAGTACAAGAAAGAGATTGAGGAGCTCAAAGAAAGGCTCAACCCTGCGACTCCTCCCGAGGTCCGAGAACAAAGAGCACAAGAATTGGCACTCCTAATAGGAAAAATGGAGAAAGAAACAAGGGCAGTAGTAGAACTTTTCAACGAAGCAACGTAGATATGGATGATCCTAGAAGAATATGAGAAGGTCCAACAGTGGGACCAGGAAGATGAGACAATCAATGGTACTATACAAGAGCTCAAACAAAAGTAGAAAACAATGAGCATTATAGAGCACTTGAAGGGCACTCAAGACATGAAGAAGCTGCAGTTAGAATTGAAAACCATGTAGACAAATAAGAAAGCGAGACAAGCACAATTGGAACCCCTCCAAGAACAAGCAGCTCAGATGATTGAACTGTTGGAGGAGGAGAAGACAAGCATAGTACAGATGCAAGTAGAGACCACAACATTAAGGCAGGAGGAAATAACAACACAGACAATGGAGGCGATAACAAGCAAAGCTGTGCAGATAAGAGAAAGAGGAAAGGAACTGAAGGACAAGTTCCACAACATGGAAAAGGCTGTTCAGGGAGCGTGCACTACCTAGGTGGCTCGGGATGAGCCGCATGTCAGTGTTGGGGGTCCATTGGGAACAAGCCTATTTTGAGGAAAGGTCTATTTTTGGAAAGTAAATCCTAATTTTGGAGAAGAACAACTGGCAGGAAAAGAAACACGTGCGAGGGAAAGCCACATGTAAAGGAGGAAAGCATGCAAGGTGCGTAGGAAAAAAAACCTAACCATGGTAGGGTTAGGGTTTTGGTAGAGATTGTAATGGCTAATAAGCTTGTAAAATAGTATAAATAAGAACCTAGGAGGTCTAGGTCGGTAGTTGTTGTTGGTTATGATTGGTTTTGGATACTAGTTCAGTTCGACTATTGTAGTTCTGATATTTTTGTAAGCTATTAAGTTGTAGGAGAGCAAAGTGGGCCAGATTTTGAGGGTTAGATCACAGGATGAGGAGCCTGGTGTGGTCTAGTCTGTCTCACTGAAGTTATTAAACCTTTTTCATGATCATTATGATGGGAGATGTAGTGTGCGCAACGCCATAAAAGGAAGAAATCTAAATAAGAGAGCATAAAATCCAGATCTTTGTTGACGTAGCCCAGGAGGGGGTGAACGACGATAAAACATTTGTTATCTGTGATGGTTATTGCATATTTACTTTTGTTAATGAATGAATGAATGGTTAAGATAAATATGTTAGAATGCATGCATGGATTAAAAGATGAACAAATCTTAGGAATAATAGAAGGAATAATTAGATTAAGGCCCAATGAGAATATCAAATACAATCCCAGATCCCCACTCCTTCCTAGACTGCAAGCACTTGATCTTTGCAGTCACCCATAGAACTATCTCAGGTGAGACTGCATAGTGCATTCTATGTGTTGTGTTGCCTTCTAGTTTACCAGGAGGGCTGATGGTTTTAGAGAGTTTTGTTGGAAACCTGTTCATATCTGAACCTGGGTCAGACCAAGAAGTAGGAGAGAAAGAATTCAACCAACAAGGGGTCGGTTAAGCTAGAATGGATCTCACATATTTGGGATGAATTGCATCCAAGACACTCATTGCTCAGCTCAAAACGTTCTTTACAATTTCTCTTTTACCCATCTAAATGTAAGATGTCCATTCAAATAATGGAAGCCTATGTGAATTTTCTAGAGGCAAATGTGTTAAAAAATTGTGGC
Source organism: Picea engelmannii (assembly GCA_009831015.1). Taxonomy (NCBI): domain Eukaryota; kingdom Viridiplantae; phylum Streptophyta; class Pinopsida; order Pinales; family Pinaceae; genus Picea; species Picea engelmannii. Next base: position 521,905 of record ML784320.1, read on the forward strand.
AATTGAAAACTTGCATTAGGTGAGCACCAAATTCAACCTAAGGCAAGTGGGTTATGTAACTAGTACTTATATATAAAGGATGATTTATTGTAATAAAACCTTATGCTCTCTAAATATTATCTTCATCCTACTTTAAAGTAAAGGACTACATATACCCATATCATTTCTCATATGAGTTGGTCATCCTTCTAAATTGACACTACTTCCATTACTTAGTTTTTGCACTCCAAAAGAGTCAATGCAAAGGGATAAACTTCATATTCTCTTTTCTTTGGTGATTAAAACAATCAATGCTCATCTTGAAATTATTCTAATATGGAAAACTCGGATGTCAACACTTTCGGTAGCTTTGGAAATCCCACCCAGATAAAATTTAGAAGTCTTACACTTATTGAAATTAAGACTAGATCTCTGAATGCTTAATACAATATCATTTCCTCGTATATTGTGTCCTGCACTTTATATGTCTATTGTTTTAAATGTTTGGTTAGTTTATTTTCATCATTCTTGAAGGATTCATCACCAACATCTATTGGTGTTGGTGTTGGTTTTGTTGGGTGTCAGCGAAATCCATCCTCCTCCAATGGTGGTCCCAAACCATTAATAACACCAAGTTGATAATCTAGTTCAATCATCATTTTCAATATGTGATAAAATTACCAAAAAACACACAAATATGTAGCAACGGGATAAACAAAAGAACATAAATTCATACTAGGAGTAAGATTGACATGGGCATTTAGCTAGTCTTAAATGTTGGACATGTTTCATTCAAGCTAATCCATTTCCTTTCTATTATTGTAAAGAAAAACCAGACATTGACTAAATAAACTATTGCACTTCACAAGAACAATTCTATAATGAATGCGAGACTTCTCTTCCTCAAAGTGTTTCTTGGATAGGGCAAAGGTATTTCTTTATCAAATCCATAATGTCTTTCACATATCATACAACTATTTCCTATGACTTACACAATTTTGGTACCTGACATTTGTAACACAACATCTCAGATTTATTGACATGGATACTCTTGTTGCCATACAAAATTGTGTGACCTGGTTACTTTGTAATTCAAGAATGGGTAATTTAGCCTATGGATATAATAAAGAGTATTGATCAAAGCAATCGAAAGAGCATTGATCAAAGCACTTGCTTATGCACGAAACCTCTTTGATTTATATGCAGTGTGGCCAGTTGATGTTATTCAACTTGATTTTTTTCGCTTTTGATTAAGTTGTATCAAGAATCTACAAAAATGTCTAGAAACACAATGATAACTTTTAGTTTCTCTTAGTCATTAGTGGATTCTCTTTATATATTACCAAATCTTCATCACATACTCCCTGTGATGTCTATTAACAATCAACAAAGTGGAAACTTCTTTTGATTGATATTAGACACATAAACACTCTCTTTTAATAACATAACCACCCCAAGTATATCATAAGTACATTCACTCAATTCTCATGAGTCCCTTAGTGTGCACTAAATTCTTGCATGACTATTAACACTCAATCCCCTTGGGTATTCGATGAAGCATCCCATAGAGCTCCACCCAAAGGAGAAGTAAGGGGAGCAATCTTCCTCATTCAAAGTCAGACCCTGAGCTTCAAAGCCAACGTTGGCCATCAAACACTCTCAACTTCATACCCTGAGCTTCAAAGCCAACATTGGCCAATCAAAGTGAGTTTAGTACCTTGAAATTAGTCTTACTCCTTGCTATTACCTGTTATTTTCATGATGCCGATGAATCACTCGTCCACATGCCAGCGATTTAGAGTACCCAGTGAAATGAGTTGACGCTCTGATATTTGTTGAAATTCTCATTATTGTGAGTTGACTCCGTGATATTTGTTGAAATTCTTATTATTTTCAATGGCCATTACTCAATCCTTGTTGCGTGCATCTACATGAAACCAATAACTCAATGAATCAACACTTTCGTCACGTCACGTTGGTAAAAAAAAAAGTTGCATGGGCCAGTCTGAACGAGTTCAATTTCATCACGTCAAGTTGGTAAAAACGTGGTCTCATTTATATTCTATTTAAAAAAAAAACACCGTCAGGAAGTTTCAAACGGTGTTTAAACTTCAAAAAAATTCTACATGAAGATTGGACAGCGTTTGTGTTTTTTAAATTCACGAGTTCAAATGAAAAAATCATCAGATAGACTAAAAAGTAAGCCCATGTAAATTAAATAAAAACAAATACATAAAAAGTCAGAAAGCATATTTTTTAAAATTCGAAAAAGTTTGAAAGCGTTACGTTTGATCGGTAGCAAATCACAGCAAATGTATTTGAGTGGTGGTGTTGGAGACAATTATAAGCTTCGCGCCTCATAAAATATCTTATCTTATTTTCTGACTTCTTTTTGATATAATACTAATAAATGATTTAGATGAAATTCCTTTCAAGATGTTACATTCCAAAAAGATTTCAAACCAAAATATAAGGGTCCAACTTGTTAAAGATGCTTTCAGATAACGATTGACATTGTTGGGAATTTCGTAAAGTTTTTGTTTTATTGTTAGTGATGGTGATTTTTTTTTGTTTTATTGTTATTAGAGATGATCACGACTATAATCAAGACAAACAACGACTATAATCAAGACAAACAAGCAATCATGATGAGGATGAAGACAAAAATGATGATGAGGATGATGATGGGACGATGATGAAGATGACGATGACAATAATAAGGATGATGATGATTGTTAATCTCCATTAAGAACAATTTTGGTCTATTACACTTTAAAAAAAAATAGTAAGGAATTACTTGGATTGCTATGCTTGTAATCTAATCCAGGTAAATGGATCAGGGCTTTTGGATGCCACATGATCCTATGTATTATATTGTAATTTCATAGTCAATCTTGACCGTTCATTATTAGGTCACAGATATGATGGTAGACGTTATGTTGGTACCTTCTTTTTCCTAGAATGCAACCTCTTTTTAAAAGAGGGCATTGTATTGCAACAATGTATGGTGAGATATTGTAGTGTGTGTGAGAGAGGAGACTATGAGAGAGTGGAGAAGAGGTTGCAGTGGATGTGTTTTAGGTGTTCTTCCTTCATTTTGTTGGACGGATAAAGGAAGGATTGACTATTTCTCCATGAACATAGTCCATATTGGGTGAGCCATGTATATTGGTGTCTCTATTGTATTGTGTTCTTCTATTTTTTATTTCCACATTCATTTTGATTTGTTTCATTATTTTTGCTTCGTGATCCTATTCCTAACAACTGGTATCAAAGTTGAAGGTCTATTTGGCTGATAAAATTGCAAGAAAGGAGAGCTCCTAGTTCGAGTGGGAACAATGGTGGAAGAAGGAAAGTTTAGGGCCGATAAGTTTAATGACCAAAAAAACCAGCTATGGGATATGAAAATGGAATACTATCTATATTAGAAGAATATTTTCTTACCATTGGGTGGAATAGCAAAGAATTCGACGACTATGAATGACAAATAATGGGAAGTTCTTGACAGAAAGGTACTGGGAACAATATGGTTGTGTCTGGTAGCATCAATGGCTTTCAACATTTCAAAAGAAAAAAATGGAAGATCTAGTAAAGGAAATGACTAAATTGTATGAAGAACCCTCAACCTCTGATAATGTATTTCTTATGAAGCGTTTATATAATATGAATATGTGAGAAGGTGGGTCTATTGCTAATCATTTAAATGAGTTTAACATATCTGTCCCCAGTTAGTTAAATTATGTAGGAGTAAAATTTGATGATGAGGTTAGAGATATTTTTATTTTGTGCTCATTACTAGAAAGATGGAATGGCTTGGCCATGGCTATGAGTAATTCTATCTTTGGCTCAAGCACTTTAAAGTTTGATGATGTTGTTAGTGTTATCCTTAGCAAGAAAATGCAACATAAAAGAACAAGTGAAACATCATGTAATGATTTGACTATGGAGAACAGGGGAAGACAAAGGGAGAGAGGAACGAACCCAAAGAAACATGAGAAGTATAAGAATGGAAGATCCAAAACCAGAGGGAGGTTGGAGTGATCGAATTGTGGGAATAAAGGACACCTGAAGAAAGACTATTAGTCTTGAAAAGGAAAACAAAGACAGAAAAAACATAAAAATAATCAAGGAGAAAATGTAGCAAGTGATGTGTTGCAGGATGCTTTAATCCTTCCAATAGATAATATTACTGGTTCTTAGGTGGTATACTCAGGGGCTTCATTTCATGCCACACCCCATAGGCAATATTCTCAAGATTGTGTTCAAGGTGATTTTGGACAACTTGTTTATTTGGATGATGATAAACCACGTGAAATTGTTGGAAAATGTAAGATACAGATAAAATTACATAATGGAAATCAATTGTTGTTGAAAGAGGTGAAGCACATTCCTAATTTTGGAAGAAATCTAATTTCAATAGGGAAGTTGGATAGTAAAGGTTATACATTTACATTTACAAGAAATTTGTGGAAGGTCACTGATCCAGGATCTTTTCATCGAGTGACTTAAAAAGAATTGCATTAAATGAGCATAAATTAAAGTGCACCATTAAAGAAGGAAAAATTAAAAAATGAAGAGACATAAGCATCAAATCTGAACACAAAAACTTGATAACGAAGTTCGCCCCTGGTGGACTATGTCTCCGGGTCCTGCTCTCAAATGGGTAGGCTCTTTGATTAACTCAACAAAATAATTTGGCAAAATACATAAGTATACCTCATTCTAAAATAAAGCAGTAGAAATAATGCTCAGAAAAGAAAACATACAACACCAATGAATTCGTGGCGTCGAATTACCCAAAAATGACTGTCTCCACGCCTCGATCCGACTCTGGCACTCCCAGGCCCAATAAGAAATCTGTCTCGATTTCTGTGCCCCTCTACAACCTTCAATTAATAACTGGGCTGCATAGAAATGTGTGCCCAAAGGTCATACCGTACGCACGTCTCCCTCCAAGGCTGGGTGAACTCAACATTTAAATAAAATAAGCGGTGTTGATAACAAAGTAAGGTGGTTGGCCTATTGGTTTGGGCGTTAATACAAAGGCGTATAGGGGGGAGGAGGTCTCGGGGTCAAACCCGCGGGCCTCCCCCTTTTGGGTTTTGATTCGTTGCAATGTATATATATTACAAAGTTGCTCCGCTATGTTTAGCAGTGGCGCTATCCATATCCCAATGATTATATCGTGGCCAAGTTTGGCGCGGACCCACCAAATTTTATTTTATTTTTCAAAATTTACTCACAGGTTGTCATTGTGCTTTTCTCGTCTGCCATGTGGCAACATCTAATTGGGCCACGTGGAAGCCTCCCACTGGGCCACGTTGTCCTCTACCATGTCATTATGCCACACCATCATGCCACATCAATGTACAGACCGTACGGACTGCCACGTGGCACAATCCTATTGGTCCACATATCGACCTAAAAGTACAAAAATTGGGTGACACGTGGCAGCCTCTAGTGCTTCCATGTCACCATGATGATGTCAACATGACACGTGTCACCTTCCTGCTCCTTCCACATCATCCGTACATATGCTGACATCATTCGTACGGATGATGACGTCAATAGTACAGATGCTGACTCATCCCTTGCTGACTGGGCTAGGTTGATCTCGTTAGAAATATTATGATGCACTCTTCGTGATCATGTCATTTTCATTGAGTTTTTTCCCTTTCTTTGTCTGCTGAGGCCATTCTGAGCATCCTGAGTTGTCTCTGTGAGTTCTGAGTTGTTCTTAGCCTTCTCTAGATCCTTTTTGGATCACGCTTTCCCACCGAGAGCTTTTTGGACCACCAAAATCTTTCATCAATCAACAGGTAAGTGAGGGAAGAGTCCCCTCACTTTGTCCTTCTTTATCCACTTTGCCTTGCTTGGATGTGTTCCCTTTAAGCCTACTCGAAGATAATCAACATCACCCCTACATGAAGTCCTCGTCCTTCTGTCCAGGATGATATCTTCCTGTAACTCATCCAAGTACTCAAGTGCAAACTCATCAACCGAAGGTATTGAAACTTCCTCATCTTGATCCATGATCACGGGAGGCTAAAAAAGTTTCAAGTTCTCAACCTTCACAACTGAGTAAATCTGTATATAAGGTGGAAGATCCAGACGAAAAGCATTGATACCACTTTTCTCCAAAATAGTGAAGGGTCCATAACGAATGGGCTTGAGTTTCTTACCTTCACCCTTCAACCTCTCCTTGTTGATGTGAATCCATACTCGATCTCCAACCTAGAACTGATGATCAACCCTGTGCTTTTCATGTCGAGCTTTATAGTATGCTTGACTTTTCTCCAATTGTTCCCTGACTTCCTGGTGTATCTGCTGGATCCTATGGATAAATTTGTGGGCTCTATCCTCTATTCGTTCTTCATTCATTCACATCGACATCTCTCCCATACATCAAGTCCAAAAAAACCTTGGGTAGGTACTCAAAACATATCTCAAAAATTGAACTTTGAGTGGATGAATGTAAAGCTCGATTGTAAGCATGATGTACATAGGGTATCTATTCATCCCATAACTTGGAATGCTTGGTGCAACTTATTATCTTCAATACTATTTTTAAAACACTACTCTAACATGTCATAAAATTTCGTTGTAACATAATTCTTGGTTAATATAAACTACATTTTGAAAAAATCACCGTTAAATATATAAAAGTGTTTGCTTCATGACAGATTTTCAAAATAATATAAAATCATTCTTAAACTTTATACTTGAACTTTAAGTGGGATGATATGTTTAATATTTGTAGTGAGAGATTTTCAAATTAATATATAATCATTCTTAAACTTTATACTTGAACTTTAAGTGGGATGATATGTTTAATATTTGCATTGTGTCGAGTGGATGTTATGCTCTATATTATAATATAAAAAAAAAAATATAAGAGATATGAATATTATAGATTTTGTTATGAAAAATAATTTAAAAATTATCAAATTGTGGACTTTCAATTTATTGATCTTATCATCATCATCGTTGATTTATTTTATGTGAACTTTTTAATTTATAGATTTTTAAAATTTTTTTTTTTTTTAATTTATTAATTTTAAGTTTAAAGTTTTTTTTTTCAATAGTTTGTTAAATTTTGTAATTTATTAAAAATAAAAATAATTGAATTATATTTTTATAATAATAATAATAATTTATTTTTAAGGTCATTGTTAAGCTAGACATTAAACTGGTGTATGAGATCCCTTGATTGTGGGATAAGGGACCCCTTTTCACCCAACGATTTTATTGGTAATGTCTAGGGAGGTATATATACCCTACCCAATGTTGGATTTGAACTTATGACCTTTTAAGAGGAAACACACATTCTTAACTATTAGGCCCACTCACGTTGTATATATAATGAAAATAAAAAATTAAAAAATTAATTTAAATTTAAATTAATTAATTTAAATTTAAATTAATTAATTTATTCTTTTTCTCTTTTTACTTTTTCACTTTTCTATTTTTTTTTTCATTTTTAACCATATTTTTAGTTATTAGATATATAAATTTAACAAATTTTATTTTCAACCTTTTTTTTTAATCACAATTTTAACTTTTTATATATATATATATATATATATATATAATGAATGTAGATGAATACATAAAATGTAAATATAAATGAAATGTATACCATGTAAAATTTTTAACTATTCTATTTTTTAACCTATTTGGATTATATATTCACTCATTAAATATAAATATAGATGAATATATAAAATGTAAATATAAATGAAATGTATGCACTGTAATTTTTTTAACTATTTGAATTATATATTCACTATTGTGATTTGAGTGATCAGTTGGATATAAAAGTAAATCAATTACACAAGTAATCTGGTATAATGTATAACTATTGTATTAAAAAATATAAACTTATTGAAGCATACAAATTACAAAATGGATAAATATGTGAAATGTTTAACATTTACAAACAAAAATAAAATAAAAATACAGGGATCATAATGATCTTCAAACACCCATGATCTTAATGATCCTTAAACTCTGGTTCAGAGGCACTTATTCATGAATCCCATATACATTAAAAAACATATAAGGAGTATGAAAACCCTAGCACAAAATATATGTGAATATGTGTATACAGATCACCAGATTAGGAAATAAGTGCTGATTCATAAATGGAATCTATAAACATCCAATATCAGGAACCAAATTATATCATTCCTGAAGGAAAGCATGGATGGATCCCTGATAAAAACATGACATGTTTTCGACAGCTTATCGATCCAGAGCCAGCCAGAGTCCATGATGAATTCACTAGCAACAAAACGTCCTTGCCTTCAGATTCTGAACATTTATATCGAAAATCTATGAATACATCCGACATAAAATCTGCTGTCCCCTGACAAACTGGTACAGCATTTAGATTCCCATGAATGCGGTGGCAATTTCAATTTTCTACCGCCAAAACCCTAAAAGTTCGGCACCAGATCCGATAACTTTACCCTGAAATTCCATTAGGGTTTCAGTGGGTTCATATACCATTATCCATTTCCCTCGGCTTCACGATCGGCGCCGCGAACCGAGCAGAGAAGCCTCGATAACCATATTCTTCTTCCTGTCGAGACCCGTCGTCGAAATTGAGGGAATAGCTAAGTGGATCGTACTGAAACCGAGCCGATTTCGTCGCCATGAGAGCAACTCTGCCACTATTATTTCCTTTCATTCTACGAACGAAGCTCCTCCATCTCTGCGCCCTTCCACAACAACTCGCAGCGTCGTCGGCCACCGACTCCGCCCATTTCGACATGGTTGGACTCCGACAAGAAGCTGTCGATTTCTCTTCGTCGCCACCATAACAACAGCAACACCAGAGACTCAGAAGCTTCGACACAAAACTCTTCTTGTGGCGAAGGCCCTCGCTGCCATCGGTTTCCTCGGGGAATTCAACCAGTGGTCGATCGTCGCAGCTCCACATAATGAAGAATTTGTAGGATTTTCGCAGATCTGACGAATATATTATATCAGAAACGGTGGGCATAGAATAATGAAATGCAGAGAAACAATAATGGAGAGTCCACTAGACTATACGTGAGGAGACGTGACTGGGTATATGTCTACCTCTTAGAAAAAGGAATGGCTGCCGATGAGTCCCCTGAGCTCTGTTCTCTGTTCTTCGATTGCAACCGATAATAGTGGGACCTCACGGCGTAGACGTGTTTGGAACGAGAACACTAAAATAATATTGCCAGCGAGCGAGTCCAGGGATTCAGCCGGCCGCCACTTCAACGGCTCCCCTGCGCCGATTAGTTACGCGTCAAATTATACTTTATTAATTTTTAATGGTGTATTAAAGTTAATGGAATTCCACCTACCAGATTATAGTTGAGTGCTCTCATTTGACTCCCCAACCCCACATTATAAAGGGGTGCAACGTCATGTCTAAGCAATATGTAGATTGTTTTTATTTTAAAACTGTGATCTCTGTTTAAGAGCTAGTTTGTTTTAGATAAGGAATCTAATTGTACTAATTTGTTAAAGGTTGTGTGTTTGCACGAGAGAATCATATATGCAGAATTCTTAATAAATGTGCATGATGCATAAAGGTTGTGAATACCAATAATATTCTTGAACACAATCAAATAAAAGGACAGTGACAAAAAAAAAAAAAACTATTACAGTGGGTGGAGGCAGTTTTCAGCTTTGGTTGGTTGCTGGTGGAAAGAATGATTGCTACATAGAATGCCACACTTACACGAAAGTCTTCACAATCGACAATCAGTTGTACTCTAATTCTTCACTTAATCCAAATCCCAAAGGATAAGCTCATAACTTTTGTCAGGAAGCTAAATGTTACTTACGTAACATACGAGAAATATTAGGTAAGTAACATAAGAGAAATATAGTTGTAGAAGTAAGAACTAGCATAGATGTTAACTCGCATAGCGGTTGAGTCGAAAGGTAGAAAGGTAGTGGTTGAAAACGCGTGCTTATATTGAGAATGCGTGACTTCAATATAAAATGTTTGTGGTAATTCGTACTTTAATATAAAATGTTTGTGGTAATTCGTCTGTGGTAATATGAAACGTTAATGTGATTAGGTAAATGTTAAAAAGTAAACATGTTAACAGATGCCTTGATAAATGCAAGAAAGTTATGAACAATAAATCTGATCCATTGATTTTGGAGGACGACTAAGAATATGCTAGCATCTTCAATGCATAGCCATCATATTAGGGTTTAAGGTTATATAAAATTAAAAGATCTGTGCCCATTGTCAATAGCTGTACGCCTTTCGACGTAAATAACCTAGTTTTTTTTGGATATATTTTTGGGTCAATTTTATTGGAAATCAAGTTAGAAATTGTTGAAATTGTAAACATGAATGGTCAAATCTATATAATTTGATTAATCTAAGAGTTTTTTAAAAGATTAATCCATTTTTACATTAAAATTACAATTTAATTAATAGAAAATTAAAATTTCACCCAAATTTATATTATCCATAAAAATAAAGAAAACATTTAAACAACTTACAAATAAACACCAAACAAACAAAAATATAAAAAATTAAAATATGAAGAATTAAACCCAAGATGGGATGGAATAAAGAGTTTCATCGTAACAAGATAAGTATATTAAGATAGACATGAAGCATAGTCCGGGAAAAGTAAGTGTGGCAAGAAAGTCCAAAGGCCTCTTCTAAGCGTGCTTGGGAATGTCATTGTACAATGAATGTGTACTTGACATACCGAATTCAATTCATGTATGTGTGGAAAGAATGTCCAAACGCCTTGCTAAGCGTGCTTGGGAATGTCATTGGAGAATGAATGTGTATTTAACATACTAAATTCAATTCATTAACCATTATTATATATAGAAAGATATTCAAATAAAAATAAGATATATGGTATAATGAATATTTAAATATAAATATTTAAATATATAAATATTTTAAATATTTTTAAGATGTAAATTTATAATAGATTATTATAAAATCATACTTAATTTATAATACTGATTATTATAAAATAGACTTAATTTCATATATATATATATATATATATATATATATATATATATATATATAAAGCTATTCCTAAACATGTA
>ML784320.1:533214-559545 GCA_009831015.1 Picea engelmannii
ACAAATAAATAAATGACAAGTTTAATTATTCTTTAGTCTTAGGAATTTTGCTTAAAGTTATAATTTCACGTAATTGATGTAAACTTTGACTATGGAATTTTGTTTAGGTTTTTATTTCATTTTAAAAAGATTTAGGTGGTCATAATTTAAAAAAAAATGAGTAGATCACAGAAAAAGTTTGCCTTCACAAAAAAATAAACTAATTGAAAAATTTTGTCAATTTTTTAAGTCGCATGCGTGTGCATACACACATACATGGGTGGGTGCACAAAGTTGATTCCCCTTTTGTTGCAATGGGGTGCACACCTGTTGTTGTTATTGTTATTTTGATCTGAATTATGCTGAGAACGAAATGATACACACAAGAAAATATAGTAGAAACACAAAAATACAATGAAACCCAACTTCTATTAATGAATAAAATAACATAACACTGTAGAACACAAACTTTGTTAGAATGTGGTACCTTATCTTCGAAGAGAAAGAGATGTTGGCTACACTTCATCCACAACAAGCTTTACATCACACTCAATTTCCTGCTTAAAGGTCCTCATGTAACACCCCTTTTTCCCCTAGTCTATAATTATAAGTGTTATTATGGAAACACAATAAGACTAACTATGGGTGATCAAAGATAAACAATGGACCTTGATAGATTTCATAATATTTCTATATATATAAATATGTTTGGTTTTTAATAAAATAGAGAATGATGAGCTACTGCTGAAGGGATGGCCTTCATAGGTTATAATGTCATGAGAGGAGTCAGTGAGAGGGAGTGTTATGTTCCAAAAATGCCCTACCTATGCATACATGGCATTGGCCTTTCCACTTACACAATTTGCCAAATTACTGCTTGGGTTCCTTCTTTAAAAACCATTTTTTGGAACATGTACGCTCCCTGCTGAACTAATAGTTTGCATACACATACGAGCTACATACTAGTTATCCTGTGTACATACGCGAACTGCATGCTAGACAACCCGCGTTTACCTCCAAAAGTTGCAAAAAATACATAATTGCAAGGAATCCAATGGAGTTTACGGGCTATCGAGGGTTTCCCAACCATTTCACCCATTGTAGCCCGTCCCCAAACCAAATAACCATATTTTTCTCATATAAAAAGAGGTCTTGGGGTCCCATTTACAACAACAAGCAAGAGAACGAGTAAAATCTTCCAAAATACCTTCCCCTTCTTAGCCCAAGTTTGTTGGACAACTAAGAGGGGTAGGGGGGATGAATCAGTTGTTACTGTTCTTAAACAATTATGCCCATTTTAAACTCTTTACAGAACACTCAATGACGATCACAATAATGCAGGGAAGTAAGCAATAGAATATTCAACATCAATCACACACATGAAATATACAAAGACATATATTTCCTGAGGAAACCCATAAAGGGAAAAACCTCTTCTTCTTGATATGATAAGTAATCTTGATTTTCTGTACATTATCATTCCTAGGAGCACCAACTCCCTTTGAGGATACCACCTTTGTTTTACAAGTAGCAACTTGCTGAGAGCACCAACTCTCTGGTTTCTCTAGCACCCACTAGAAGGAAGCACCAACTCTCTAGTTTCTCTAGCACCCACTAGAAGGAAGCACTGACTCCCTGAGTGTTCCAACACCAACTGGATGGAAGCACCAACTTCCAGTTACACATGCACCAACCTGTATAACAGAGAACAATAGTTCTCCCTTGCACCACCCTGCCACCCTAGTTTTTCTAGATGCAACCAGATGGAAGCTACAATTCCCTGTGTTCAAAAACCCACTTGAAAATCTGAGGACAACAGTCCTCCCTAGCACCCTAAAATATAAATATTTGCTTCTCATAAATTTATCACAATGATACAGTATTTTATCAATGGCTTACCAGTCTCATCATTGTTCTGCTACACTGCTCTTCTCTGCCTGCATCAGTGTCTTCCTGCTCGCATCTTCTTCAGCTTTCAGATATTTTTCTCTGTATCTGTATGTGCACCTCAGATTTCTCTTCCTCTCTCAGATATGCACTTCTGTTCCTTGCTTCTTCTGCGCTTTATGATCTGTGTCTTATTTCCATTCTATGTGCTACACCTCTTCTGTGCATTTCATCTCCTTCACACAACATGATTCTACCTACATAAATCACACTCAACAGAAGCAACCATCTCTTCTCCGTTCTGCGTATATTTATCATGCCTAGTCCTCAGCAAGATCATCCATGCAACTCATCGTCTTCTTTGGTGGTTATAGTGAGTCTGTTCGTCATCAATGGCTTATCCTGAGATTCTTTGCCTTCTCAGGCAGTGTGACACTTTGTCTTATTTGTCATAGTTGAGATTATACTCTCTGTTGCAATTACATACTTTGACACTTTTCCATATGTCAATTGTCTCTATGACCAGTCTTCATTCCACTGGCAGTTACCTCGAGACTCTTCAGCTCCTCCGACGATCACCCTGCAGCTCCTCGAGTTCTCTGGCCAATACAATCACTCTGTTCTGGCAGTTACAACCAGCCAATTATGGCTTCTTTGGCTTCTAAGCCCCTTCCTTCACGTGACCTCTGGTGGTGAACATATGCCTATTCTAAAGGCGCTTCCCGAGCTCTGTTTAGTGAGGGCTAGCTCATTTTCACGATATAACATTGGGCTATGAATTTCATGTGACCACGCGATTGCGGGCATGTCCATAGGAGGTTTAAGGAAACCCTCTTTTCTCCCTGCAATTCACTACGAGCCTCCACACGCCCTTTCTCCAAAAACATGGTTTTGATTGCGGCCTGATCATGAAAAATTAAGGCCCGAGCATGTTCTGGCCTCGCAATGAGACAGGACCGTCGATCTCACGATCTTGACGGTGCTCCTTCGATCAACGACTCTGATCTATCTTCCTTTCCTTCCTTCTTTCCTCTGTCCACACACGATCCTTAGTCTCACTGATCAGGTGACATGTGGCCCTCCAAACCAACGGACAAGATCGATTTCACCTTTCGGGCTTCGAGAGTTTCGATTCTCAAACTCTGCTTGCTCTCGAAGAATTTTACCCGGAGTCCATGATCCAACGACGTGTGTCCCTTTTGGATCGACGGTCACAATCTCTTTGGGTATTTGAGGTTCGAAAATCTCAACTCTCAACTTTCGTTCATCCTTCCTTTGCTTTTTCCCGGAGTTGACAATCCACTGATGTGTGTCCTCTTTAATCCAACAACTATCCTCCACTCCAGGACTTCGGTCTTCAGAAATCTCAAACCTTTCTCCTTCACTTTTTCCTAGAGTAGTTTGGCACTTCCGCACTTCGAAACTTTAAGCTGATCACTGCTTCATTCTCCTCCAAAGTGGTCACCTGCTAAATAAGTCATAGGTGGTGGAAACCACTTGCTGTCAGTAAACACATCCACTTACACTGTCCTTCCACTGTAATAGATCAATGGTTAAGAATGCATCCAAAGTGATCTTTAGATCGGATGACTCGTATCCACTTCGGGATTTCGACATTCAGGACTTTGGGACTTAGGGCATCTGTTGGTGGTAAAACTCCCGGAGTAAAAATTCTGGAGTGATGTCACTTACTTACGTCACTTGATGACATGTCATGAGCCTAGTAGATGCCATGTGTCACTCGGATTTGTGATTTGCACGTACCTGAAGTGTCGAATCAACTTGACACTTGTCATTGTATGATTGCACCACGTGTCCTTGCTGACGTAGTCTTTCTGACGTGGATCCTCATTCACTTTGGGACTTTGACCTTCGGGACTTTGGGTATTTCGACTTTTCAAGTTGCCAATTCTTCCGAAGTGAGATTCCAAAAACAATAACCTCCTCGCAACTTTTAGACCCAAACTAAATGTTTTTCGTCGATCATGTTCTCAGATCGACGACTCGATCTTTGTGTGATGCTACTTTTCTAGATTATCATGTCCTTCCACTTCAAACTGATATGACGACTATCATTTACTCCGACTCTTCGAAATTCGGGTTTTTCAAGTCTCAAATTGAAAAATCCTTGAAGTGATTTGCTCCGTAGTTGAGGATCGTGTGCCACCTGTCAGTCTTGACGATGGACAATCCCTGCTTACTTCGGGACTTTGACAAGTCCTCTCTCCTACACTCATCCAAAGGCTTAACCTTCATTCATTTATTTCTGGATCCAATGAGTGTTGATCCTTGGTGCTTAGATCCAACATATCAGATCTATACTTCTCCTCTACACTTCCTCTGGTCACAAGACGTTGATCTAACGGTCATCGGGTATTCAGGATTGGTGATCCAACGACCACTGTCGTTCTTCCTCCTAAGTTTTCTGATCTCTCTGACTTAGAAGGTTTTCTCAGTGTTCAAAGGTCTCAACCCTTGCTCCTCCTGCGAGTCCTTCTCTTGGACCTCGACTGCACTTCTGGAAAGCGCAAAGCTCTATCTCTTCTGAGCTTTGATCTCTGCATATTGTTCGCTCCTCCTCCTAATCTTATGCTTCTTTCCTAGATTTGATCTCTACATACTCACGCTATTCCTTCTGAGCTTTGATTTTCATATTGTTCGCTTCTTCTCCTGAACTTATGCTTTCCCTATTTTCCATCATTGCTACTTTTCTTTCCTGTAAACATACCATCGTCACTGTTGTTCTTGCCATCAATGACAAGCATACTCTGCCTGTAAACATGCCAACAATACCCCCCTTTGGCATTGATGGAAACCCTGAAGGGATGCACTTTTCTACTTAGACCTCCAACTGTAGCATCCATACCACACCTTTTCTCCCCCTTTGACATCAATGTCAAAGAAAACATGCTCCCCCCAAGCTGTTGGAATACTTTTCAGAGGTATCAGATATTCAACCAACACAAATTCCCCTGATAGGATGGAATCTCTTAGGTGAGAGAAGAGATGACACCCAACTTCTGACAGAGATATTCAAATGGTGTCTTGTTTAGGGGTTTAGTAAAGATGTCTACAATTTGTTCTATGGTTGGAATCTAATGAACCTGAACAATCTTATTGGTGACCTGCTCTCTCAAAAAGTGGTATTTTATGGGGAGTGTTTGGTATTGGAATGGAATACTGGATTCTTGGACATGTTCATCTTCAGCTTTAGCTGTGTCCTCTGTAGTATACTCAACATTGCTCATCTCTCTTACTGGGACTCCTTCATCAACCTTTTCTTGTCATAGCTGAATGAATCCCCCTGTGTTTCTAAACGATACTGCTATCCTACTGGAACACTGCGCAATTGTAGCTCATATATATATTTCATGATGCCTACAATCCAAGGCTTTTATGATCATATCCATCATAAGAGAAAACAAGAACCATTACAAACACTCTCATACCTCCTTTGATTCATCCATGAAGGCATCTCTCGTCTAAACTTACTTTGAGGTGTATGAGTAGCTTCTAGATGTCTTCCTTGATCTGATCTTCTAAACATTGTAGTATTGCTTTCATTCTTTGAACCTGAAGAACATGAGTCATACCTGCTTTCCTTTTTTACAAATGAAGGACCCATGTTAGACTTCTTAGGAGTACCGATTTCTTCCTTGTATCCAAGACTGGATTTGTCATTTGGTGATCTCTGACTATCCAAGATCTCATCCAGGATCATAGAACTATTCAAGAACTTGATTTGGGTGTTTGAATTCTCAACCTTCTTTCTAAGATTCACAACTTCTGCTTCCATCTTATGACAGGATTCTTCTTCTACTTCTTCCATGGGATAAATGCTAACCAAACATTCTTTTATTGTATCTGAGTCTTCTTCTTTTCTTATAGGGGAGGAGTCAATATCAACATTATTATCTATCATTATGCTTTTACTTATACACAGAGACTTGTCCTTGTCTCCAGTCATGTTCTTGGAACATCCACTGTCTATATACCAATGTTTTTTTTGTTTTTGTTTTTGAGCTGAAAGTACTAGACCACATTTTTCACTATCTTTCTTTTTCCATGCGTTGACATTTCTACCTAAGAGTTTTATCCTTGGATCTGCTTTGTAATTCTTCAGATGGCAATGTGCAACCTTGTGACCGAAGTTATGACATTTATAGAATTCGAGCTCATTGTTCAATAGGTCAAAGTGATTGGTGTAACGTTGTCTACTCATTGGATGTTCATTATTTCTTGACCTCAGTTGCATGTCTCTAAACTTAATTTGACCATTTGAAATATGTGGTTGTTTGTTATTTGGCTGTCTCATTCTTTATTGTGGTAGATATTTATTCCTTGGGTGTCTTAATTTCTCATGTATAAATCTTAAAGAGCAATTTACATCTTTGTGGCCAAAGTTAGAAAAGTAGAAACAATATCCATAGAAAAAATCTTTGTACCTGGAAAATGGATGTCTTCTTTGAGCAGGTCGATTTCTTCCATGCTGATGATTTCCTTGAGAAGAGGGTGTATTATTTCTTTGTTCTAAAGATTTAGTTCTAGCACATTTTTCTTTACTCCTCCTTGGTGGCTGATTATATTCCTTTGTTTCTGCAGGTTTGATGTTGTCATTAGTTGTAGATTTGATAAACTTGATGGGTTCTTTGTTGCTTGGCTGACCACTACTTGATCCCTCTTCATAACCCAAACCAGTTTTCAACTTTGGATTCCTTTGCTGATTTAGAATGGTGGTTAATCCTTCTGAGGCTTTGATACTTGACAGATTCTGGTGATACAAGGCTTTAAACTTCTCCAACTCTTTTCTAGTTTTCACTACTTCTTCTTCTAGAGCTTCACATCTTGCCTTATTCTATGATAACTGTTGTTTCAGAATGTCCTCTATTTTCTTTGCCTCTTCTAATTTCACTTTTAGCAGGGAAAAGTCTTCATCAGGTTTTTTACTACTTTTCTCAAACTATATCAACAATTGTTTTTTCTTTCTCTTCTTAAGTCTGAGTCTATCAATCTCTTCCAAAGCGTTGATCATCTCTCCTTCCAAGTCAACCACAACTTATTCATCATCAACATCACTTCCTGTTCTTTTATTATCATAATCTTCTTTGTCCATAAGCACAAAGTCATTTACCTTATCTTCACAGGAAGAGTCACTATCCGTGTCTTCTGAAGAGTCATCATTGTTTACACATAAACTTTTCTTTTTATCAAATCTTTTGGATTTGTACTTATCTTCACCTTCGGAGTTCTGGTCCTTCTTCTTGTGTGGACACTTAGATGTAAAATGACCTATATTTCCACTGTTAAAACATTTGAAGGGAAACTTGTCTTGGTACTTGCCTGATCCTTTCTTTAGTCTTCTCACAATTTTTTCTTCAATTTCACCAGGCTTAGAATCCTCATTCTTATCTGCTTTAAATGATGCTTCTCTAGTGGTATATTTATCTTTAATAATCATCATTTCATAAGCAGTTAGATTTCCTAGGAATTGATCAATAGACAAATTCTTAAGATCATTCCGTTCTTCTATTGCATAAACTTTTGGATTGAATCTATCAGGCATAGATCTTAAGATCTTTTGAACTAGTAATACGTCTTCAATCTTCTCACCAAGACCTTTCATGGCATTCACAACCTCCTCAACTCTTAAGAAAAATTTATTAACTATCTCATCCTCATTAATGTTTAGTTGTTCAAATTGTAATCTATAGGTTTGAAGCTTGGCATCCTTTACCTTCTCATTACCTTCATAACTGCTAATGAGTTTGTCTCACATTGCTTTGGATGATTCTAAGTGCATAACTTTTACAAATTCTACTTTTGCAATCCCACTCAGAATAACATTCACAGCCTTAGCGTTGAAGCTGAATTCAATCTTGTCATCCTTATTAGCTAGTACAACTGGCTTTACATAACCAGTCTCCACCACATCCCAGACATCTGCACCTAAAGCCATTATGTAGGTTCTCATCCTAACCTTCCAGAAGCCAAAGTTTGTTCCATTGAATAGGGGGGCCTTATTGGTTGAAGTTCCTTCATGACTTGTCATGTTTAAGCTTACTGATATACCTTTAAATAAAAGGAACTTGCTCTGATACCAATTGTTGGACCACTGAGAGGGGGGTGGGGTGAATCAGTTGTTACCGTGCTTAAAAAACTGTGCCCATTTTAAAATCTTTACAGAACACTCAATGACGATCACAATAATGTAGGGAAGTAAGCAATAGAATATTCAACATCAATCACACACATGAAATATACAGAGACAGATATTTCCTGATTAAACCCATAAAGGGAAAAAACTCTTCTTCTTGATATGATAAGTAATCTTTATTTTCTGTATATTATCATTCTTAGGAGCACCAAATCCCTTTGAGGCTACCACCTCTGTTTTACAAGAAACGACTTGCTGAGAGCACCAACTCTATGGTTTCTCTAGCACCCACTAGAAGGAAGCACCAACTCCCTGGTTTCTCTAGCACCCACTAGAAGGAAGCACCAACTCCCTGAGTGTTCCATCACCAACTGGATGTAAGCACCAAATTCCAGTTACACATGCACCAACCTATATAACAGAGAACAATAGTTCTCCCTTGCACCACCCTGCCACCCTGGTTTTTCTGGCTGCAACCAGATGGAAGCTACAACTCCCTGTGTTTAAGCACCCACTTAAAACTCTGAGGACAACAGTCCTCCCTAGCACCTCCCTACCACCCTGAAATATAAATCTTTTCTTGTCATAAATTTATCATAGTGATACAATATTTTATCATTGGCTTTCCAGTCTCATCACTGTTCTGCTACATTGCTCTGCTCTACCTGCATCGGTGTCTTCCTGCTCACATCTTCATGAGATTTCTGATCTTCTGCTCTGTCTATGTATGCACACCTCATATTTATCTTCCTCTCTTAGATATGCATTTCTGTTCCTTGCTTCTTCTGCGCTTTATGCTCTGTGTCTTATTTCCATTCTATGCACTACGCCTCTTCTTTGCGTTTCAACTCCTTCACACATCATGCTTCTACCTGCATAAATCACACTCAACATAAGAAACCATCTCTTCTCTGTTCTGCGTATATTTATCATGCCTAGTCCTCTGCCAGATCATCCATGCAAATCATCATCTTTTTTGGTGGTTATATTGGGTCAATTCGTCATCAGTGACTTATCCTGAGATTCTTTTCCTTCTCGGGCAATGCGACACTCTTTCTTCTTTGTCACACTTGAGATTATCCTCTCTGTTGCAGTTATAGACTTTGACACTTTTCCATCTGTCAATTGTCTCTATGATCAGTCTTCATTCCACTAGCAGTTACCCCAAGACTCTTCATCTCCTCTGGCGATCACCCTGTAGTGCCTCGAGTTCTCTGGTCGATACAATCACTCAATTCTGATAGTTACAACCAGTCAATTATGGATTCTTTGGATTCTAAGCCCCTTCCTTCACGTGACCTCTGTCGGTGACCATATTCCTATTCTAAAGGCGCTTCCCGAGCTCTGTTTAGTGAGAGCTAGCTCCTTTTCACAATATAACCTTGGGATATGAACTTCACGTAACCACGCGATTGTGGGCGCGTCCATAGGCGGTTTGAGGGAAACCTTATTTTCTCCCTGCAATTCACTACTAGCCTCCATGCATCCTTTCTCCAAAATCGTGGTTTCGATTGTAGCCTGCTCATGAAAAATTAAGGCCCGAGCTTGTTCTGGCCCCGCAATGCGATGGGACTATCAATCTCACGATATTGACGATGTTCCTTTGATCAATGACTTCGATCTATCTTCCTTTCCTTCCTTCTTTCCTTTGTCCACGCACGATCCTTAATCTCAATGATCAAGTGACATGTGGACCTCCAAACCAATGGACGAGATCAATTTCGCCTTTCAGGCTTCGGGAATTTTGATTCTCAAACTCCATTTTCTCCCAGAGAATTTCACCCGGAGTCCACGATCGAATGATGCATTTCCCTTTTGGATCGATGGTCACAATCCCTTCAGGTATTCGGGGTTCGACAATCTCAACTCTCAAATTTCCTTCATCCTTCCTTTGCTTTTTACCGGAGCTAACAATCCATTGACGCGTGTCCTCTTTAATCCAATGACTATCCTCTTCTCTGGGACTTTGGCCTTCGATAATGGAAAAACTTTATCCTTCACGTTTTCCTGGAGTAGTTTTGCTCAGAGTTCATGATCTGTTGACACGTACCCTCCTGCACGATCAATGATCATAGGTGACTTTGACACTTCATAACTTTAAGCTGATCGCTGCTTCATTCTCCTCCGAAGGGGTCACCTGCTGAATAAGTGATAGGTGGTGGAAATATCTTGCTGTCGGTTAACACTTCCACTTACACTATCCTTCCACTGTACTAGATCAATGGTTGAGAATGCATCCGAAGTGATCTTCAGATCAAACGACTTGTATCCACTTCGGGACTTTGGGACTTAGGGAATCTACTGGTGGTAAAACTCACAGAGTAAAAATTTCGGAGTGACGTCACTTACTTACATCACGCGATGAAGTGTCATGAGCCTAGTAACTACCATGTGTCACTCGAATTTGTGATTTTCGTGTACCTGAAGTGCCGAATCTACTTGACACTTTTCATTGTTTGATTTCGCCATGTGTCCTTGTTGACGTGGATCCTCATTCACTTCAAGACTTCGGGTATTTCGAATTTTCAAGTCACCAATTCTTCCGAAGTGAGAGTCCCCAAAAAATAACCTCCTTGCAACTTTTAGACTTGAACTAAACATTTTTCATTGATCATATTCGCAGATTGACGTCTCGATCTTTCTGCAATGCTTCTTTTCTAGATTCTCTTGTCCTTCCACTTCAAACTAATCTGACAACTATCGTTTAGTCCAGCTCTCTGGCTCTCTGGACTTCGGGTTTTTCAAGTCTCAAACTGAAAAATCCTCAAAGTGATTTGCTCTGGAGTTGAGGATCATGTGCCACCTGTCAGTCTTGATGATGGATGGTCCCTGCTTACTTTGGGACTTTGAAAAGTCCTCTCTCCTATGCTCATCCAAAGGCTTAACCTTCGTGCATTTATTTCTGGATCCAACGACTATTGATCCTCGGTGCTCATATCCAACGGATCAGATCTGTCCTTCTCCTTTGCTCTTCCTCTGGTCAAAAGACGTTGATCTAACGGTCATCAAGTATTCAGGATTGGTGATCCAATGACCATTGTCGTTCTTCCTCCTGAGCTTTCTGATCTCTCTGACTTAGAAGGTTTTCTAAGTGTTCAAAGGTCTTGACCTTTTCTCCTCCTGTGAGTCCTTCTCTTGGACCTTGACCACTCTTCTTGAAAGCGCAAAGCACTATATATTCTGAGCTTTGATCTCTGCATATTGTTCACTTCTCCTCCTGAGCTTACACTTCTTTCCAAGCTTTGATCTTTGCATACTCACGCTATTCCTCTTGAGCTTTGATTTTCATATTGTTCGCTTCTTCTCTTGAACTTATGCTTTCCCCATTTTCCATCATTGCTACTTTTCTTTCCTATAAACATACCATCGTCGCTACTGTTCTTGCCATCAATGACAAGCACACTCTACCTGTAAACATGCCAACAAAGTTTTGTAGCCCTTTCTGAGATTTGGCCTCAACATTCCCCTCCATCCCTTTCTCCTTATACAACCCTTTACATTTTCCCGAGAGATCGATTGGTTGTGAGAGACAAGCATGGGAATGGTGCACTTGGAGCAAAAATAGAGGATCCCAGACCTGGTTCGCGGAGCGTTCACCGAAGAAGGTTGTAATCTTTTTGATCTTCATATTGAATAAAAGAGTTCTTTCATGTCCCAATACATTGTGTTTTTATGCTTTTATTGATTAATGAATCTATGTCTATATCTGAATATTGAAAGTAACAAGTAGAGATTGTATGTTTTGTAGCATTTTTTTCTTAAGTTTTTGCAGGTCAACTTTGGGAGGAGACCCACAATCAAGGAAGATGCAAAGGAGAAAGGGGTCTACACCAATCACAAGGACCTAAGGTACACCTACTGACCTTCTTTCTTGTCTCTTGTCTTTCAATTTATATAGTTTTGGGGGTATATTAGGAATAGAACTGTCTTTTAAGGGAAGTCAGTGCTCTGCCTGTACCTCGACCTAGTGTAGGGGGATTTTCCCTGCTAGTAGAATTGGAGACTCCTAGGGAGTATCTCTACGGTCTAAGTGGGAGATTTTGGTTTAAAATGGTTTTTTCAATTTCTTTTTGAGTTTTTTAGGTTTACTAAGTCAGTTTAGGGTCTCTTGTCACCTTCCAGGTGCCTACCAACCTTCCCAGCCCAGTCATTTTTCCAAGCCTTTTTTATTTTTAGAAATTTCCAGAGGTGTACGTGCCTTTATTTGGTTCAGCCCGCATACATACGTAGTATGAAAAATATACAACCCACATAGATACATATTCTGCACAGTATACAACCCGCGTACATACGCAGGCTGCAAAATATACAACCTGCATAGATACATATTCTGCACAGTATACAACCCGCGTACATACGCAGGCTGCATAGTATACAACCCGCGTACATACGCAGGCTGCATAGTATACAACCCGCGTACATACGCATGCTGCATAGTATACAACCCGCGTACATACGTAGGCTACATAGTGCATAGCCCACATCTCTATGTTTTTGAAAGTTTTAAAAATAAAAGAGATTTCCTCTTTCCTGACAGAAGCTTTGTGCTTCTGAGGATTTCTTAAATTTTAAAGGGTCTCTGCTTAGTGGTCTTTGGTGGGGTTAAAGACTCAGTTTTAACTTGTTCCTTCATCTTCTTTTGTTTTCTTTAGAGGTTTAGAGTCGACCTATAAGCATTAGATCCTCCTCTGGATTCTTGTGAGTTCTTGCGTTTACGTAGTGGTCTAATGTCTGATTTAGTCTTGGGTTTTGTTTTCTCTTTATCCTATTTTATGCTTTAAAAACAAAAATATATTTTACTTCAGTTTTTCTTTTTTAAGCATTTCGAAAAAAAAATAAAAAATGCATTCAATTATGCATTTAGTTTGGTATTTGTAGCGAAGGTTGTCTTTTTACAAAAAGAAAAGAGTTATTTTTCAAAGTTCCTTCTTAATTGTTTTCCTGAAATTTTAGTAATTTTTACATCATAAAACGAAAATCTCTTTTAGGAAACTTTCGGTTATAAGATTTTGGAATATTGTTTTGAGAAGTTTGCATTGAAAAATATTTACAAGTCATTTCTTTCATCTTAAAGTATCTAGTTTGATTTTTCATAAATGCTCTAAAGTCGTTCTTCTCTTTCGTCTCTTTCAAACACCACAAGTTGCATGTCCATATCCTTCTAAGTAAGTTAAGCCCATAAAATTAACACTTAAACTTAAAATTCATTAGACTTTTTGTTTGTAGGGTTCACCAACTAGTCTAGAGTTTAGGGCCTTGAATTAGGTGTGGAGAGGAAACTCTTCAAGGCCGTTTAAAAAAACATTGAAGTCTGTGATAGGGAGTGGCAGAATTCCAGTGTCGTAAGAGTCAACCGAGACCCCCCTATAACACAAGGGATAAATACAAGGTCGCATAAGGAAAGGTAGAGGAGATAACCCCTCCAAATCAAGACCAAGCATAATGGGGATTGTATATTGAGGGTTGTTCTTAGGAATTACACTGATCACATTTGACTATGGAGCCTCGTGGACCTCGAATTTTTTTTAAATCCTTAGTTGTCTTCCAGACCAATTGCCTTTGGTACCCTTGAAGGGCTTCAGACTTTTTTATCTTGCTCATTACGATCAACTAGACTGTAGACTGTACCCGCCTGGTGACTGACTGCAAGATGGAAACCTAGTTTTCTATTTTTACGGACTTACATGGGTGACTGTGAGGCTATACCATGGTACCTAGGGAAGACGTTAGATCAATATTTACAGAGTATGCCCAGAGGGTGTTTCTGTGTTCGAGTTACACTTACACCGATAAGTTGCTCTAGTGTAAATTGATGTAACTGTTCTTCCTACTAGTCAGTTGTCTGATTTAATTACCTTTAGGAACTTTTAGTGTGTGCTCTTTGTTGCATGCTTGCTAAACCTTACAATTCCAGTTGATCATTTCACAAGGTAGAAGATCAAAAAATCCTTTGTTCGCGTAGGATTTAGGGCCTGTCGCCGATTACTTTGGAGCCACCTCCACCACCGTTGAGGTGCAGGCTAGATCAAGAAGGCTCATTTGAAGCTACTAGGCCACATGAAACTATTCCTGAGCCAACTTCGAGAGAATACTTTCCTGCTCCGAAGGAATCCATTATTTCTGACCTCAAGACCAAAGGTTTCAGGCCAACAAATCCATTGATCATCGACTTATCGACGTTGCTTCTAATCCAAATAGTCCCTCTCAAGGTGAATTCACCTGAACGACAGTTCATTCAGGGAGAAACGATGGAAGAAACTAGTGCTACTTCATCAGGGAATCCTCATACTCCCATCTTGGTTGTCGCAGGAGGGGGCGTTGTACCTCCTCCCCCACCTTCGCCTGTCAGGACTCTGGTTGTGCTCCCTTTTGATATGGAATGCCCGGTTTTGACTCTAACTCGGTTCTCACCTATTCTAATCTACAGACCGTTGGTCTAGGGGTAGGGAGCTCTAATGCTTCCTTGCAAGGAGATATCGTGAGCACCATTGCCTCATTCAATGCTATCCCTTATGGTGGAGGTCACATCCCTCCTCCATCCCCTTCACTGGGAGGCACTTTCCAGCAGCTGATCGAGCCTAATAACAACTACAGTTTGTTTAGTGGAGGGAGCCTTGGGCCTCAGTCCTACATGACTTCGGTGGGATCAATGTCGTTTTATTTGTTCAGTGGATTTGGAAACAATGCTTTTACTTCATCTTCTTTCTTGACTGGGGGAAACCCAATCTTAAAAAAACCCTACGTAAGGTTTCATTCCTTTGCAAGGAGAGATGATAAGAGTTTACTCCTCGCAAGGTCTTAGGAATCCTTGGCAGGGCTCATTTCCCTCGCAAGGGATTTTGATTGGGGGAAACCCATCCCACACTTTGTGGAACCCCGGGAAAGGTTCAATACCTATGCCAGGAGGGTCAGTTGGGGGCATCCCCAACCAAGGTCCTTGGAACATTGTACATGGAGCAATCCCTACACAAGCTATGTCTTCTAAATTCAGGAATAATCCAACGATGCAACAAAACCCTGGCTAGTAGTCAAACTTTCCTGGCAACCTAGTGCCAACTAAAATCCAGGCCCCTCTTTTCATGTAAATACGTCGCAACCAAGACTACCTTTTCCGAAAAATTTTCATTTTCCACACTTGTCGAGATTGTTAAATGACCTGATCTATCATGATCTGCATTGGTCCCCCATGCCAACTACATTTCCCTCGGACATTCCTAAGTTTGAAGGCGAGATTGGAGAAGATCTAGGGATCACGTGATGACTTTTCACTTATGGTGCTCATCCAACTCATTGAAGGATGACTCCATTCAGCTGCACTTATTTCAACGCACTTTTATAGGGGGTGCAACGAAATGGTATATCGAGCTTGACAACTCGAAGTATGCTTACTTTAATGACCTAGCTATGGTTTTCTTGAATTATTTCCAGCTACTAGTGAGATACGATGTCGACATCGAGTTGCTGGCCAACTTCAAGCAAGATAAAGTTGAGCATATCTTGGATCACATCTAAGAATGGTAGTTATGAAAGAGTTTGATTAAAGTCAAGGTACCTCCTATATTGTTTCTCCAGTGGTTCTTAAAGTCTTTGGTTCCTTGTGTGTCCAAAAATGTAGCAACGTCTTAGGTGCTTTCCAAAGAAGAGGCTATTATGAGATCTTGGAAACTGGAGCTGATTTACTCTTAGTCCGGTATGCTATATGAGATCTTACCCGATGCACCATGGTCAACTCTCGACAAAGCCAAATAGAAGTCTGTCCCCACACCTATGGCATAGTAGGATCAATGCAGAACATGCCCACGGATCCGTTATCTATTCATTTACAAAAGTTATTGATTCAACAAACTGTGGCCGACCAAACTCCTAGTTCGATTGCCCCTGTAACCCAAACATCGGATGTACACAGTTTGCAATAGAAAAATCCCAAGGGTAACCAACAAACCGAGGGAAAGATGAAACAAAAAAAAAGAAGGGCAAGGGGGATAAGAAGGTTGCAAATAATGCTAGCGAGGGAAAAAATGAAAAGAGAAAGTTGAATTTTCCATGTAATCTTTGCACAGATGACCAGTTGACTCACTAATGCCCTCAGCTTGAGGAAGCCTAGAAGCTATTGGCACAACAACAACCTGCCATGTTGGAAAACCATTTTTCACAAGGGAAAAATATGGATCAAGCTTCCTCATCCACGAGTGCACCTGGGGGAAGTTAGGGAACCCCCGCACCTAATAATAAAAAAGGGCCCACAAACATTTATATGATGAAAGCCGAAGCTAATTTATCAACCAGGGCTCATAACTACGAAACACCAAAATCTATTGATAAGGGAAAAGAGGCCTCCAACCCATTGAATCCTCTTCAAATTGAGAAGAATGTGGGAGAAACAATGAGTCGCATCCCCAAAGGTGCATTCAAGAAGGATTCTCACAACCCAAACGCAAGGGTTTCTCAGAATTACACCATCGTGGAGGATCTAACACAAACGCCTTGTGCAATGTCTGCTTTGGAAGTTCTCTAGAGTTTCCCCTCATTGAGAAAATATTTTTTGTCTACCTTGGGAGCGATCAAGACCAGTAACTAAGGAATGATCGTTTTTTATCCTATAGACAATAAACCTTATCTTCCTCACCATGTCGCATTTCAGATAGTAGTATCAGACACCACAAAATCGTTGACATGGAACATTTTCTGTATGGTGGTTGATGAGGGTACCTTGACTTGCGTGATGTCGTTGGCATGTTGGAAGGCCATTGGCCAACTTGACTTGTCTTCATCGCCCAATTTTCTTACTACGTTTGATGGTCGATCGTTCATACCACACGATATAATTCCCTCTTTCACCATGTAGGTGGAGGGAAAACATGTGTGTGTTGAGATAGAAGTAGTCGATGTGCCTCTGGGCTACAATATTTTTTTAGGGAGGAGTTGGACCTATTCCATGAATGCGGTTGTAGCCACCATTTTTCGGGTCTTATGTTTTCCTCACGAAGGTCGGATTATAACTGTTGATCAATTTTTCTTTTCTTGCCTTGAACCTTCATCGGGAGCATCCACTGTTCCGATGATTGACAACCCACAACCAGGTACTGTCAACTTAGGTGCCAGATTGTTTCCATAATTGATGGGAACTTTTGATTATCCACCGCCTTCCAATGATGTCAATTTTATTTTGGCTTTCCCCGACTAGTCAAAGGTTGCAATTTTTCAAGTTTCCTCTTTTAAAATGAGTGAATTTGATGACCCACAGAATTTACCTTCCCCATAGGCTTCGATGGAAGGGGTAGGTAACCTTTGCATGGCCATGCCATTATCCACTACTGATATTGCATACACTGTTATCCAACAAGCCTCGACTGACCTTGATCTAGATCCCCCACATGAGCTAGATCCTATTCTTGAGCCTAGTTGGGATCAAGACTCTCTCGCCACTCACTACCCTTTGGAATTATTATTTCCCTCTGATGAGGAAATACTATAGGCAATGGATGGGCCAGACAAACCTTTGGATGATCTTCACCATAGATCTTATTTCTTACCCGAGCTCAGGAGAATAGAGGCAGGAGAGTTTGTTACGACCATTAATGGAGATGTACCTTGTCCAAAAACCCTCTTGCTACGCACACAATATATGATGAGGGAAATATGGAAAGTATTTCTGAAACAATTCCTATCGATATCTCCAAAACCACTGGTGTCATGGAAAATGTCTTCGTCGGAGCGGATTTCTCTCCCGAAGAGATTGAAATCTACACTGAATTGTTTAAATAATTTAACGACATTTTTTCCTAGTATTATGAGGAGATACTAGACATTGATCCATGTATTCTTGAGAATGAGATCACGACTTATCCTGATGTCAAACTTGTCCCATAGAAGCTTCGCTTGGTCAATCCTCGCAAAGAAGCGACGATAAAGGCTGAAGTAGAGAAACTCCTCAAAGTTGGTTTCATCTACCCCGTGCAATTGACAGAATGAGTATCAAACCCTGCTCCTATCAATAAGAAGCAAGGCATGATCTGTGTATGTATGGAATTTCACGACTTGAATAAAGCTTTCCCAAAAGAGAATTTTCCAACCCCATTTATTGACCATATCATCGATGAATGTGCGGGTTGTGAAGTATTTTCTTTCATGGACGGTTTTTCTGGGTACAGTCAAATTCAGATCAAGCCCGAGGACCAAATTCAGATCAAGCCACTTTTACACCTCTAGATACAAATCTTTATGATTTTTATGCACATGTATAATTCAAGGTATTTGTACTAACTTGACGGGAGAAACGTCCCTATGCACAATGTGTACCACCGTAAGTCTATGAAATATGCATGCAATCTCATGCATATGGATATATATATACCATGTGTATGTTCTTCATGCGTCACAATGTTGGAATGCCCGACCGTAACCAATATTTCAAATAATAAGGTACTGTAAATAAGTTCGAAGGAAACCATGGAGTACCTTGGTCAAGCGTGAGAATCCTTGAGGATCAATAGTAATTGAGAAGAAATCAAAGAAAGACATTTGAAAAATTCTTAAGTTTAGGCATGGACTGATAAGCAAGTGGAAAATCCCTAATTCTCTTTAAAAGAATCGTGGCTGTGGATTTGGCATGATGAATAAATTTGGTCGTTTTATCGAGATGTGGTTGAGATGTGACCTCACCCATTAATTGGGTTGAAAGAGAAAAATCTTGACCCTTCAGCGACGTTGAGCACAAATCCATACTCCAAAATCAACAAGGATCGTTGATCTGTCGAGGAGTGATCGGGGATGATCATGGACTGTTGGGTCCATGGAAATTAACATGGTCAGATCCTCCTGGTAAGAATGACCTTGGAAGACTGAGGAACAACCTAGACCATCCATTGGTGTGAGGCCGCAATGAAAACCTCGTCGTAGGTCTTGGTGAATCTCGTTGGAATGAGACCAAGGAAAAAGGGTGAAGTCATAATTATGTACTCTGTTGACTAGTATCTCCACCGTGTCCCAAGAGGGAACTTGATAATTGGTAGTCGGAGAAAAGGGGCAAGGGAGAGTCCTTTTTAGATTTCCACATGAGTTAGGTGTCATCAAAATTGAATTGTCAGATGCATGAGTTGGAGAACCTATGTGAATACCACATGTCCTGATGGAAGAAGGCCACACATCACCATAAGAAGTGTCACATGTCAAGAAGTATGTGATCCATGTGCCACCCTATGTGTCCTGCCACACGTCAGTAGATGATGGAAAAAAATGGCTAAGTACCAAGACTCCATAGACTCATGATAGTTAGGGTCGTATAATTTTACCTTTGCGAGTCCAAGAAGAGGGAAAAATGGCTAAGTATGGATACTCCACAGACTCATGATAGTTAGGGTCGTAGAATTTTACCTCCGCGAGTCCATGAGTTTGTGATTTAGTGAAGATGGAAAAATGGCTAAGTATGGAGAATCCATGAACTCATGAATGCTAGGGATGTATAATTTTACCTCCATGGGTCCGCTAGTCCACAAATCTATGAAGATAGAAAAATGGATAATTGTCGAGATTTTATGAGGAGACTTGTGAAAGAAGAATTATAAAGATATGTAGTTGAGAGTCCGCGAGTCTGTAAATCCACAAATAAAAACATGTTGTCATAAAAAATTTCTTGAATAAGTAAAGAATGTTGGAGATGTGAAAATGGAAGAAAGTAAGATAAGTTAGAATATCTAGAAAAAATTGGACACCCCAACCCTTAAAATCCCTTAAGGGTTTGGGTATGTTACACCTCCACCTCAATTATATATGAGAGAGTGCGAGGAGAGTAATTTACATGATTCATGTAGAATAAATTGGTCTAAGTTTACAAAATTCCATAGGCATGTAAAACACTAGGATTTCCTGAGCGATCACCTATCCCAGTATTACTCTAGCCAGAATGCACTTAACCGTAGATTTCTAATGGAATTCAGTGCATTAACACTATGTTGTGGGCGTGTACATAAAACCACTAGGAAATCATTTTGTCATGTCTGTAATTAACAAATGGAGATGGCATTGCATTACATTCCCCATCAAAAGGGTGAATATCATGGTTTATCAAAACCAAATGCATGAAAACATTGATTCAAAGGAAAAGGTGGCTGGCCATTGAGATTCACTTGGATAAATCCTCCCCCCTTAGGAAGCAATGGTACCAATTTCGTCAAGTTATCTAGGGATATGGATAAAATTTTGTTGAATTTGAACCTTGGTGAGTTGCTTGCCTTGCTGAAGTAGTTGTCTTGCTTATACTTGGTATGTGGAAGTATGTCATGCACCTATTGGTGGAGGTGTTGGATCTGTTCAAAAAATCTAGATGCATGATCTACCTTGGTCTAAGTGTGGGAGGGATCTATCAACGAATACGCAACAAGAAGAGCTATATCAATGGGGGATAAAGGTTGGAACCCCAAGGACACCTAAAAAGGGTCGTGGCCAACAGAGTTATGATGAACATATAGAATAATCTCATTCTCTGGAAGGGAGCATTTATATATTGGACCATTGGTTAAGGTAGCATTGGGAACATAGTCAATGTAATACGGGATGTGGTGGTGCAGAGACACCCCCATATGTGAAGAAGAAATATCTTCGTTCTCCTATACAATCTTATCAACCTACTTCTGCTGGATAGAAAGGTATTGGGTCAAGGCTCTAGTGGTCACAATGACCTTCTATTCACCTTCTATCTAGATCATGTAGAGGGAAATTTTTTTGGTCTGAGAGATTACTTTACAACACTGTTTTCTTGATATCAATGAAGTATTAGTAGTCAGAGCTACCTATGGTACCCTATAGAGATGACCTTCCAAAGAAACAATGACACTACGGGGCCAAGACTCACAAATAGCATGAAGTTTCCACATATATCATTGTCCTAAAATAAAATCATAGACTTAAAGTGGGGAAACATCACAAAGCACCTCATCCTTGAAAGGCTTGATGTCGTAGGACAAACAACACTATTGTTTGACATGGATGTCTCATCCTCATCTCAACCATTCAATGGTGTATGGTTGGGGGTGTGGCATCATTGGTAGCTTCAATATGTTAACAACGTCACTTGAGATAAGGTTCTTTTGACTCTGGTTGTCAACGATGAAATGCAGCGGGGTACCCTTTACCCACATCTACGAGTGGAAGAGGCTCTCCCCCTCCTCAGTCTCCTATAGTTATTTTGGTTGTATCATTGTGGTCACGATGGTAGCAATGGGTTCTTCATTGATGATATATTTCCATTTATTGTACTCTAAATCATAGTTCAATTCAAGTTCTGATTCATTTTCTTTGAGCTTGGATACCAATGACTGTTTCGAGCGACATTCATCGGTGTTGTGCCAGAGGATTTTGTGGAATTCAAAACACTTTCCAATGTCTTTCTTAAAATTTCCATTACCCCTCTTAGCTAGTTGCTTGGACTTATTTTCTTGATATTGAATCTCCTTGATTTTTCTTCATTCTGTGAGTTAGATTTTCCTTTTCCATGCTTTTTTTGTGGTGTATTTTCAAACCCGAACTCCTACTTACTCCACTAATTGAATTTATGCTCAATTTTGACTGCATATCGAGAAGTAACTCCCAGTGAGGAGATGCCCAAATAAATCCATCTTTGTTTGAATGTACCTCTGCATACCACTATGGTACTTCAAAACCAAGTGATGCTTAGAGTATTTCATACCTAGATTTGAGTGCAAGGTATGAAAGATGTTAGTATAGTCTAACACCTTTTGGTCTCTTTTCTGATGCATAGTCATCCATCTCATGCACTGGTCATCATATTTTCTGGAAGGGTAGAAATTCTCCTCGAGGGAATATACAAAGGCTTCCCAAGTGGTTTCTCTCTCAAATGGAATAGATTCATCCATGGTGTACCTCTCCCATTAACCTTGCCACCAAGATTTGACATGGGGAAGGGATTTAAGGAGCGCAAAGGTGATCTTTTCGCTCTTGGAAATTTTTTGGATATAGTAAAAAATTCTATTAGATTCATATAATTTTCTAGATCATATGCATCTATATGTCCTTCAAATATGGAGATATCAAAATTGACATGTACTTTGAAGGGTGTCACACCTCCGAAATGGATTCTTATTGAAGATACCTCGACCACCATCGATAGTCGTCAAAGGATTTGAGTGAAGTTTTCCATCATAGAGTTCCTCTATCGCATGAGGTATTCCTCAAGAAACATTTTGAAAGTATCTCCTACTC
Source organism: Picea engelmannii (assembly GCA_009831015.1). Lineage (NCBI taxonomy): Eukaryota > Viridiplantae > Streptophyta > Pinopsida > Pinales > Pinaceae > Picea > Picea engelmannii. The sequence goes on from ML784320.1 coordinate 555,452, forward strand.
TTTCATCTCTCCCTTATTCCACCATTGGAGGTCTCTTGGGTTAGCGAGAGTCGTTTTCCTCAAGAGAAACTAACTAGAGACCCAACTCTCTATACCCTGACCTTGTAGCGGACATGCTATGAGAAACAATAAGGAGCAGATTGTTCTAATACCATTGATTTGGATTATGTTGAGAACGAAATGAGATACAAAGGAAAATATAGAAAAAACATGGAAACACAATGAATCCCAACTTCTATTAATGAATAAAATAACAAAAATCGGTAGAACACAAACTTGGCTAGAATGGGGTTATCTTATTTTTGAAGAGACACTTCATTTGAAACAAGATTTACATCACACTCCATTGACTTCTTAAAGGACCTCTTCATGTTAGGTACAAGATATATTAGATTAAATAGAAAAAAAATACTATATAAAATACTAGCGGAAGAACAAAATGTAGAGAACCACAACAAAAAATGATAACTTTATTGATAGAAATAAATGTTTACTTTCCTCTTCGAGGGGGAAACCTCTAGCAGAGAAATGATCTATTACAATCATTCTCAAGAGAAATATTTCTCATGCCTCCTACTCTTATTTATACTAATTCTATCTTCTAAAGAACATTCAAGAGGAATATCTTTCTAGAAGTTGAATCTTCTATTAGGTCTTCTTACATTGACTTGTTCACATTTATTAAATAGGCCTTATTAACTAATGCCATCCTTTATTACATTTAAAATATATTATTCTAACTATGTGTTAGATAGGTTAGGTCCCTAACATTCCCTCCCCCTTGAATACCAACCTTTTCAACAAGGTTTGAGATGAGGAAATTTTTGCAGAATGGTGGCCAACTCCTAGTTGGCATATTCTAGAATTGTATCTTTCCACTGAAATAACACTTCCTTGATGGTGCACTGACGAGGATGTTGTTGTTATTAATACAATAATTCTTGTGGATGCAACCAAATGGAACCTTCTTCATCCAATTCATGGATACTAGTTTGAGTTTGACACTTAGTTCCTATCACTTTCTTTAAGAACGAGACATGAAAAATAGGATGGAGTTTAGAATGACTAGGAAAAGGTAACTGGTATGCCACATGCCCCATTTTCTTGAGGATTTTATAAGTCCCATAAAATTTAGGAGTAATTTTAATACAATTTTCATCTTTGAGTGAAATATTCTTATAAGGTTGTAGACAAAGAAACACCTGGTCCCCTTCAACAAATTGATGTTCATAACGACCTTGATCTGCTTGTTTCTTCATGTGATTCTGATCCATGACCAAATTTTATTTGAGTGTATGCAAAATGGTCTCTCAGATAGTAATATATTTTTCAATCTCCTAAACATTCAAGACACCTGACATGTATGAGAGAACCAAAAATGGATTTTGTTTGTAGATTTATTTAAAAAGAGTCATGTGAGTAGTTATATGGTAAGATGTGTTGTACTACCATTCAACTAGGGGAAACCACTGATCCCATTGATTTTGTCTGTTGGATGAAAAACAATGAAAATGTGTTTCCAAACACTTGTTGAAAAATTCGGTTTGGCCATCAGTCTAGAGATGATAGGAGGTGTTGAGATGTAATTGTGTTCCCTAAAGCTTGATTAATTCTTTCCAAATATTGCTAGTGAAAGTTGGCTCTATGTTAGATAAAATAGAATGAGGCATGCCATGAAGTTTGAAGATATTATCCATGAAATTTTGAGCCACTGTGGATGCGGTGAATGGGTGTTGAAGATCACATAAATGATCATATTTGGAAAGACAATCGACTACCACCATGATGATTAACTTATTTCCTGATTTAAGTAAGCCAACAATGAAATCCATAGAAATATCCCTCTGAATAGTAGGGGGAATCAAAATCGGTTGGAGTGTGCGTCAAGTTTTGATTTTTTCTCCCTCATTGCATTGAAAAAAATCACATTTATACACAAAGGTGTGGATGTCCTGTGTCATACCCTCCCAGAAAAAAAGAATGTTTGACCTGTTCATAGGTTTTAGTAAACCCTGAATGCCCAGCTGTGGGTGGAGAATTGTTGGCACATAGTGGGAAGACTCATGGTTCAACATTAAATAACTAACAAAACCATAAATATAATGGCCCTTTCAACATCACCGACAAGCAAGTGAATTCTCACCCGAGGTACCTATGGGGACTATAGGAACTAGGTTTTCACAGTCATGGAGGAACGAGAGACACTCATCACATTCTTCATACTTAACATTCATTCATTAGACCATTCGTCATGTGCACATAACCATCATATCACATATTCATATTAACCATTCATACATTACATGTGTGTCATAAAAAAAACATAAAATAAATGCATCACAACACAACATACATCATAACATAGAGATTTAACATGGTTCACCCCAAATTGGGCTATTTCCACAATGATAGGATTCTTATATTATCATTCAACATCTTCTCTTACAAAAGGTGCACACTATGCTCTTACAAGATATCTCCTTTATAAACCAACATGCCCTTGTTGTTCGTGCATATAGTGTACACTTACCTCTCGACTGATATTCAACTTAGCTCGACTGATTCCCTTATAAATATAGTTTAGCCGAAAAAAAGAGTTTGGCCGAACTATCTTTCGGCCGAACTCTTTTTCAGCCAAAAGAGTTTTTATATATTTGTGACACATCGCTCTTGCAATGTTTGGAATTTTTTTTTGGTAGAAGTGGTCGCCGAGGTCGTGGTAGCAGTGGTCATGGTAGAAGTGGGTGCCAAGGTTGTAGGGGTCGAGGGCACCGAGGACACAACGGTCGTGGATAAATTTTGAGCGCTGGAGAAAGGTAATTTACGTTCGCGTATAGTATTGTTTGCGTATGGTATGGTATGGTTTGCGTATGGTATTCGGAATGGTATGGTATAGTTTCATTCGGAATGTGCATTGAGGGAGTCGGGTTCCCATCACCCTTCACTTATTGTTTCCCATCACACTGCGAACACTGAACTATTTATCCAATGTTCGCTAAGATCCAATCATTATCGTCCTTATTTTAGTTATTGTTAATATAAACACGGAAAACTGGCTAAGAGGACATGGTCATTAAATTATTTTTAAAATAACAAGTTCAACTTTCCAATTATTTTGGTCTACTTCTGTTCATATTTAAAAACCAAAAAAAGAAGGATTGACATTGAAGTTCATCGCAACTGTATCTCCCTTGCATGCCCTTTTATGACTCTTGTGTATTTGATCGTCTGTGATGTTGCTGAACTATGATGTTGCTGCCTTTAATCGTCTGTGATTGCATGCCTGTAATCGTCTGTGATGTTGCTGAACTATGATGCCATTCATATTACATATGTTTGTTGAGTAAAGTTGTTTTAAAAAAATGGAAAGTGGTTTATTTTTTTCATGTTTGTACTTTCAAACATAAATTGTATCACTAATAAAACTAATATATATGTTATTACAATTTACAAGATATTGAAATTTGTTTTTACAATGTCATTTTCATTAAGATATTAAATTAAGAGATTATTATAAAACTAAAAATAATTTTCTAATGGTAGTATCATTTACAGAGTAACCAACCCTCTGGACGACCCTGTCCACCCTAAGCCTCACACACTGCGCTATGCTTACAATCATAATATCTCCTGCATACATAGACAATGGATCATTTACTTTATCTCCTGCAATAGAAGAGTTGAAAAATTAGCCAGAAACTATTAGAGGGTTTCCAATGCAGTAATGTTGGGTAACCTGCAAAAATTTTAGACAAAAATAAAAGTCAAGCAACCACACCTATCTTATAGGCAGCCGTAGGTGCAGCTGGTGAAATAAGGATATCATTTCCATCTAGAGACTTACTAAAATCTCTCTGGATCAGTGTCCTGACCTGAATCATTATGGTTAGTTAAAATAATTTGAGCTTCTACAGATCTAAAATTCACTTCAAAACTAACAGATACAGATACAGTTTTTTCATCAATAGAAAAAAAAATAATATCCAAGGTTGAATAACTGTAACCTCCAATCCAAAACTAATGATTGTACTTATGAAGGGAAAAGGAGTGACAAGCATAAGAGTCAAATTTTGAACACACATTTAGATGTTAGT
>ML784320.1:567483-597286 GCA_009831015.1 Picea engelmannii
TTCCTTCTCGTCCTTGGGAAAGTATTTCCATGGACTTTGTAGGAGGTCTACCTATGTCTAAAAAAAATCATGATTATCTTTATGTTGTGGTTGATCGATTTAGCAAAATGTGTATTTTGATGCCTTGTAAGAAGTAGGTTACAACTGAGAAAATGACACAAATGTTCTTTTAGCATGTTTGGGTACATTTTGGATTGCTTAAATCCATTATTTCTGATCGAGATTCTTGATTTATTGGGAACTTTTGGTCAAGTTTATGGGCACTCATGGACACCAAACTGAAAAAGAGCACAACTTTTCATCCGCAAACCGATGGTCAAACATAAGTGGTTAATAGAACAGTGGTGCATCTTCTTCGTGGTTATTGTAGCAAGCATCCTAAACTTTGGGATGAGCATTTACACTACATTCAACATGCTTACAACCGAGCTAAGCACTCTTCAACTCAAATATCGCCATTTGAAGCATGTTTTGGCTATTTGCCCAAATCTCCTTTAGATTTTATCTTTGGGAAGGATATTTCTATTGATGGTCAATATGAAATTGATAGGGCAGAAAATTTCATTGAACAAATTCAGTCGATACATCAAATGGTACAAGAACAGTTGGAAAAGAGTCAAGCCAAGTACAAGACAAGACATAACAAGCATCGTGTTGATCACAGTTTCCAAGTTGGAGATGAAGTTTGGCTTTACATTAGTAAGGAGAGGCTTAAAGGAGAAGGTAAAAAACTGAAACTAATTAGATATGGTCCTTTCAAGATTCTTGAGAAGATTGGTAACAATGCCTTCTGTTTGGATTTGCCTCCTTATATGCAAATGTATGCAGTTGTCAATGTTGAGAATTTGAAATTGTATGAGCCTCTTTTGATTGATGATCAAGGAGAACATGTTCAAATTCCTTCTGTAGATGATTTCTCCCCAGAATATCTTACAGAATTGCATGAAGACACAATCCTTGACAGGAGAATGAGAACTTCAAAATAGGGAAATGTGGAATATCTTCGAATTGGTCTTAAAGGCACAAATCCAAGAAAAGCCAAGTGGATTGAGGTTGGGAAGGTGAGGGAACTATACCCTCATCTTTAGATAGACTAAAAGTAGACTTTTGGAGGTCCAAAAGCTTTCCAATGGGGAGGTGTGATCCAGGGGATCAAATTTTGCTCAAAATTCAGAGTGCTCAGAATCACTTCAAATCGAACAGGTGCATAGGCCTCATCATGAAGAACCCAACGCAACTCAAACGGGTTCAAACAAACATCGGATGAATGAGATATCGCGTTCTGTTCAAATTGTCAAACAGGCAATTTTTTTTTTGCTGACTGTACAGTCTGTACAGTTGCTGACGTGGAAGGGACGTACGCTGACGTGGCAAGTCCATACACTGACGTGGTAAGTGTTGAGTTGGCAGACAATTGGTGGTTGGCATTCAAATCATTCCTCGACATGTGGCACATTTTTGACAAGTGGGAAGGTGCCATGTGGCCCAGACATGGGCTGCCACGTGGCACCGTATTTAATTGGTTGCTTAAAATTATATGGAGTCTGTGGGGATTGAACCCCAGACCTCCCACCAAGGTGGAGCACCTTCACATGGTGTGGGTTATGCCCACACGTTATTGCTTAATATATATATGGTTTTGTTTTTTTTTAAATTTGAGTCATGTTATGGTTGGGCGCGGTTCGGGCTGGGGCTAAGCCCCATCCCCCAGTCACATGCGGATTACCATAGGACCACAACCGCACACACATGTTTCAAATGGTTTAAAAGCCTACGCGTTTGGACACTTGTCAGTTGCCCACAAGTTTAAACTCAACCCTTTTTGTGTGCGGGTGACGCAGTCACATGACCCATGCGTCCAATGCCTTTGTGATTAGGGGGCTAGGTTCCCTAACCATTCTACAATTGCGCACGTGTTGCGGTTATGTGTCCAGTGCTAGGTTTAAGCACGAAAAAATGTGGAAAGGCTAGGTTGGACACACAGAGGTGCATTTTGGCGATCCAAAGACAACAAGTTTGAAGGGGAACTTCCAGGAAGCCTATCTTCTTCAATTTTTGGCCAAATCAGGTGTTGAAAAAGCCCAGCTAGGGGTTTTTGGACGTTCTGAAGCCATTGGAGCCATCTATTTGGCATTTTGAGCATTGTAAAGAACATATTTTAGAACTTTGAGAAAATAATATAAAAGATCCATTGGAAGCTGGACCAGGAGATGTAGCCCAAGAGAGGGGTGAACTCCTTTATCATTTGCTGTGTTATGTGTTTACTGTTCACTGTTATTTGCTGGTTATTATTTGCATCTTGAATGTGTAATTTTCTCTGAAATTTGTGTTTCCAAATTGATCCTTTTGCACAAGCACACATAAATGAAACTTTGCAAATATTTTCAAGAATACAAGCCTTTATCATTTTCAGATCAATCATCAACACTTCCTTCCCAATCCACATCTGTGTATTCAACTAGAGATATATCATTCCCTTTTGGATATCGTAATCCATAGTCTTTTGTTACTTTGAGATATATGGATATTCTCTTTACTTCCATAACATGTGTTTCCTTCGATGATTCTTGAAATATTGCAACCTGTCCAACTACTTGTATCACATCCGATCTTGATGTTGTCACATAAATAAAAATGTCAATCATCGATCTGTAGATTCTCTGATATGCATCCTTGGATTTATCATCTTTTCTCAATTTGAAACTAGTCTGCATGGGAGTACTTATGAGCTTGCAATATACCATTCCAAAATTATTTAGCGTTTCTTTTATATAATTGGTCTGGGAGATGAAAATACCTTTATCTTGTTGGCATATGTGGAGTCCCAAAAAGAAAGAGAACTCACCAAGTAATGACATTTCGAATTCATTCTGCATGTCTCTAGCAAATTTTTAACTCATCTTGTTATCATCACTTTGAAATATAATGTCATCAACATAAACTTCGATAATCAATATACTATCTTGATTAACCTTTATGTAGAGATTGTTGTCTGCATTTCCTTTCCTGAACCCTTGCTATTGTAGATACCTTTACAATCTTGAATACCATGTTCTTGGGGCTTGTTTGAGTCCATACAGTGCCTTCTTCAATCTGTAAACATGATCTTCCTTTTATGACCATAGAAATCCTTCTCGATGTTCGATGTAGATTTCTTCTTCTAGTTCTCCATTTCGGAAGGCTGATTTTACATCCATCTGATATACTTTGATTTTCTTATAACATGCATAACCCAAGATCAATATTGTAACATCCTAGTTTTAACCCTTATGAACTATAATGTATTATGTAATTGTGACTTAGGCTGGTGAGCCGATAAAGTTGAAAAAGGGCCAGAGCACCTAGGAAATATAATACTTCATATACATTAATAAAATACATTGTTGGATGCAAGACATATAAGGAAAAAAGAGATAGCGGGCTATAATTCTATAAGAGAGGGGGCTTGGGGGGATGAGTTATTTTTATTAATATTTTATCTACCCATAATTGATTTTATGGAGAAAAGTGGTTACATGGGCTTCTTGGGGGAGTCCATATGGTTCTTTGTTCTTTTGATTATATAAACATTCCTTGGGGGCTGCTTTGGTTCGACTTCTTTTCCCTGGTGCACTTCTTCTCCCTAGTTCTTCTTCCTCTTCCTTCACTCAGGATGAATTCATGTTCTCTTGGTTTGAGCATGGATAAGCATGGATGCATGAGGATGGATTTGGGTGAAGTTTTGGGCTCTTCCTTCCCTTTTTCTTGTCTTCTTCCTCTAGTTCGTTTTGTTCCCTTGTTCCCTTGTTCTTCTTTCCTCTTTGCTCATTGTTCCTAGTTTGTATGCTCTTGATTTGAGCATGGAAACATATGGAAGGAAGAGGAGAGCCATTGATGGATGACTGTAATAATTATTGATCATTCCAGGAGAGAATGGATGCCTATGTGCATGAGCTTGATGGAAGTTCAGATAGAACTTTCCACGGCTGTGAGTCCTGAGAGTCCCAGTAGGGAGATTCTTAACCAGAATCACTGGAGCCTTGGAAGGAGATGGACATCCTGAGGGACTGCGTGGCATAGAAGGGGATCCATTATCTTGGATTTGTGAAGGTTGGGTAGAAGAGAGATGGTGTAATTTGGATTGTTGTGAGTGCTGAAAGGCCTATGACAACTTGAGTGTTGAGAGGGATGTTATTTATGAGACTGATGACAGTTCAGATAGAACTGTCCACAGTTGAAAATCCTTGCAGTTTCCAGTAGGGAGATTTACTGACCAGTAGCATTGGAGCCCTGAAGAGAAATGAAACAGCCTCAGGGACTTGATGGCATAGAAAGGTGTTCATTTTTTTGGGTTGTGCAGGTTGAGGGGGAAGGAGAGCTAGAAATTAGGATTTTCTATGTGGTTGGGAAACCTGAGATCTAGTTAGCCAATTTTTGTGTGTTTTATATTTGGCCTAGGATCCATCCTTGTGGATTCATAGCCCTGGCTCAGGGGTGACCTGTTGTTGAGAGTAAATGAACAACAATGTCTATGGTTGGGAGGAAATTCCTTAGTCTGCATCTAGTTGGTGAATCTTTACTTGAAAAGATAAGTGCTCTTTGTCATGTGTTTTATGTATAATGTATATTCCGTTGTGTATTTAATTATCTATGAGATATGTATTTTAATGTTCCTTTATGTTGGTTGTTTACTGTGCATGGAACGTTGTTTATAAGTTTTATGTTGTAGCATGGATATTGATTAATGCATGTGATTTTCATGCCTCTAACATTGTTGAACAATCCTTTGATTTCGAGAAAAGATTAGAGAACTAAGTCCTTGGACTGCAACGTGCCTCGCCTACTGGTGGCAGGTGTGTTGCAGTCAGATTAAGTGGCATAGCCCAGCCTGTGGGTGGCTGGGTATGTTATAGATTGGTATCAGAGATACTGGTTGAAAAATTGGGCCAGTATGGGCTGGATCTGTTGGTTAGAGTCTCATGGTTGAGATCAATTTATGACCTTGAAGTCAAAAACTCAGGAGGAATGGCATTGAAAATTTTGCGCAGAAGCCAGAGTGTCAAAGATCCTTGAAATGGATCAAGGGATCGTGACTGTCCCTTTCAAATTTGGGAGAAATCGCTACTGAGGGATCAAGGCAGATATGGATCGTTGGATCAAAGGGTCATTGAGTAGGAGTTGTCCGATGAAGGAAGAACCAAAATTTGGGAAAGATTAAGTCCCAGCTGTCGGATATAGATTGTTGATCGTCAGTCATCAATTGAGGCCAAGCACGAAAGGTAAGACTTCAAAACTTCGCCACTTCGAAGATCTTGGATGGCAGGAAAGGCTTGAATTGTCGAAGGCTGGAGTCGCGAAGTCTCGTCAGTTTTCCGATATGATAGGAGGTGTGGGGGAATCTCCGTCGTCAATTGTGGTCACCTGACATTGACCACTTCGATAGTTTTAAACCTTATTGAACTACTACAATCCGTAGCCCCATAGTGTCAAAGTCCCAGCATTTCCGTCGACTATTAGATTGAGCGAAGGACTTCGGGAGTATTGCAGGCTGTCAGATCTAACAATGGTAGAGGGGTAGTGAGGTTTAAACTTTGGAACTTCACCACTCCAGTGATTACTGATTATGTTGCAGAGAAAAACCACGAAGCACTGGAGCCCCGAAGTGTCGAATTCACAAAGTGTAAAGCTGTGAGGTCACGTGGACCGTTGTATATTGAGCAATGATTGTGGATCATCCATGTAGTGATGTGGCTTATGCCACATGGCAGGGTTTTGTGTGGGGACACGTCACCTTGATTTGGTACCTTTTGAACCCCGATTTTTTTTTTTTTGAGTGACACGTGGAACTTGTGCCACGGGTCCACGTCACCCTAGGTGATGTTAGCGTGGTGTGTCATCTCTGGGAGTATGTGACTCTGGGGGTTTCCAGGTTTCTACTAGTGAAAAGTGTCGAAGCTTGAAATTGCAAAGGCATGTAGAATGTCAATTTGAGTTTCCTTCGAGACCTTTCTCGACCGTTGGATAAAGAAAAGGTAAGTACTTCAGAGGATTAACACTCTGGGGAAGTGGAAGAATCGAGAATGGAAATATCCCGGAGCCCTGGAGCGCCAAATTTCCAAATTGGTTGAGAGTTGTCCATATCAACGCTTGATTAAGTTGTAGTCATTGATCTCATTGAAGCCTCCATATGGGGGTAGGAATGTCCATTCGACGGGATATCAAATCTTGACTATCTGATCTTCTAGTAGATTTGTTAGAAGGGCTTCGGTGAAGATTAACTCCGAGAGAAATCGGCTATGTAAGAGGGAGAATAGTCGAAGGCCCAAGTTCAGAGGACTTGGTCCCAATGACAGTCCCATGCTAGGGTAAAAAGGGTCTGGAAGTAAACCAACCCTTGAACTTGGTGTTCACACAAGATCCTTTGTAGGAAAACACAAAGCGGGGTGCTAAAGAGTGTTTAAACCCACGGTTTCGAGCCATGGTCATGTGGGTCATGGTTTGAAGGAAGCGCCTTTGTAGTTTTCGAATTTCTGTATCACCTAAGGGGGATGAAAGTTTTTTTTTCCAGGGATCCCTAACTTTCAACTCCGATATTGAATTAGGGTGAGATTTTAGTCATTGAAAAGATGATACAGAGGAGAATGACCTGGAATCATTCTATTTTTTTGGATAAATGTTATAATTGATATTTTCTTTTCTTCATAAATTAAGCAAAAAAGGTATATATAAATTTAATTGACAATTTTGTATAATATGTATAATTCTAACTAGATGACTGCGTGCAGATTTTGGCAGGATCAGAGGGATAATCAGGTCAATTCCAGTCTAAGATCAGATGTTAGAGTCATGAAAGAATGACATATCTTATGAAATTTGGATGAGGTAATAAAAGAGCTACATAGAGAGTAATGGAAGGTGGACAAAGAACTCAAGAATAGTGGAAAAAACGTATTCGTCAAAAATTACAAAATCTGAATAAAATGTAGGTACAACAAAAGCAGGAATCCTCACATAGGACATGAAGATAGCAGGTTCAAAATGTCATGGATGGGCATAGAAAGGAAAAGTATGACTACCTAGCCTTGAAGTAAGAGAGGTGTAGAAAGTTTCAAAGCTTAAGGATGAAATTCACTTATGATATTAGAGTTCACAATGGAAGCAGGATGTCGATGCAGAGAAATTGGAATGCTCTCTCACTTAAAAAGTGTCACTGAATGAAAATGGAATTCCATTGGGGAAATGGTATTAAGAGTGAAAGGTATGGTTTCAAAGGGATAGGTTAATGAAGTAACCTAATGGACAACTAGGAGTAACAATATTTGGTTCAAGAGTATGGTGGTAGTAGAGTGAGGGAATGTTTTGAGGTACTTCGTTCCAGGGTGTTGGAATGTCTCATAAGGGTAAAGTTGGATATGACTACTAAAAAAGGGAGCTGTGGAAATTGAGCACACTGGTTGAATTGTAGAATGGCCAAGGAGAGATTGGATGGAAAGTATTCAGACCGAGAAACCGTAGTGTAAATGAGCAGAATGGAAGCACGTAAGTCAACAAGGATATGAAGGAATTCAAGGACAACAAACTACAACATAAATAGATAAATAAATAAGTGATTTAAAATAGAAATGCACTAGAGTGCATGAGGCATACAATGAAGTTAAAATGCATATGCATTAGTAAGCATGCTGACAGTAAATTGTTGTGAACTTAGAATAGTCTATTATTAAGAAATAATGATATTATGGAAATTGAGTATGACTAATGATGGATTATGTATTCAAGAAAAATGATATAGAAGGGTTAAAGATGTGGATGTTGTTGTTTCTTATGTTTTGCATCTAGGTGAAGACCCATGAGGGTGGCAGGAATGATGATCAAAATGATGAAAGAAGAAGTTTGTGAGCTTCCACAAATATCAATTGATCAGATAGCAACAAGTAGGTTGATAACAACCAGGCAAGTATGCATTTAGTCTCCGTTGATGCACACATGATGAATGGAATTGAGGTAATAATTCCCTCAATTAATTTTCAATATTTAAATTGATATGTAATGGCCAAAGGCCTAAATTATTTAAATGTTGTCAATACTAGAATGCATTTAGATAAAGTGTTAGTTGCATATTATGTTATGTTTGGTTATAAGATCATAACCAGGTTAATTTAGGAGACATACTCCTTCTATAATAATGAATATCCATAGTGATAGTTGTGTGTGAGACCATAATATGGTTTGATATGGAATTGATATAGCGCTATGTGAGTGCTCAATGGTATATACTGTATAGCTGATGTTTGGATTGCAACCTCTTTGACAACACTGAAGAGCACTTAAGAATTATATTCTTAGTGTTGTGTTTGGGTTGAAAAGGAAGGTATCCAAATAGTCAGGAAATAAGTAGGAAGTTCATGGATGATGTGTTGAGGTGTTGGATAGACCTTCCAACTCATCATGGTGGAATGCATGACACAATTATGTGGTATTATGTAGTCAATGCATGGATGCATTGTGTAGTTGTGGCCATGGGTATTGGCACATTGATTGATATTTTATTAAGTAATTGTTGCATTATGAAAATCCTGTGGTGATGAAAATATGTAATGATGGATAGATGCATTATATTTAATATGAATCCTAGTTGAAGGTGACTGGATTGTTGTTTGTTACAATTCCAAGATCAATTTTTGGATATTTTAAAAATGTTACAAGTGATATTTTAGGAATCATTGAATGCATTTGGGGTGAATTCATGTATATATTATATAACATAGAAATTATTATGCTAATAGTTGAAATGCTGTGAGTATTGCTAACTCATGAAGTTGATAACATCTAGGAATGAACCGTTATATACTACAGTTCTGAGATCGCTTTTTACCATGGAAATATATATATATATATATATATATATATATATATAAACTTGTACCTAAGATATTGACAATTTGTTTTGCTGAGGAATGTTGAAATTGTAGGAAGAAAGGGTCTTGAATATGGCAGTGTTGCAAGTCCATAAAGAAGACCAATACCTATTGCTGCAAGAGACAAATTATTATGAGGATAAGCTCATGTCTGGAAGTTTCATTTTTTCTATATGAAACAATTTTGGGAATTATAATTTAATAAATTAATGATAATGTGTTTGGGATGAATGTAAATCAAATAAATTGCAGGTAGGATGGTCCTGAATATGGAAGGGTTATAATCCCATAAGGAAGACTGATATCTACAGTTGCAGAGCCAAACATTATGCTTGGAATTTTTTTTTCCTGTATAAAACATATTTGACATTTATGATTGAAATTATTATAAGAGCATCTCATGATGACCATATTTTTATAATACATATGAGATGCTGGTTATTGAAGTTGGAAGCTCATGGAAAATAACACCAGAAGGAAATCGAGCTCAATGATGAAGGCATGGAATGAAGAAAGTCTAGTGGACTGGTTGCAGCTAGAGTTCTTGAAGCTGCAACTCTGAAACGTCCTGGCCGAGTGCAATGGAGCCATGGAGATAAGTGCAATAGCTTGAGGGAATGCATGGCAAAGAAAGGGGTTCATTTCTTTGGGTTGTGCAGGGATGAGAGGGAAGGAGATATTTCTAGTTGGAACTTCTACTCGAATTATAAATTATGAAGATCATTATACATGTTTGGGTTGGAATGCCCATGGATACATGTTTAATTTTAGGCTAGAGTGCCTATGTATATAAGAGTTGGTTGGAATTCCTGTGTGGATTAAGGCCAAAGAGCATAGATTTGTAATGTTAATAACATGGGAATGGTGTTGTGCATCGAGGACAGTGCCAAAATAAGGGGAGGGGGATGTAACATTCTAGTTTTAACCCTTATGAACTATAATGTATTATGTAATTGTGACTTAGGATGGTGAGCCAATAAAGTTTAGAAAAGGCCAGAGTGCCTAGGAAATGTAATACTACATCAATAAAATACATCGTTGGATGCAAGATGGATAAGGAAAAAAGAGATATGGGGCTATGATTCCACAAGAGAGGGGGATTGGGGGGACAAGATCTTTTTGTTATTATTTTATTTACCCATAATTGATTTTATGGAGAAAATTGGTTACATGGGATTCTTGGGGGAGGCCATGTGGTTCTTGGTTCTTGTGATTATATAAACATTCCTTGGGGGATGCTTTGGTTCGACTTCTTTTCCCCGATGCACTTCTCCTCCCTAGTTCTTCTTCTTCTTCCTTCACTTGGTATAAATTCGTGTGCTCTTGGTCTGAGCATGGATACAAATGGCTGCATGAGAATGGATCTGGGTGAAGTTTTGGGGTCATCCTTCCCTTTTGTTCATATTCTTCCCCTAGTTCATTTTGTTCCCTTGTTCCCTTGTTCTTATTTCCTCTTCACTCACTATTTCTAGTTCATATGCTCTTGTAATGAGCATGGAAACAAATGGTAGGAAGAGGATAATGGGAATGGATGTTGTAATAATTATTGATCATTCCAGGAGGGAATGGATACCTATGTGCATGATCTTGATGGAAGTTCAGATAGAACTATCCATAGCTGCGATTCATGAGAGTCCTAGCAAGGAGATTCTTAACCAGAAACATTGGAGGCTTGGAAGGAGATGGACAACCTAAGGGACTGCATGGCATAGAAGGGGGTCCATTCTCTTGGGGTTGTGTAGGCTGGGTAGAAGAGAGCTGGTGTACTTTGGATTGTTGTGAGTGTTGAAAGGCCTGTGATAGCCTGAGTTCTGAGAGACCTGTTAGTTATGAGACTGATGGCAGTTCAGATAGAACTATCCACCACTGAGAATCCTTGGATTTTCCAGTAGGGATATTTCCCGACCAGTAGAACTAAAGCCATGGAGAGAAATGGAATAGGCTCAGGGACTGCATGGAAGAGAAAGTGTTCATTTCTTTGGGTTGTGTAAGATGAGGGGAAAAGATAGCTAGAAATTAGCATTGGTTGTGTGGTTGGGAAACCTGAGAGCTAGTTAGCCAACTGCTGTGTGTTTTAGATTTGTCCTAGGACCCGTCCTTGTGGATTCATAGCCCTGGCTCAAGGGTGACCTGTTGTTGAGAGTAAAATAAAAACAATGTCTATGGTTGGGAGGAATGTACTTTGTCTGTATCTAGTTGGTGAATCTTTAGTTGCAAAGATAAGTTCTCTCTACCATGTTTTTTTATATATAATGTATATTCTGATATGTATTTAATTATATTCGAGATATGTATTTTAATGTACTTGTATGATGTTTATTTGTTATGCATGGCACGTTGTTTATCCCTTTTATGTTGTAGCATGGATCTTGATTAATGCATGTGATTTTCATGCCTCTAACATTTGAACAATCCTTTGATTTTGAGATAAGATCAGAGAACTGAGTCATTGGACTGCAATGTACCTCACCCATTGGTGGTTGGGTGTGTTGAAATCAGATTAAGTGGCATAGCCCGACCCGTGGGTGGTTGGGTACATTACAAGTATGACTACTTCTATTCTGGAATATGGGGAAAAAGTTTCTTCAAAATCTATTCATTCAACATGAGCATACCCCTTGCATATTAACCTTGCTTTATTCCTAGTTACCTGTCCATCCTCGTTCACGTTGTTTCTGAATACCCATTTTGTGCCAGTCACATTCTTATTCTTAGGCCTTGGAACAAGTTCCCATGTTTCATTCTTCTCTATCTGATCTAGTTCTTCTTCCATAGCTTTGATCTAGTGTTAATCAATGTTGGCTTCTTCAAAGTTGTTGGGTTCAACTGTGGACAACAGTGATATATTTATTTTTTATGGTGAGAAAAATTTTCTTCGGGTTTCAACTCCTACATATTTATTCTCAATGATTTGTTCTGATGGATGATGTTTCTGCACTCACCAACTAGGCGTTTTGGGAGATATTTGAAGATTTTGTTGATAATCTTCCTCTTTCTTTACTTCTGGATTCTCTTCTTCTTCTTTCTCTTCTACTTATTCTTTCAAATCCTCTTCTCCTTCCTTCTCTGTTGAGTCTTTGCTTTTTCCTTTGAGTTTTCTTACACTTGTATCGTTAATCTGTACATTAATTCTTTCCACTATTATGTTGAGTCTCATATTGAAACACTTGTATGCCTTACTTTTTCTTGAGTACCCAATAAATATTCCTTTGTCAACTCATGAGTCAAATTTTCCAATCTTTCCATCTTCTCTTTTGATATAGCACTTGCTTCCAAATACTCTAAAATTCTTCACATTTGTTGGTCTTCCTTTCCATAGCTCGTAGGGAGTGTTATCACTATTGCTTCTTAGCATTTCTCTATTCAGGATATGAATTGTTGTATGTATTGGATGTGCCCAAAAGATGTCACCCAACATGGAATATTTCAACATGGTTCTAGCCATTTCCTGTACTATCATGTTCTTTCTTTCAGAGACTCTATTTTGCTGAGGTGTCTTTGCTACTCAGAACTGCCTTTTTATTCCATGTTCGCCACAAAAATCCATGAATTATTTCGATGTAAAATATCCACCATTGTTTGATCTCAAACATTTGATTTTCAAGTCTGTCTTTGTTTGAACCATCTCTTTGTATATATTGAAGTGTTTGAATGCCTCTGACTTCTTCTTGAGAAAGCAAACTATAGTCATTGTTGTGTAGTCATCAATCAGTAGCATGAAGTTCTATTCACCATTTAATCCATTTGTTCTTGTTGGTCCACATAGATCAATATGTAAAATATCCAATGGTTTTGTCGTTGAGTACTCCTTTTATTTGAACTTGGTCCTGGTCTGTTTTCCCTGTAGACAATTCTTACATAGAGTATTCATTGGTTTTGAAATTTTGGGAATTTCTTTTACTACTTCCTTTCTGCTGATTTTGACAAGATTGTCAAAGTTCATGTGAACCATTCTTCTTTGCCAAAGAAACCTTCATTTTCCTTTCCTAAGAAACAATTTTTTTTTCCAATTTCATTCAAAACATATATTTTGTTCGAAGTCCTTATCATTGTCGCCACTAACTTGCATGATCCTTCTTTTCTAATTTCACATTTGTCTGAGTTGAACTGAAGTGTGTGTCCTTGATCGCACATTTGACTTACACTCAATATATTTTGTTTCATACATTTGACCAGTAGAACATTTCCTGCCATGGCATTTTTGCTTCCAAGCTTAGATTTGCCTTTACCTATAATTTTAGTTGAATGCTTATTTCCAAATGAAACTGATCCATCTCTTTCTTTCTTTAGAGTTAGTAACCTATTCCTGTCACCTGTCATATGCTTAGAAAAACCACTGTTAACATACCAATCACTTTTTCTGTGTTGGGATTGTAGAGCAAGTGAGCATTGAATTTTCTTTCTTTTCCATATCTCTTGTGGTTCCGGTATATGATTGTTAATGTTATTCTTTGGTTCCTTGGGTGGAATAGTCAATTTGCAATTCTTCGCTACATGTCCAAAATTGTTGCATTTGTAGCATTCTATTCCATTACTCAATGAACCAAAATTGTTTTGGTTTCTGATGTATGCTTCATAATATTTTCTGGAATAACTATTACAACGTCCCCCAACCACCCTAGTCGGGGACATGCCACTACCTCAAAACCAAACTTCTATGAAAAAATAGATTGTAACATATCCAAACACTCAAGACGAGAAATGCCACTTGAAAACTTTCAAGCTCTGATATACATATATATCTAATGCAATTTAAACAAACATAAACATTATGCTCATACACATATTCACGCGGAAGCGAAAGTAATACATACATGCAATAAACACATGAAATTCTGATAAAATTATAACACATGTACAAGATACACAACATACAATTAACATATAATTGGTACTTATATTTTTATGATAAGACGATCGAATGCATGCAGACCTTCCAAGAACCTCCCAGCCTTAGAACATGTTGCTCCAAGCTATGAGCAGTCGGTCACCCCCGAGCTGGGATTAAACTCCACCCAGGGCAAGGAAATCCTAGGCTAGTATGAGGCTACAGGAAATATTCCCTGAAAGGATCCTACTTACGCCCACTTCTCACGGACTCTCATTCCCCACATGCCTGTCCCACCTTGGGAATATACACCTTCACTATTCCAGAGTCCATTGATTGCTCCACTTCTCTTCCAGGGATTCAGCAACAGGTTGGATCAGGATTTCTTAGAGCTCTGTAGCTGCTGTTGGAATCCCTCCAGGAGAAATCACTTCCCCAAAAATCTCTCTCACCTGGAGAGATTTACTCACAGACCTGAAAACCTACTTCTTCAACCACGGGCCTGACAAACCACCTCTTCAAACCATAGTAGAAAAAATAGGTAAGGAAAGAGATGGCTCATCAAATACAGAGGTTCAAAAATGGCAGAAATGGGTTTGGCTGCATGCTTATTCAGTGAAAGAGTGAAACGAATAAGGGATGGCAAGGATAGTGAGTGAACTCATGAGGAAAAATGGCAAGCAAAATGGTCATAATTCTCAGAGTGGTGAGAGTGAGAATGGTGAGAATCATGAGAACAAACCCCCACAACTGTGGAAATTCCCACATAAATATGCATGCGTCCTGGATGATACTTGGCTCTCCAAGAGCTCGTTCCTCTCCACTTGGAGTTTCGTTCCTCTCCCCAAAGGAACTTAGAATAACTGGGTTTATCTCCAAAAATTTAGTAATTTAGGAAATAGATTAATATTCCCTTGGGTTAATCCCTCGAGCTTAGCCCCTTTTTCCTAGATTCTCAGCCCCCTTTCCTTTCCCTTCCTAGTGGAGCTTATTCCCCCATAACTCTTTATTCATGGTTGGTCTATACACAATGATGTATTTTATTAATAATATGCATAATTACATATACAAAAATAGCTCACTAGCCTTGGCAGCTAGGCTCTCCAGCCTAATAAACACATAAGCCTACCAACTTATAATTACTTGGATCACCAGCCTATAAACATCATTAAACATAACTACAATTCAATAGGGGCTCGACCTTGGGGTATTACATACCCCTCCCCTTATTTTTGCAATGTCCTTGGTGAAACTCATTTACATAACATCAACAAGATTTTCAAAATATTAAAAAAGATGTGGGTATTCTGCCCGCATAGCATCTTCATGCTCCCAAGTTGCATCCTCAGGACCTTACCAGTTCCATTGGACCTTTACAAGCCCTATGTATCGATTCCGAAGCTATTTGATTTTTTGGTCCAGAATGCATACCAGATGCACTTGGAAAGTTATTTCTTCTTCCACCTTCAACTTCAATCATGTGTGATTGAAACTCAGCTTGCTTGTTGTCCAGGGATGCATAGATCCTTGGTATACTTATGCTTGTTTCTTCCACTGTTTCTGCTTGATGTACATTGTGGAAAACTCTCACTTTGTCACCTTTGTGAGGACAATATCTATACTTATGGTCTCCTTTAAATCCCCAACATTGAATGGGTTTCTGCCTTGGCCTTTTCCCACCTACCTCAACCATTCTATGCTCTCTGAAAGATGGTTGTCCTTGAGGATTGTTTCCAAAAAATGGAGGCTTGTTCCCCTTCTTCCTTTGTTCCTTCTTAAACTTCTTCATTTCCTCCCAAGCCTTCTGAAAATTATGCTTTCCTTTTTTCTGATCATATAAGCATTTTAATCTCCTTATAGTTTCTTCCAGAGTCTTGGGATCATCATATTGGATTTTATCATTGATGAAAGATGGCAACCCACTTAGGTACCTCTGAATCTTCATTGTCTCATCCTTGATGAAGGAGACATACTTCAACAGCTCTAAGAATCTCCTTTCATATTCATCAATAGTCATGCTTCCTAGTTTAAGTTCAAAGAACTCTTTCATGTTTTTATCATAATACCTCTTGGTCATGTATTTCTTCTCAAAATGCCTCTTGAATTCCTTCCAAGTCACATTTTTCTCTCTGAGGTGCTACACTTGCACAAGATGATCCCACCACAAAGATTTCTTTCCTTTCAGTTGATAGACTAAAATTATTTCCTCTTCATGAGAAGAATAGTTATGAAATTGGAAATACTTCCTCATGCCTAACATCCATGTCTTAGAATCTTCATCCTTCTTGTTATCTCCATCAAAAGTAGGAGGTTTGATCTTATTCATTTCCCCTTTCAACTCATCCACCCCACACCTCATATGCTTCCTAATAGGGGATGGAATTGAGATATTGTGTGATCTCCTATGGGAATTCTTTTAGGAGTGATGGTGATGTTTTCTACCACTCCTTGATCATCCTTTCTTTGTAGGGGTCCTGTGACTTCCTGATTTGATGGAGCCACTTTCCTTATCCAAATTATTTTCAATTATTTCCAAGCTCTGAATTCACTTCATGTTGAAGTATTCTTGTTGTTCCTTGGACTGCATAAGCCTCTCATTATCATCCTTGTGTCTCTAGACATCTATCTGCAATTTTCTGAGGGTCCTATCTAGATTTATGTCTTCCTCCTTTCCTCCTCCATGTCCATTGGAGTTGGTTCCTTCCAATCCAAACTGGACATTCAACCCTCTGATTTCATGTTCTTGACTAAAGGCTACTTGATTATCTTCCATCACTCTACATTCTATGTTGACTTTGATTTGACAACTGTTAATTCTGCAAAAAATGGGTAGCCAACAAAACTTTGTCAGGCTAATTTTTCTTGATAATTCCATGAAAACATGAACCATTCTGATTCAGTAATATATCAGACTTATTTTCTACTGATTTCCTGAGAAATTGATTGTTCAGATCCAATTTCTGGTTGAAAATTTATCCTCTATTTTTCATTACCTTTCCAATGGATGCTTCCATGCTAAATTCTGAGTTTTGAGCATAAAGTTATGGATAATTGAGAAAATTGTCCCTTTCCTATTCTTAAACAAAATTTTTGGGCGCTAGCCCCTTTCCTTCGCCCCCCAAACTCATATGAAAAGGGTTTGTGACCTAGCGCTAACAATTAGGTGCTTATCCTTTTCTTCGGGCCTCTGAGGCTCCAAAAATTTGGGGCTTCGGAGGATATTCCCCCATTACCATACATTTTCCTCAAATGTCAATTTTACGAATACTCAGAGGATGTATCAATCAACGATCTTTATTCCTTGTTTAAATCTACGGTGGATAGGATCTTCGAGACTCCGGGCTTTGACGATTTCCAAGCTACATCATAACAATTCTCTCAGACCACCAAACTAACAAACTCGTGAAAGACGATGGATCTACGGTCCACATCATCTGCTCAGATCTATAGTGGATAAGATCTCCAAGACTCTGGTCTTCAAGGATTTCCAAAACACTTCACTACCAATCTCCCGAAGTGCTGACCCACTAAAGATCCCCTCTCCTTCCTCCACATGTCATATCTCGATCAACGATCGAGATTAAATTCGTCTCTTCGGGATTTGTTGGCTCACAACAACTGCAACTCATATCCTCTGTAGTACCATTCTTCTAAACTATGAAATCTGGCACAATGCGTCTTCTGTGATCAAATGTCACGATGGAATCCATCGTTTGGACCTCTGGAAGTCCTCGAATGCAACTTCTTACTCCTTTAATTCTCTGGACCATGGGATCTACCGCCGTGTGTCCCCTCTCAATGAACGAAGAGGATTTACTTTCTCTTTGGAGCTTCGGGCGTTTTTCCTTCCTCTTACTCCATTCCTTCTGAACGCCAAAGTGGCGAACCCATGGGGTCCACTTAGTACTGCACACCTGGGTGCTACATGGTAGATTCCAAGAAACATACACATGGCCCAATATGAGGGGTGACACATGTCAATTTATAACTTCTAAATCAACCTTTCAAAAGCACAAAACACACTGACACATGGCATGCATATTATGTGTCCACATCACCCTAGGTGATGTCATCAAGCCACATCACTACAAAAATTCAGGACTTCGAAGGTCTGGAATTTCTTCCAACAATTTTCCCCGAACACTGAACTCCCGAACTGCTTAACCTCTCAACACCCACAAAGTACAACTGTCACCAATCAAAGTGGTGACACATGGACCCATCGTCGAGTGACATGTGTCAGGATCCAATTGGTCCTAAGGGTCTATCAAAAGTATGAAAATGAGAGACACGTGGCAGACTTAGGTAGGTTCACGTCACCCTAGGTGGCATCATCTTTCGACATCATACCCGATGCTTTGAGACTTCGGGGATTTCCTGTCTTTGACACTTTCTCAAAAATGTTGAATTGTCAAACTTCCAAACTGCCAAACTGTTGATAGGTCTATGTCACATGTGAAATCATCATGCCACATCACTTCGACACCTGAGACTTTGACGATTTCTTCACATTGGCACATTTTCAAAAGTGACAAATTTTCGACTACCGAAGAGGTCCACGTCACCCTCGGTGACTTCAACATGTCACATCACTTTGGCACCCAGGACTTCAGTGATTTATTCACATTGATTTTTTTTCAAAACTCTTGAACTACCGACTGCCGACGACTGCCTCCCATAGCTTCCAGACTTTGACGATTTATCTTCCGTGCAACCCCCAACAGATTTCCCTGAACGCTGAAACACAGGAGAAATCCAGAGACTCTCCTCCTCCCGAATGATATATGGCTAAGAATCACTCTAGGACTTTAGAGGATTTATCTATTAAACACCCCACAACCTCCAAACTGTCGAACTTTGAACATGGCTTAATATGAAGGCACGTGTCCCTGGAAAATGGATGTTCCATATTAGTTCAAGACTTCGACAAGTTTCTCTTCTTATAGTTTTAAAATGGTCGGAGTGGAGAAGTATGAAGGACTTATGTTCTTAACCTCCATGCACCTTCTCCTGATCTAATGGTTGTGGGAGATATGTCCCCCTTTGAACAAATCCAATGACCAAATTCAAATCTATGGCCCAATACCATGTATATCGTGGTTTATCAAACTGATATACCTCCTGAGATTCTAAACACAACCAAGGTGTTCCCTCAGCGCCCTTCTGGTGTTCCGTATATCAATTCTTTGTGGAATTTTAACTCCAAATTCCACATTTGTGTCCCATCTAGGTTCCATGTGAAAACCATGGGCTCTGATGCTAGATTTTAATGTCCCATGGCCTCCCTAGCCGAGGACACACCACTAATTCAAAACCAAACTGCTCTGAAAAACCATATTGTAACATACCCAACCACCCAGGCCAAGCAATGCCACTTGAAAATTTTCATGCTCTGATATACATATACATACATATACATACATATATATATATATATAATGTAATTTAAACAGACATAAACATTCTTCTCAAACACATATTCATGAAGAAGCGACAATAATACATACATGCAATGCAATAAACACAGAAAATTATGATAACGTTATAACACATGTACAAGATACACAACATAAAATTAACATAGAATTGGTACTTATATTTTTATGAGGAGACCACCGACTGCATGCAGACCTTCCATGAACCTCTCATCCTTAAACCATGTTTCTCCAGTCTATCAGCATTGGGTCACCCCCGAGCTGGGACTAAAATCCACCCAAGGAAAGGAAATCCTAGGCTAGGCTGAGGCTACGGGAAACTGCACAATGCTACAGGAAGGATTCCCTCCAAGGAGACTACTTATGCCCACTTCTCATAGGATCTCATTCCCCACATGCCTATCCCACCCCGAGAATATACACCTTCACTGTTCCACAATCCATTGGCTGCTACACTTCCCTTCTAGGGCTTCATCAACAGGCCAAATCAAGAATTCTCAGAGCTTTGTAGATGTTGTTGGACTCCCTCCAGGAGAAATCACTTCCCCGACAATCTCTCTCACCTGGAGAGAGTTTCTCACAGGCCTAACAACCTACTTCTTCAACCATAGGCTTGAAAACCCACCTCTTCAAACCACAGTAGAAAAAATGGGTAAGGAAAGGGATGACTCAACAAATACAAAGGTTCAACAATGGTGGAAATGGCTCTGGATGCATTCCTGTTCAGTGCGTGTGTGAACTGGACAAGGGATGGTAAGAATCATGAGTGAACTCATGAGAAAAAATGGCAAGAAAAATGATTAGAATGATCAGAGTGGTGAGAGCAAGAATGGTGAGAATCTTAAGCACGAACCCCCACAATAATGGAAATTTCCACATAAATTTGCATGTGTCCTGGATGACACTTGGCCATCCAGGAGCTCATTCCTCTCCACTTGGAGTTTTTCTCCTCTCCCCAAAGGAACTTAGGATAAATGGGTTTATCTCCCAAACTTTATTAATTTTGGAAATACATTATAATATTCCCTTGGGTTAATCTCTCAAGATTAGACCCTTTTTCCTAGCCTCTCATCCCCCTTCCCGTTCCCTTCCTAGTGGAGCTTAGTCCCCCATAACTCTTTCTTTGTGGTTGGTCTACACGCAACAATGTATTTTATTAATAATATGCATAATTACATATACAAAAATAGGCTCACTGGCCTTGATATCTAATCTCTCCAGCCTAATAAAGACATAATCCTACCAGCTTATAATTACTTGGATCACCATCCTATAAACATCATTAAACATAATTACAAATCAACAAGGTCTTGAGCTTGGGTTATTACAACTTTTATTTAAGTACCTTGGATAGTTGCTTCTGTTCTTAGCATAGGATTTGCAATTTATAGCTTTATGTCCAAAATTAGCACAATTAAAACAATGACCATAAAAGAACCTTTTATACTTGGGAGTAGATGATATTCTTTGCAATGCACTACTTCCGAATTCCTCTTCTTGAGTCTTCTTTATTTCTGAATTGTTCTTCTTTGGGGGCTTGCATTCTTTCTTCTTGATATAATCTTTGACAATATCTGCATAGCTTCTTTATTCTTCTTCTTGTTATGTTGTCTTGGATCTCAATCCTTTCTCATTTTGTACTTTATTTTAACCTATTCCGGATTTTTCATCTGATGGTCTTTGACAACTGATGGTTTGATCCAATATTATGGTGCTCTTTTGTTGCATATCTTTCTTCTGAAGATCTTTCCTTAAAGAAACTACTTTTGCTTCCAAGCTTCTTATCATTTTCTCCTTTTCTTCTAATTGACTTCTAAGTACTTCCTCAATTCTTCTGTCTTATTCTATTTGAATCTTTTAGACTCATGATCATCTACTCGATTTCCCCAGAGTTTGAATTCTGAGACCCCTCTTTCATTTTTAACTCTGCCTTGAGTGACTTGTTTTTCTTTCTTTCTTTCCTAAGTTATTTTTATGAACTGATTATCTCTCCTCTGAGATCAACTTCATCTTCTTCTTTAGAATCATATTCTACTACCATGAAGAGTAATCTTTCTGAATCACTGTCACTATCATTATCCTCCTTTTCTGATGAGGAACTATCCTCCTTTGAGTAGAAACTTTTCTTGAATAATTTCCTTTTATTTCTTCTCTTGTTTCCCTTTTGATATTTCTTTTCCCTTTTAGAAGCTTCTTCTTCATCATTTTCTTTATTATTATGAGGACATTTAGAATAAAAATGACCAATACCACCACAATTAAAACATTTCAATGGAAGCATGCCTTTATACTTGTCGATTCCTTTATTTAATTTCCTTACGAAGTTAGACATCTCTTCAACTTCCTCTGAATCATCACTACAACTGTAACCTGGTTTTGAATTTTTCTTGTTCTTATTCTTTGTCTTCTTGGATTCCTTGAAGCTACTTCCTTCATGAATGGGTTCACCTATTCTATTCTGATTTCATAGGTTGTAAACATTCCATGTAGCTTGTCCATGCTCAATGTATCGAGATCTACTCTTTCTTCTAGGGATGATATTTTAGGATCCAATATCACGGGAAGAGACATCAATACCTTTTGAATAACCATTGAGTCATCAACTTCTAATCCTAATCCATTAATAGTTTTAACTATTTCGTTAACTCGTAGAAGGTAGGTTGTAATGTCTTCATCTTCCTTCATCTTCAATTGTTCAAACTTAGCTTTGAAGTTTTAATCCTATCTCCTTTAACTTTGGAATCTCCTTCATAAATATTTTGGAGTTTATCCCAAAGATCCTTTGCGCTATCACAATGCATAACCTTGACAAATACTAAATCAACTAGACTGCTTAGAATGATACCTTTAGCCTTTGAGTTGTTTCATTGAGTTTCTTTCCATTTCTGTTGGTTGGAGGAGTGGCTGGTGTTGTATACCCATCTACTATTGATTTCCAAACATAAAATCCGTGTTCCTGTAAAACAAATTTCATCCTTTTATTCCATAAGGTATAGTTCATATATTCAAACACCAGTGCTCAAATATTAGTGTATTCCATGATCTCCTTTGAGTGGTTAGATTACTTCCTGAAGGACCGACTTTGATACCAATTGTTGGAACACTGAGAGGGGGGTGAATCAATAAGAGCATAATTATTACTTTTAATCACAATATAAAACATCCAACAATGTTCAATAGTTTCTCATTATCATTCATTATATCATTAACACCATAATTCAATGCATAAACACCGCATAAACACAGTACACCAAAATTTTACGTGGAAACCCAATGCGGGAGAAAACCACAAAATTATTTTCTTATTTATCAAATAGTATATTGGAAGAACCAACTTCCTATTTCTCCAAATACAACTGGAATGAGTCTCCAACCCCCTATTTATAAGATGCAACCTGAAGGAATATCCAACTCCCTAATTTGCTGGCTCCAACCAGAAGGAGGATACAACCCGCTTTCCTTACCCTATCCAACCTCTATGAAATATAAATGTACACCAATCTGTCACTACCTTTGTCGCTGTAACTGATAACCTGTTGTTGCTACTATTTCTAATACTTTTGTTGCTGCTACTAATTTCGATATTTCATCAATACTCTAACCACACATACCTCATACCAAGATCCACAAGAGAGTTCTTCAAAACAAATGCTTATGAATCACTAAGTCATATCTGTTCCCGGTTTCTTTAGAATACACACCCTAACAGACACAGGAAGACATACCTTCAATCTATAGTTGACTTGAGTTTTATATCTCTGATCTTAAAAAAACATTCCTCATAGGTCTGTGACCCATACACTACCTGCTCGCGGATGTCATCTCTTTTCCCTTCTGCAACTCACAGATGACCTCAGAGACATTGTTGTAGTAAATTTTCTTTTGTACAATTGGATCCTGTAAAATTCTCCCTTCGCCGAAATTCTCTTCCTTTATCTCACTGCCTCAGATATTCCAATCTATATTTACACAAGAATATTCAATTGACTCTTCTCTGTATATATGTGTTTCCAATGAGGATCTCAAAATAATACAGGGATTTCCGAGTGTCATAAATTTTGACTTAGTTATCCAATTGGGATGAAATTTTACAAGGAGTGACATATCGAAGAGTTCACTACCATTCTAATTTGATATATTAGATAAGAATCCGTTTCAACACTTTTCAGGAGCTAAATTCCTTCATATGATTCCTCAAATTCGAGTTTTAGTTTTTTTGCGGGTTTTAAATTTTTTTTAATTATCATTTATCTCTTCTTTTATGCATGAAATTAGAAAAGTGAGTTGATGAATAATGCCACTCTCCTATCTATGCATTGAGTTGAAACTCCCTATTTGTTCTCTTCTTGTGGTGCACCTAGTTAACTACTCGGTGTGATAAAGGTATCTCTTTCTCTTCGGTGCAATGGTCGATCATTCCATGCAACATACTCAAAGCAGATTCATCCTTCATTAGCTCTAAAAAACGTTTTAGAAAACTTTTCAAAGTGTTTACCTTGTGAGCATGCCTTTCTGAATGGTCATAGACTAGTGACATATCATACACTGGTAGCCTGTCATACGAAGGTGGTGTGGTTGAAGTCAATGCTATCCATTCTTCTCCTATCACTTCCTTCCTTGCTTGTGTATATGTCTCTTTTTCCTTTCTAGGGTCAAACAATGGAAGAGGTTTTGCTTCTTATCTGAACCACTAGTGGATCCTATTTTTTTGATCCGTTGCATTAGCTTTGGTTCTTTTTCCTCCACGTGTAACCGTTGCTATCTTGTGTTGTTTTTCACATGCTTCTGTTGCTATCATATGTACATTTAAGTTCCTCTTTTATTGCCACTTTGCAATCAGTTGTGGGAAATCCTCCATTGTATGGTATAGTTGTCTACAATATGTGCATGTCATGCAAGGATTCATACAGCCTCGTGCCAAATTTCCAGGCTCTTTACAACTATAAAATATAATTGGTCCTCTTCCTATACTGAATCCTCCTCTTCCATGGCCTTTGAACCCTCCTCTTCCTCCTTGATTATAACCTCTTGTATTATTATACTACAAATCTCCTCTTTTAGATTCTTCTCCATGTACTCTATATCCATCTACAGTGTTCTCTCCCAACAAATCAAATGTGCAAAAATCCTTCTCTTCATGTCCCTCTAACTTACAAAATTTAAAAAACAAGTTTCTTGTAGTGCTATGATTTTTCTACATCAATGGAAAACCATTAGGGTGGTGACCCATCATCTTGAAAATATCACACCATACCCCTAATGGATTTAGATCTCATGTATTCAAATATTGTTGAAAATATGGGCATTCGTTCTTATGATGATCTTTT
Source organism: Picea engelmannii (assembly GCA_009831015.1). Lineage (NCBI taxonomy): Eukaryota > Viridiplantae > Streptophyta > Pinopsida > Pinales > Pinaceae > Picea > Picea engelmannii. Next base: position 591,971 of record ML784320.1, read on the forward strand.
GTTCTACATGTGATACACCAAACTTCATCGCATTTTTATTTTCCTTTCACAAGTTCCTGCAACTGAATAGTCAATGCTACTATCTGTGACTGAACTTCAGCCATACTTGCACCATTTTATCCTACAGGGGATGCTTCCAATTTCATAGAAGTTTCTAAGGCTTCTGATTGCAACACAATCTTCTGTTGTGTCAAGCGGAAGAGTATATGGAAAAAAAAATCCTACAATAAACCACTCCCTATGTTGTTCATCTAGAATTTGGAATGTCAGCCAATCCTTCAGTATATTTAATCATTGATCATAGTCCCACAAATATTCATTCACTATATTCTTGATCTCCTTCAGCTCTATAATGCACTGCAACTCGGACTTAGTTTTTTGGAACTCTTTCAATAGAGCTTGTCTTACATTTTCCAATGTTCTAGTTTGTCTTGTAGGTGTAGTAGTATGATATTTCATGTACCATAGTAATGCACAGTCTCTGAATGTCATCACCAACTACGCAATCTTGAATTATCAACATAAAATTCCTTCTCATATGTTGAATACTTCCTCTTAACATCATTCATCTTCTCACTGAAATAAGCAACAAGATTATTATCTTGACTTAAAAATGCGCCAATGGCCACTCCACTTGCATCACATTTTACCTAAAAAGTCTTCTTAAAATATCGCAAAACTAAAACAAGTTGTTATGTTATCTTTTGTTTCAACACTCTAAATCCCTTCTCAACTTCTTTTGTCCAATTAAAATATCCATGTTCCTTCTTTATGGTATCCATTATGGGTGCACAAATACTGTTGAAATTCCTGATGAATTTCCTATAAAAACTTGCCAACCCATGAAAAATCCTTACTTCAAAAATGCTTCTTGGAGAAGTCCATTCTCTTATCCCCTCACCTTCTCTAGATCCATCTTCAATTCATTTGAACAAATTACAAACCCCAAATACACAATTTTTTTTTCATAAAAGAACGTTTCTTAAAATTCACCAACAACTTCTCATGCTGTAACCTCCTCAACACCATGTTCAAGTGTCTTAATGCTCCTTTTCAGCCTTACTAAAAACTAGAATATTATCTAAATAAAAAATCACAAAATTACCAATAAAACCTTTGATCACTTTATTCATTAATCTCATGAACGTACTTGGAGCATTAATTAAGACAAACAACATAACAAGCCACTCATACAATCCTTCATTTGTTTTGAATGTTTTCCATTCATCTCCCTCTCTCATCCTTATCCGATGATAACCACTCTTCAAGTCTATTTTGGAAAAATAATTGGCTCCACTCAAGCAATCCATTAAATTATCCATTTCGGGTAAAGTAAATCTATACATGATGGTTATCTTGTTTGATGGATTTGGATTCTGTGCACATTATCCAACCTCCATCCTTCTTCAGACTCAACATAGTTGATACTACGCATGGGCACAAAATTTCCCTAATCAAACCTTTATCCAAAAACTCTTGGAGTTTCTCCTTGACCTCTTCATTCTCTTGAGGGGTTAATCTGTATACTACTTTGTTAGGAAAACTTTATTCTGAAATAAGGTCAATATGGTGACTGATACTCCTGATGCGCGGTAAAGTGCGAGGTAAGTCATCCACAACAATATCGACAAACTCATCCTATAACTCCTGAGCGTTTATAGGAAAATCATTCATAGAAGTGATTGTGAGAATGACTCTCGTCTTACCTACAAAAACAAACTATATGTTATGATCTTTATTAACTTCTTTTAAGAGTTCCTTCCCACTCTTGAGAAGTATACTAGGACTAGCTTCCTCTTTGACTCCTTTATCTTCTATTGGCAACAACATATGCTTACAACCATTTTTATCAAGGGTATAAGTATTCTTCCTCCCATGATGTATGAAATTCTAGTCATATTGCCAAGGTCTCCCCAATAGAATGTGAAAACCATCCATGGGTATAACATCACATAAACATTCATCCCTATAACCACCTATTTTAAACTCAACTTTACATTGTCGACTTACCATGACTTGATGTCCTTTCTGCAACCACTACACCTTGTACATATTCGTATGTGCAGTCATCTCCAAATTTATCTTTTCCACCATCTCCATGGATACCAATTTATTAGTTCTCCCATTGTCTATGATCACCTTGCATACCCTATCTATGGTCTTGCAAGCATTTCTAAACAAGCTGTTCCTCTGGACTGGTTCTCATACCTCTTTCTCTAGATTTACGAGAGATTTCCTCATCATGAGTGATCTTCCTTCTTACGCTGCTTCTTCCTTCATCTCTCTCTCCACATTATTCTTCTATGCCTTAAAAATGTGAGCTTCTACAACTCCCATATTTTTCTTTTCAAGACATTCCCAAGACATGTGCCCTATTTTTCCACAGGCATAACACTTTATTTCTCCTCCTCTGCCTCTGGGAAAATAATTTCTTCCTCCATAGTGTCCTCATCTAGAACTTCCTCCTCTCTCTATCTGATTTTTATATCTTTCAGCTTCTCCTCTGGACTTCTGGAACTTTTCTCTGATGGTTCCTCTTCCTCTGTTAGGACTCTTTCTTGTGTTCTGTTGACTCTTCTTCCTTGCCAACTTTTATTCTACCTTCAGGGCTACCTGATAAGCATCTTCCACAATTCTCATTGTCATCATTATAATCTCATGCTAGATTTCATACCTAAATCCATTAATGTACCTAGAAACGTTTTATTCATCATTCTCCCTGTGTCCTGCTCTTATGTTCAACTTATAAAATTCTTTGGTATAATCTTTAACCAAAAAAACTTTATGTCTCAGATTCTGCAACTTCCTGGAAAAATTTAACTGATAATACTTGGGTATGAATTTATCCTTGAGCTTAGCTACCATTTTATCATTCTCACAAGGGAGATTAATAAGCTCTCGGGTCCTCACTGAACCCTCAGAATTCTCTACCAATTGGCCTTTCCCCTTTTCCTTGCACACAAATTTGCGCTCTCGAGGGTCTTATCACTACAACGGAGAATTTCACATGACCTAGGGCCAAAATCATAGGATAAACTATTTAGCCAACAAGAACTCTGGAACTTCATAGCTACGGGATTCGGGAGTTTTAACAACAACACACTATGATTCCACCAAATTCTTAATTCATGAATATTCGAACAAGGAGGGGATCAATGGCTCACGCTATGCGCCGTGATATATGGTTCACAGAAATTTCAGGACTCTGGGATTCATGAGTCTTCCCCATTTAAACATGAAATACCTCTGAATGTGTGAACTCCGAACTTGTGGATCAGATGGATGATGCCCACCTCAGATCGACAACCTACGTTTACGCAAATCTCCGGGCTTTAGAAAATTTCACTTCTTGAACCATGCTCTTTCTTGAATCGTTAAATGATGAATACGTGAAGGACTTTGATCAATGTTCCATGCGTCGTCTCCAATGGACGGTTGATATGGACTCCGACCTTCAGGGATTTCTACATGAAGCCAACTTTTTCCAACAATCTCATGGACTATCGTATTCTGAATAGTTGGCGATCTGTTGACACATGTCCCTGATGCCAACAGTCGGGATCTACTCTAGGCTTCATAGCTTCATGGTTTTGCATGCCCCTGCAACAATACTTTAAATTTTGCAGAGCAACAAATTTACAAACCACTCTTGATCTGTGGACACATGTACTTATAACCGATGACCAATATGCACTACGGGCTTCGATACTTTTTCCTCCCTCGCAACACACACCTAAAAATTGTCAGAGCAACGAATTCTGAAGGACTTAGTAGGTTAACACCCATTCTCCTTTCTTAGATCTGAAAACTGTGAAATATATGACTCCTCCTTGAGTAGATATCGTCCACTCATCCTCGAAATGAAAAGTATTCTTCCTCCGAGGACTTTTAATCGCTATTGTTCCTGATATTTTTAACTCTAAGTGACTCAGACCTTGGCGCATGTCTGGTTCTTCTCTCTTGAGAATGAGACTTAGAAAAATATCTTGTGCACTCCTTTGTGCTCGCTCTCCTATGAACCTTTTCAACACTTCTCTAAGTCTTGGCCTTGCGCACACCTTGCAGGGGACTATCCTTCGATATTTTATAATCAAACAAGTATATGTGCACTCCTTGCACTCACTCTACAAAATTCACACTATCTCTCTTGAACTATTGAGTTTGAAAATGAATTTTCCTTTTCACTCCTTGGGTGGGCACTGTGCACTCTTTGCACTGATATTTAATAAGAGAAACAATTGAAACTTATAGAACATCAAAGTTCCATTCATTCAACCATGAAATACACACACATGCATATAAACACAGAAAAATAGATAACATAACATTACCCAAATAACTCAGAGATAATCAAACTTAGACATGTGAAGAAAATCTCCTCTATTATATTCCTTCAATAAAACATTTACAAGAGTTCCAATAGCTCTCATCAAAATAACAATAGCTCTCTACATCAACAGTCACAATAACCTCAACAACAATAAAACAAATTTCAACAACAACAACAACAACTTTTAGTAGCCTCTTTTGAGCATATATTACATGTATTTATACATGAGGGGGCTTCTAGAGCCTTCCCTCCAGACTACCTTAGTGATTCCATATCATAATTAAGCATCCTACCAGTAAGACTTATTATAATAAATGAATAATTACAACCCATATATGAGTCGATGCTCAAAATATGTACTATCCTACAGGTAATTAAAGAAATTTCAATCTCCTAGAGCTCATTCAATGGCTCTTGCCTCAAAATATTACGGGGCCTTTAATTACAATACTTTCAAAATATTAAAGTGACACGCTCTCCTTGGAATCCAAATCAGTTTGAATGCACGTGTTGGATTCTAATTTATCCTCCACTTGTCCTCATTGAATGTTGATGGCGTTGCTCCTACATCAACAAGTCTATATGGAGAGAAAAGGAACAGGTCCATTAGAAGTTCTAATCTTAGATCCAAAGTAGTGGATTGCAAGATTGTATAACACATGTATCATGAACCTGTTGGAAATTCCCCACTTTGGAAGAGGAAAATATGTGAATAATTGTGTGAAACAACTACTAGCATTAGTGCATGGGGTAATTCTATGGATGGAAATGCCAATATCAATAGATGTATAACTAAATGCATAAACTACAGGGTTTCCAACAGATGGATAAAAACCATAACAATATTTATATGACAAAACCAAGGAGAAATCCCTAGTAGAGGAGATGAAGAAGACATATGGAACCGAGAGAGCTTCCCGTGGAATCATAATTAACATAATCAATGAAACTACAACGATATTGGAAACACAGTTTTTGGCTTGAAA
>ML784320.1:608179-621787 GCA_009831015.1 Picea engelmannii
TGTAACAAAAATGGAAATTTCAACAACTCATAAATAGAAATGTTAGCCCGTAATTTCTTAAGATCTTCTACAACATCATAATCTATTTTAGGGCTAGCATTACTTTTCTTAGTTTCTACTGATTTAGATGGCTTTGGAGGTAGAGTTGTGGTGTTATCGGAAGGAGGTTTGTTTGCGCTCTTGCTCCTAGTATTGTAAGGGTGCACAGTCTCAAAGTTATCTTGGAAGATACTATCCGAGAGATGACCAAAGATATTTGGAGAAGACTCTTCTTCTTGGGTTGTTTCCTGCTCGACATCCTCTTGAGGAATGTCAGGAGGGATCAAGTCATCTTGGCTCCTAGAATTGTCTGTAGAGCACATTGCAAACTTTCTATGTTCAAGTCTTCAGGGTTTAGATTAGGCCGGTTTGGGGGAAAAGTCTTTCGGAAAGGGGGTTTGTAGGGTCCTTTGCTCGAAGAGGCTTCCTCAGTTGACCTTTTTAAATCGATAACTTGATTAGATAGTTTTTGTACAACTTTGGTTAAATTTTCCAAATCAGAATTTTTGGATTGTGCTTTGTTTTGTGTAGGTCTGGGGAGAATTTCAATCTTTTTTTTGGAAGAAGAAACAGTCTCAGTTTCGTTGCTAGAAGAGTCTTTAAGGCTGAGTATGTATTTTTCAATTTGCGTAGCCTCTTCAAAGGCTTCTAACAACGTCGCCTTTTGGATATTTTCACCCAAATAGCTATACTTTGATGTAGAGCTTTGGTGTAGTAAGCTATTACAAGACTCTCAGCAGGCATAGAGTCTGCAGGGATTCTATTCTTAAGTGTTAAAAATCTTTGATTAAAATCTTTAACTTTTTCTTTTGCATTCATTTTTAAGTTTGAAAGATCCATGACTAAGACTTCAGGAGGTTTGCCATCTCCAAATTTTTCCAAAAATCATGACTCAAACTTTTCCCAAGACACTATGGTGTGAGGCTGTTAGGCAAAGTACCAAGTGGATGCATTACCCTCAAAGGTGTAAGGGAACAACCTACAGACAACATCTTCATGTTCAACGTTATGGAGTCTGATGGCTAACATACATTTTTTGATATGATCTTCAACTATCTGTTTTGAATCATGATCAAACTTAGGAAGCCATTTCTCCGGGTGCTTAGGTAAAGGGTGCTGGTCTCCAGGTACAGCTATGACATCCTGGTCCAACCAAGGTCTAGCAGGGTTGTTCTGATTTTCCATTGGGGTAGTGGGTGTAGAAGGCTGAGAAGGTGATTTGCCTTTGTTAGAAGAGGAATCTCCTCCAGAAGAAGAAGGAGATGAGGGAGGTGGTGAAGGAGGTATCCTAGATCCTCCTGCAGCAAGATTTGTGTTTGGATCTGTAGGATCCATAGTAAGGTCTATGTCACCTAATTGTTCTCTGACTTTAGAGAAGTCTAAAGGTTGACCCCATGGGCGATTTGGTTGCCTAAGACTAGAAAAGGCTTTATGTGATCTAATAAGAGATTGTCTAAAAATTTCTTGTATATCACCACCTGTAGGATTAGGAGTTGTTGGCTCAACTGTGATCTGCGGATCTTCGATTGAAGTAGTTGTTGTTTGAGGGGGGATACTATCGAATGAACGGCTTCTAGTCACTATTGGGGAGAGATTAGGGGGGGGAGGAGTCTTGCGACCACCTCATGCCATTAATTAAGTTCAGGCCCTCCTTCTAGCGCCATTTGTTGACGGGCGAAATTGATCGTCCGTCAACTGGGAGAGTGGAACCGGTCCGGGGTTGTCTAAATAACTCAAGCCATTTGGAATGGACCACCCTGACGAGTTTAACGGCTCCGTTGGCCGCTCTAAGTTCTTCTATGAAAACCAAAGAGAGAATTGATCTGAGCTAAGTAATCTAACTAAAGGAAACTAGAAACTAATAAAACAAAGAAAAAGAACTAATATATTAAAAGCAAACTACTCTAACTATTCTATCTACAAACTATAAATTAGTCTTGTAATAACTCAAATCAACTATCTAATTATCAACTAAAATATTACTTATTCACAAATATACATTATAAACAATCTACAGATTTACTTAAAACCTGCAAAACTCATGTGTTCTCTGCCCTAAGACAGCCAAGAATCTCTTTTTTGATTTTTATATTTATGAAAAGGAAATAAAAACTAATGAAATTAAACAATCTAATATATTTACTGAAATTAAACAATCTAATATAAATCTAATTAAGATTATATCTAAATTAAACTACTTAATCGAAACAACAAACAACAAACTAATTGACCTGGAAATGCTCCAAATCTTCCCTGTGTATGATGACTTCTTAAGCTGGTTGGAGGAAGAAATTCACACCGTTTAGTCCTTAAGCTTATCGTAAATGATCATCTATGCTGCTTCTTGAAGTTTTTTACAAGACAAACAAGACATAAAAGAAAATCATAACAATCTTCTGATGATAAATTCCTGCAATAAGGGAAACCTGTTATGCATAAAACTTATATATAACAATTCAATCTATGAATAAGACAAAGCCATCATTCACAAAATGAATCAACAACTGTTATGTCTTTTATCTATTTGGAAGAGACAAGATATGGATAACAATAATAAAATTATATCATTTGCATTTGATTTGGATAGCTAAAGTAGTCGTAAACCATAAGCAAAGTGATATACAAAACATGAAACAAAGTGTTGATATATTGAAAAGCAAAAGCTATGAAAAAACATCAATTCTTCTACAGTTTGTATCAGAATTACATATCCTTGTTCTCCCATGAATGAGGATGTCTATTATTACAAAAATCATAAGTATATATAGGTTTCTTCACAAGGTAAAACTTCCTTGTGGATAATCTCAAATAGTTTTACACAATCTGGGAGATATCCCAAAATCACCTAAACTAAGGAAATAAAATGCAAGTAGAATCTGTAAAATATCCCCTAACTGCTCATCATATCTATTGCCAATTCAAATTTTCCTGCAATAGAACACAAAGATCAAATTAGAAGGATATTTTATTAAGCAAACAATAAAAAATTGACTTCTCAGACTTAGCTACAGAATCATCTGATTCTGTAGCTAGTCAAAATAGCAAACAAGACCAGATCTCAATCAAATAAAATCAAATCCAATTTAATTTTCTTTTCTTTTCATCATCAAAACGAATTACTAATAATTCAAGTGAAATTATCATTTAGATTAAAAAATATAAAAAAAAATGCAATCAAAACAGAGTACGGAATGCTCTGTTTTTAGTCACCATAAAACATGGTCAAACTTTTGACATGCCTGTTTTGTATCAAACAAAATTAAGCATTGATTCGAGTCACATGAGATACGATGTAATCATAATCAACAACCATAATCGACCAGAATAGTAATCAAATACAATCAGAATCGAAATCATAATTATAATCGATATCAATTGAAGAGATTTGTTACAGCTGTAGCAATACACATAAGACTCATGTCGTTTCAATCAACAGTGAAGATAGGTGAGCTATAGATTATGCATAAGATTCATTCTATTGTAATCAAATACGGAAAGGCTGTCACGATATACTCAGAACGAAATATGCGTAACAGTAATGACCAAAAATCACCATCGATTTCAATTGCTAGGTGTGACCACAATATCGATAACCATAAGCTAGACAACAATCAAACAAAATCGGGTCTGAGCCAATTATAGAACAATTCATCATCCTGTGCATAATCATTCGTAACTGAATATCGATAGTTATTCCAATTCAAAAGATAACATGGTCGATTTAATCAACGGGCCACAACAAATTGACTGGCTGGGCTTCACATAACTGTTACGATTTGTATCAATTCACGCTATAAAACAAAACCCTTTTTTAAACAAAATCCACATCATATCCGGGTTGGTCAAAATCATACTCAGATAAAATTGTAACAGAACAACCATCGTTTATGTGCATCATAACCAATTTGAATAAAAACATAGATCGTGTTCAAAATTTGAAATGCAAAATGACTTTCCTATAATAGATGCAACAAAGCATTCAATCATAACTAATTTAAAACAATCAAATCCAGAATATGATTACTAGAATCAAAACCAAATCCAACTAAAACTTAAACGATAACAAAATTCGATTTATCAAAACAAATCATATACAACAGTGCATGTTTATGTAAAAGAGCAGGTCAATAATGTACACAAAGTTTATGAATGCACCATATAAATGGGTGAAAGTTATACCAATGCGGTTGCTGAGGCTATGTCAATTTCAAATTGACAATTTCTGTAGCCGAATTGACATTTTTGAACAGAATTGAACCAGTAGTTCGCTGCTTTTTGTCAGTGGGTTGCCCTTTGATGTTCTGACCGGTGAGTTTTGCCACTTGGTCTTCCAAAACATGGATTCTGGATTGCAACATCGACACGTCTAGGTAGTACCTCTCCAACCATAAACCACACTGATCGCATGGTGGAACAATTGATTGAGCAGCAGAGGGTTTCGATGAGTCACCAAGGGTTCCACGAGGTAGTTCAATGCCAGGAAAATTAGGATCATCCCACAGACAAGGTGGTAAATTCTTGACAAAGTCATAAGGAGGTTTGTCACACAAGCCTTCTGAGTAAGGATACTCGTTTGCGAGAAAACATTCAATCTCTGAATCAGAATCTTCACTGACCATGATAGGCTCAGGATTGGCAGAGGGTTTCGGTTTATTTCTCGCCATGCGAGAGATTAACCGAGCATTTTTCTTGCCTTTAGAATTAGCATTAGCTTTATCTTTAGGCTGTTTGGCTGTGGGCTTAGAAATTTCGACCTGTTTGGTCACAACCATGGGCAAGTTCGTAGTTGGGTCGGGTAGAGGTTTGGGTAGCAAAACGCTATAAGGCACAGGGGTAGGCTTGGTTTCGGTCACCATAGGTTTATCAACCTGTGGTGGGTTGGATTCTTCAAAGCCATTACGACTGAGAAAATCACCCCAACTGTCACGACGTAACCCCAACTCATAAACCATAATCATTTTAATTAACCCCAAATGGAAGAGACTGGTATCGGCCTGGCTGCATTTGAACCTTTTAGCCATCTTAAACAGACTTCTATGCAGGTAGTGTGGCATCTTAAACAAACTTCTATACAGATCTCTATCCTGTAGTAGGCAGACTGGTTGCCGAGCTTAGAAATTGTTCATTAATCTCTAGTTACACATCTCCAATTTTTGCTCGACAGCCATCGAATGATAATGCAAATTGTCGAGCCACGATATGGTTATAACCATCGAATTTCTTTATGAATGGGAGCCACCCGAATTTCTCCAAGTCGCTACAAGCGCTATCAAACATCAGCAGTTCTTGGAAACTGTTGGGCTCGGCCCTTACGACAGGATCCATGGATTCTGTGCATGGTAGGGTTTGGTTTGAACAATACAAAACGAAGGAGAAAAACGATAGGGCTTAACAGCTGCAAGCGCTCAAAGGGGAATGGATCAATGTAATGTGTGCGAAGGTGGTGGGATTACCACCGCCATGCAGTGTATTAATGGCTGGGTACAACGTTGTTCCATCAGTAATCAACACATTTAAAACACATTAATCGGCCAACCCAAATCGGTGTATAACCATATCAACGTGCCATCAATCAAATGTAGAACCGACACCATATGTTATATTCATGCGCCAAGTGTATAGTTCAATCCAACATGAAGTCCAACATTAACCAACGCACCATCGTATTAATCATTTAAACCAATGTTAATCCAATCGTGCCAATGTATAGTTTGAAACTATGATCGTTCGATGTAAAATCAAACTCACAAAGCAATGCACCAAGCAACGATTCAAACTATAAAATCGAAATCCAAAAGATTAATCAATGTGCCTTTGTAAAACTCAAACCATTGCCATTTCATATCAAATCAAACTTATAATATTACAAATGCATTTCAAAGTTTTTAGAACATTGCAACAAAAGATCTCATATTATCAATAAGTCAAGAGCTCAAAAACAATAAGGATCAAAGCATATAAGACCAAAATCAATCATGACCTTTATAGGATCAAATGTAGCCAATAAATTTTCATGCTCAATGGATTATTAATCGACTTGCGCAATCAAAATGAAATGGACATAGCAAAGATCATTCCAGCCAAATAACAAACAAAGGGTAGGTGCTTTCTAGAATATCGATGAGAAGATGATAACAGTCCAAATAACGATGGAGGGGTTTTCACACTTTTAGTTGTGAAAACTGAATCGAAAACAAACTGCAATTGTCGCAAGAAATAGATAAATGTCTAGTTGAAGAATGCGACGATGACTTGTCGTTTAGAAGACAATAGGTGTAGGCAGCTTTTTAGGGTAATTAAAAAAAAATAATTGGCTGCCAACAGGCCTCTACTCAGTTGTACCCCATACTTACTGAATTTATTTTGGGATGACTGTAAGGATGCACAATATCTTGGAACACAATTCCATTATGCATGGATGATTATATTGATATCTTTGGTGGGTTGGGGAGAACCCAAATATAGTGGATTTTACCCAAGGCTAGGAAAGTGTTGCGTAGCTAAGTACACAAATTTATGGTACACTTCAGATGCAAAAATAAGGAAGGTAAATTCCAATATATTTTCCTTGTATTATGACTACATGTAGGAAAATATATCTAATACATGGAGGATACTACCAAAATTGGTGTAGGAGCATCAAAGCATAACTAATTTTAAGGCTTTCAAGCACAATATGTGGATCTAGGCCAAAAGGGATCCCAAGTAGGAGTGGCTACAATTAAGATACTATGTGACATCATAAGAAGTGCAGTGGGGCATGCAAGATTGGCCTGAGGAATGGAAGGTACCAGTAGTTTCCAAGAAGGGATTAAAAGGTAAGCACCAAGCAAAGGATGGAACATCAAAGCAGAAAACTAGCCCAACAACTATTACAATAAAAACAACAGAGTGCGAGAAGGAAATAGGGGGGAGCACAACAGTTAGGAAGCCAATACAAAAGAACCCTATTATGAATCCTTCAACACAGGAGAAGGACCCCATAAAAGTAACAAATGGAGGAGTAGATAAGGATGAAAGTGCACAAGGGTGTCCCTGAATTTACAATCACTGAGGATGATGAAAATCTCATAGCAGAGAGAGTACATGATCATGCAACATAAGTGTGGGATGATGGAGAGAAGAAAAAGGAAGAAATAAGGAAGAAGTTGAAAAAAATTAATTACACACGAGAACAACTACAACTTACTATGGTGCAGTAGAAACAACAGACACACCAACAACAAACTACTTAGGAAAAGATGATTCCAACACAGGAGATGGTCCAAAGCATAGTGTTGGGGACTGGAACGTTTAGTATTACTCAGGACATGTTGCAGTTTGATGAGGAAACAATGCAAAATTCCTTAAAATACATTGATCACCTAGACTTGGCACTACCCAATGTCCCAATGAAAGAGTTGTATAAACTTCAAATAAGTGTCGTGCGGGAGATTAAATCAAGGGTGTGAGTAGATGTGACAAATTTACAATTGGCTAAGCAAGTAAGGGACACACTAAAAATAACAATCAACTAGGTGCAGGTTGAGAGGGATGAAGCGTAGCAATGCACTCGCCGGATAGAGCAGTGGGTAGAAGAAGTGTTCAAAACAATTCTTGACATCGCGAAAGGAGAGAATTTACAAACAAAGGAGAAGATTGAAAAAATAGCACAGGAAATGGAGAATTATAGAAGCCAAATCATATACTTGATGGAACTCCTACAACCAAGCACTCCACCAAAATTCATATCACAAAGGGTGTAGGAGGTGAAAAATCATAAGGAGACTATTGTGCAAATGATTCGGAAAATCATAGAGTTATATGATAGGAATGCACAATTATGGATGATTTTACAGGAGGATGAGAAGATACAAGAGTTAGATACGAAAGAAGAATGAGTAAATACTGCAGTACAAGAATTCAAGTAGAGGTAGAAATCAATGAACATATCAGAGAGGGTAAAGAGTGCGTAAGAATTGAAGAACTTGTAGGCACAACTGAATACTTTACAGGACGAAAAATAGTCAAGGAACACGCAGTTGGAACCAATGCAGGAAGGCATGAAACATATGTTGACAGAGATTTATGCATCCAAGGTGAATATTGGAAAAATTATCTTTGAGACCGAGGAATTGATGAAGGAGCACATCAAAGTGCATATTGTGGAGTCTATATCAAAGAAGAGCACACCGGTTAAGGACAGAGTTGAAGAAATTTCAGGCAGATTCCAGGAGTTGGAAAATGAGTGCAGGATGCAAACACTTTCTGAGTATCTTGGGATGAGTCATAGGTGAGTGTTGGGGGCCATTTTGGGGAAAAGCGCAAAAAATATGGAGGAAGTTGGAAAAAGGACCAGAAAAGGAACACGCACCAGAAAACATGGAAAAGCAACATGAGGAAGATGGAATGGAAAAGGAAGGAAGAATGAGGTAGGTCAGCCACACGAAGGTAGTTAGAAAGAGGACAAACCTAATCCAGTTAGGGTTAGGTTTTTGGTCATTGATGTATCAGGTTTTAACCCAATTGTTTGTAGTATAAATATATGTATTTTGAGATATGAGGGGGAAGAGGTGTGTTTTGAGAAGTTATGAGTCACAATTACTAGTCATTAGTTTTTGGTTGAGAGTTGTGGAGCTAATATTGAGTCAGTTTTTGAGACTATGATATGCATTGTAACTAAGGGTAAGGTCGCAAGTTGTGGAGATTGGTGTGACTTTGTCAACCTCACTTCACTTATCATACCTGATGTAATGCACACAATGAAATTACTTGATGAAGATGAATGAAAGAGTGAATAATGCCAGATCTTTGTGGACATATCCCATGGGGGTGAACCATAGTAAAAATATGTTTCTTTGTGTGGAATGGTTTCCTTATTTATTGTTGTTACTTTGTTTATGTTGAATGAATGAATATGGTAGAAGTAAAATGTAGCATGCACTATAATAATTCTGATAATTACTGAATAATGAATGTTAAATGAATGCACATGGTTACATATGGTAGATTTGGTTATGATGTTGTGTTAAAATGATAAATATGATATATTTGAGGTAAGAAGAATTTCCAACATCCCCATGAGAAACATCCCTTCCACAATTTTAGACATCTGGGTCTTGTAGTCACCCATAAGCCATCTTGGGTGAGACTTTATTGTGCACTATGTGCGTAGTGTTTCCTTTTGGTCTCTAGAAGGGTTGATGTTTTGTATGATTTGTTTGGAAACCTAAAAGTAGAACCTGGGTCAACCCATACATCATACACACATCCTCTCATATAATATCAATTGTGAGTAATTTAAGTTACATCATTTGTATATCTCTTTCTCTCTCTATCTCTCTCTCTCTGTCACACACACACACACACACACTAGTCTCAACCTCTCTCTCTCTCCCTCTCTCATTCTCACACACACTCTCTCAACCCCCCCTGTCTTCCTCTCTCTATACCCCCCTCTCTCTATCTTACTTTGTCTCTATACCCCCCCTCTCTATCTTCCTATCTCTCCCTCTCACACTCTTACACATTCTCTCATATAATATCAATTGTGAGTAATTTAACTTAATTCATTTGTATCACACTCGTGACCTCTCTTTCTCTCTCTCACTCTTCCTCTCTCCATCTCACTCTTCCTCTATCTCCCTCTCATCACACTCTATCACACTCTCTCATATATCAATTGTGAGTATTAATTTAACTTCATTTGTAAGAATAATGCTCACAAACACTTCTCATCAAAGAAATCATAGTGCAAAGCTACCATTAAACCATGACCTAGACCTAGGACATGACCTAGAGTACCTACACTTGGACCATGACCTAGAACATGATGCACACCTAGACCATGATGTACACCTAGACCATGACCTAGACATTGACAAAACTATTTCTTTGTCTTCCTCTCTCTCTCTCTCTCTGATATCTCATATGCTCACTCAATATCTCCCCTTCTCTCCCTCTTCCTCTCTCTTTACCCACCACTTTGCAAATCCTCTATTTATTAGGGAAGTGGTTATAGCACTAGGTTGAAGGTGTATGGGTTGTGGGGACCCTAAGAAGAGGTATGACCATAAGGATATTAATTGGGATCAGGTGTGGGGATGGGTTAATATGATTTAGGTATAGGTGGGGGCTTAGGTTTATATTCAACAACAACTAAGAAAATCACCAACTCCAAGAGAGTACCAAGTCTCAAATACAAGAATCATCTTGTAGATCTCAACACCAACTAAGATATGAGGATTCTAACCCTCAAGTAGAAGACCCAACTTGTAGACATTAAACAATATGTCCAAATGTACCAACAATATTCAAATCTTCCCTACATTTCCATGAGATGCATATGATGCAACACATGTATATACATGAGATGTCTTCTTGTAGCGTGCATATGTATGTGACTTGTCCTCTTTCAACCTGCATACAACCTCATAAAAATAGGGTTTCTATTTTTCTGGAAATCTGAAACTTCCGGCCATTCAGACCTTGGATGCCTTTGTCACATCAACCTGTAACCTTTCATTTTATCCAACCATAAACCATATGCATATATGTACCATGTCATAATTGAAGCATCTCCAACAACCTATGCATGTCCATCATGCATACACCATCATACAACATAGATATCCCTCAACCAAGTACAAGTATATCAATATTGTACCATACATAAGAGTGTTTCTCACTCAACCAACCAACCAAGATATAACATATCCAAGTATAAGACCAAAAATATATAAAAATCCTCAATAATTCACCATATCATAAGGAAATATAAGCATCAAAACAAACATGTAACCATACCAAAACTTCTTGTTGAGCACTCAACACACCCTAAAAAGCCTATGTCAATTTTTCACTTTTTTGTGTACCACTTAATTTTTCATTATCTGAATTCGATTTTCTTTTGATAAATATTTTGACTTTGCATGTTATCTTAATGCTCATGAGATACTCAGGTCTGTTTAAATTCATAAATTGAAAAAAATTCCTAACATAAAATGAATTTTCCACCAAACCACTTCACCTGACGCGCTCAAGATTCAACATCGAAAGAAAGTAAAGGGTGAAAAGGAATCACTCGAAAAACCTCAGTCGTCGAGCGCTGATCTTCATCTGTATTGGTGAAAGGAAGTTTTATTTCACAACAAGTACCACATATGGAGATCGTTGATAGCCGATCCCCTTGGGCATCGACAAAAGGCGAAGTTAGTAATGTTTAAAATGAAAGGAAACTATATCGTCGATAGCCGATACCCGATGCGCTTGTCGGAATCGAAGAAAACCGAATCATGATGAACATTGCAACCATGCTAAGATGTTTTCCCCCGATCACCGATTCTCGAAGCGTTTCAACATCGACCATTTTTCAAATATGCTAACCCAAAGGAAAATACGCGATAGGTTTATCCCCGATCGCCGATCCCCGATACATTTTTTGGCATCGACAATCCCAAGTTTATTTTAAGAACACACAACTTGAAGAAAGTCCCGAATACGACTAATACTCGCAAGCTAAGTCACCCATATTCATTGCCACGTGTCCTAAGCTAGTTTTTTCCATGTCATCACTGTACAATGAAATCGATCGGCGTCATACGTTTTCCCAGAAGGATATCGACGAAAACATCCATAATACATTGCCGATCCCAGATCCGCCCACTAGGAAAGCGACACGATGGGATGTTTTAGTGCTAGATACGATTAGATTATGAGATTTTAAGAGGTTAATTAATGACAAATATTGCATTAGTTGATGCTTCACATGCGAATCAAAAGGCCGTTTGAAATTAGCAATAGAACACATCACCCTCCGTGCCTCCGTCGTCAACCCACGATGAATTAAATTGCAGAGATCTGACAACAGATTTGTTTGAATTTCACTCATCACCCAAATTAATTGGTCGATGCGACACGGTAAGTTCTTCCCCATTTAAATTCTCTTGAGTTATTGTAAATGAGACCATTCTGCATGCAAAGGCATTTCATAGCATCCAGAGGAGAGAGATGAGAAATTCAAATCTTCTGAGATCCCGCGAGTATCAAAATACAAGGTTTAGTAAGCGTTACAGGTATGTACCAGTTTGGATTTTCTGTGTTTTACTTTGTATATACATTTTTATCCAATCTCGCTCCATACACCAGCCCTAAAGGATTGTTTCAATTTATGGAACAATGCCTCCAAGAAAACCAACCACCAGGCGATCTCCGAGAGCGCTAAAGCTAAAGGAACCAGAGGTAGGAGAAGGCTCCTCCCCAGCGGCCGAAAAATAGTTAGAATTTGCTCCAAGGCCGAAACCAATCATCAGGACATCTACCAAGAATATTTTCACTCAACCTTAGACCTTTGGAGAAATGGAGGAAATCACAAGGACCAAGGCAATACTTCCTCACCAGGGAGAGATTTTCAAGAAGATCAGCTGGGAAGAATTCCCAGAATATATCCTGTACAGTGACCCCGATATGAGAAAGCTTGATGATGAAGTTTTTCCGAACATTCGAAGATCATAATTGCACATGATGGGAAGCAGAAATCCAATGTTCCCCTGCATAAAAATCCTAAAGTGTCTTATAGACCACACAGACACACAAAAGTGTTTGATTAACAACTTCAATGACGAGTGTGTCGGTTTTTTCCTTCTGGCACAGGTGTAGAGTTATTACAAGCTTAGAGACCTGGAGGATCGGCTGAACACATATTTCATTGTAAATTTCTATGAGTGCCGTGAAACTGGCCGGGTGATGGCTTCATGGTGGAGAGAAGACAAGAAATATACCAATCGGACTCCGGATGGTACCAGACGGCCAACTTAAGGGATCCATATATCTATCTAATGGCCCTCATCTGCTGGTTGTACGGGGAGAAAGACTGTTCCAGGTTTTTAGAGGCATGGATGCCTCTAACTTACAAAGTGGCCATTTCTGGGAGAGATTTCAAATGGGGAGACATCATTTAAAATAATTTGAACATCTACATACAACATGCTCAGACGCCGAAAGAAGGAGAGACTCCATCCTTCTACATGGATGTTGGGTATGTGTTATATTCTTTGCATGTGTGTGTGTGGGTGCATCAGATACCTCAACTGCGTCTGACGGTCCGTACAAACTAGGGATCTTCCGTTGCACCGGGCGCTTCCTAGGGGGGTCCCAGGGGGGGGAAGGTATGCCCCCCCCCTGGTTACGCGCAGCGTTCGGGGCAACGCCCCAAATGTTTTTTTTTTTGGGCGTTTTTTTTCTATTTTTAGCGGATTTTGCTATTTTTTAGATGATTTGTAAATTAATCCCGGATTAAGGGATTAGGGTTTTGGTATCTACGAAATACCTAAAAACATTGTATATATTGTATGGCAAATGGTGAAATTCGATATAATGAAAAAGAAAGGTTTTCCTGATTGAGGGTTTCCGGTAAAGATCTCTGTGTATTATGTGTATGAGCCATTGTTTAATTTTTGTATTGCTTAAGAATATATATGCATTGCTTTACTTCGCAGGTTTAAAACTTACATGTGGTATCAGAGCACGTTTTTGGCTTCAGAGGGACGCCTTTGTTGCTGAGGGTTTGGCTCGGTCTTGATAGATCAAGTT
>ML784320.1:625774-653989 GCA_009831015.1 Picea engelmannii
GCATATTGATGTTCAGTATCACTTTGTGAGAGACATGGTTGAGGAAAAGAAGGTGTTGTTGGAAAAGGTTGACACTTTGAAGAATGCTGCAGATTCATTGACAAAGTCTGTGAGCACAGAAAAGTTCTCTTGGTGTAGAGTAAAAATGGGCATTGCTTCCCTGGATTGTTGACTATATAATCCCCTGGACCCCTGGATGCAAAGAAAAAAACAAGTGGGAGAATGTTGGGTATGTGTTATATTCTTTGCATGTGTGTGTGTGGGTGCGTCAGATACAACAACTGCGTCTGACGGTCCTTACAAACTAGGGATATGTCATTGTGTCGGGCGCTTCCTAGGGGGGTCCCAGGGGGGGGCAGGTATGCCCCCCCCTGGTTTATGCGTAGCGTTCGGGGCAACGCCCCAAATTTTTTTTTTTTTTGGGCGGTTTTTGCTATTTTTAGCGGATTTTGCTATTTTTTAGCTGATTTGTAAATTAATCCCGGATTAAGGGATTAGGGTTTTGGTATCTACAGAATACCTAAAAACATTTTATATATTGTATGGCAAATGGTGAAATTTGATATAATGAAAAAGAAAGGTTTTCCCGGTTGAGGGTTTCCGGTAAAGATCTCTGTGTATTATGTGTATGAGCCATTGATTAATTTCTGTATTGCTTAAGAATATATATGCATTGCTTTACTTCACAGGTTTAAAACTTAAAATGGATTTGTATTTACTGGACGCCATATGTGCCAGAAATGTCTTTTTCAGCATGAACTTGAGCTAGCACGCCTCAGAACTCTCGGTCCACATTTACTTTAACATTTTATGGGAGAACAGGTACAAAAAATCATACTCTCTTATCTGTGATGAATTCATCGCACACATTCCTTTTATTATTTTCAAGAAAGAGTGCCCGAGGCTATCGACTGCAGCAAAAAAGGTGATAGCAAAGGTTGGCCACTAGTATCTGGATGAACACGATACCTACATTAGGGTATTAGGGGAAACTGGAGCACCTCATCTCCTAACTATACATGTTCCTGATTGACTAGTAGTAGGGGAGATATGCTAGAAAACTATCCTACAAGGATACAACGCTACTCTGGACAAAGATAAGAAGCGAGCACTTATAACTTATGGATTCCATATAGGTTTCTACCTAGTAAAAGACATCGCTCAAGCTAATTAGGAAGGACTGAGCCAATTGGAGTTTAGATCCTAGACCGACCATTTCTGCAAGCACAACCCAAAGGGTCTAGTCTTGAAACACGCATCACAAGTGTCGTCTTATTGGCCTTATTCCCATGACAAGTTCGAAGATGAGGTATTCACCAAAAATGCTTAGGATTGGGATGAATTCGTTGCAAGGATGGCTGACCCTAAGATTATCAGGTTCAAATCCATGAGCCTGGATGAACAAGCAACAATCCTAGAAAAATCGTCTCAAGGGGCCCTCACAGCTAGGGAATAAATGATAGCGGTCGAAGTAGTAGAATCCCCCCAGGTAGCAGCCGAAATAACATAGATTACCCAGGTAACCGCAGTGCAATATAGAAGTTCCCCCGAGGCTCAAGACGCACAGGAGAGGGGGTTACTTATGTTAAAATATGCACAATGGATAATTGATCAGCTGCAAGATGACCCAGACATCCTAAACATGGAAAGGATCTCTGAAGACAATCCAGATAGAATCCATACGGGCCTAAGTGGCCCTGGATTCATAGATCTCGATGACATTACTAGGTTAGACTTCCCTGATTTCACAACTCATCGCAGGGGATCGGTGAGTCAAACCCTTTAAGCAAGTTGATAAAGATATATCAAGATGATGAGATCCCAAAAGTATCTCTTGATATCCTTGTGCATATCGAAGAAGAAAAGGTACCAGAGAAGAAATCTTCCCCTGTTCCCGATGCCCAAATTCATGAGGTTCCACAGAGAGAACAAGAAACTGAGAGTGTCCTAGAAAATTAGCTACCCAATGTGCCAGAGAACCAAGTAGATAGTCTAAATAATGATCTAGGGTCAGACGAGCCAAAGGAAGAAGACCCACAAAATGAAATCGGCGTCTCAACGGCTGATGAAAAAGTAAGTATCGAGACTATCCCCAACACTTCTATTTAAATTGGTACTCAAAACCCCGATGAGTGATAGACAGAAGCCAGGCCTTTGGAGCACAACAAGGAAGTTCAAGAACCCAATCTTGAACAAGTATATAATGTCAGAAGTATGGGAAATACACTCACCTGGCGATATCAACAAATCCTTGAACCTGTGGACGAAGTAGCCGACATACATGCATTAGCTTATGATTAGAAAAGAAAGGATATCATCTAGAGAACCACCAAGAAGAGGAGGATCACTTTAGATCGCTCCATCATCATCACTACAAAGGAACATCTAATCAACACATTGCATGCTAAGGCATTTGAACTCATCGACGCAGGGATGGAAATAATAGATGCCACCCTGGACAGAGGTAAAAGAGATGAAGAGGAACTATTCGTTGCGCTGAATGATATAGAACATTTGTGACACTTGTCGAAATACTATCAGGACACCACACAGGCCACAGTGTATCTAAGGAGCGAATTCAAGGAGGCCTACAACAGGTTCACATATGAATGACACCTATTCATTGCAAGCATAGCCGAGTTTCAAGAAGACACCCTGATGGCACTTGTGACGTGAAAAGATATGGAGAGGTGGTATGAGAAAGTGCAACATGCCATGGAAATAATCAAGTATATCAACGAGGTGCAAAAGGGATTATATTATGAAGAGCATGACATCTAGGTGTTAAGATAAAACAACATTGACCTCATCAAGAAATCAGCTGAGTATTGGGGAAAAATGGCGCGGGAGTCTCATAGGGAAATTCAGGAAAAATGGGCCAAGTGCGAGAAGAGATGGGTCAAAATAAACAAGGCAATGAAGGATATCAGACTTCCCGAGTTTGGCATGCACGATGAATTTTTCGACTTGTGTGACATAGTCAAATCACACACTGAGCAAGAATTCTTATGGGCCGAAGAAATAGCAAAGGTGATAGACACGGCGCAAGGTCAGGTGCGACAGTTTATGGAACACCCGATCAAATATCGGGCTATGCTGCAAAAATTAAGTGCCAGTATAGTCACGTATTAGGTACATGCATTAGAGATAAGAGAGATTCAATCGACCCCAATGGAACAACATAGATTCCCATACACCAACACCTGTGAGGATCCGTTCATCAAGTGGTCAGAGTATGGGAGGATTCACCCTCTTATGTGATATCTTGAGATGACTCACAGAAAACTCATAGGAGAAAAAAGCATGTGGCGACTTTTGTTTTGCTTATCTGCACTTTAGTTGTTATTTTTATTTAATTTTATGTTATAAATAAGAACATCAACTGATTAGTGAGGGGTCGATGGTTTTTGCAAGAAACTCTCATTTTTTAGTTTTGTTAAGAATTATTTTAGAGCTACCTTTAATTGAGAAGTCCTTTTGGACCAGAGACAAGTTTATGTTTTCATCAAATGCGTGTATGATTGGATGTGAAGAAGAACTATTTCCTATTTTGTCTCATGAATGGATGCAGTAACGAGTAAGAGCTGTTAAATCTGTTGATAAGTTATCTGATGCAATGTTTTTACAGTTCTTTCTTTAATGATGAAAATGATTCTTTGTGTTATTATGTGATTGATGATTAGAGTTTGAGTGAATTAGTTTACTTTTGGTCGTTTATCACATGCATGTTTTCTCCTGATAATTTTTATCTCAGTCAGTAATTGGAACATTCACATAGTTAACGTATTAGTACTAGGCTTGTGGTAGACGATCATTGCCTGCATGCTAGAGTAAAGGGTTATCCCAAGCTCGTGCCTCTTCTCCAGTAGTTTAGTTTGTTCCCACTTGTTACCTAGTTGGTTTATACCGACTTTATCTTATAGCAGCCCTACCCAAGATAAAACAAAAAAAAGAGAACGTCTAAACTAGAGGAGAAATCCTTCACAAGAAAACATAAAGCCCATCGATTATTTCAGCCGTATCGCAAGATCTGGAGAATCATTCCACCATTAAACGTTGTAGAGTCTAATTGGGAATCGGTGGCAGGTTTGGTTCCTATTGTTGAGTTAAAGGGATTTAGGCCCAATCAACAGAAATGGCACTAGCAGGAGGGCCCGAAGAATGAATGGTTGAATACATATGCCACATAATATTCCAGACAACCTATAGATTCAAAACAACCCACATGCATGGCTAGTCATTCCCAAGACAACCCACACACACTGAGTACTCCTAAAATGAGTAACGCACCCCAGAACGAGGAAGAACACTTGTTCCCTGATATACCTGATTCTCTTCCTCACAAGGAATTGAATCAATTCAGAATAATCACAAGAACATAGGCCCGACAGATCGGTGTGTTGTCTTTAGCTCCGATACTTCCTCGAAGAAAAAAATAAGCAGACCAATGGTCGACACCCCCGACCAGGTTTTTGTGCACACAATAGAAGACCTAATAGATTTCACAATCACTAAAATTGAACATCCTCTTAATCTAATCCCTGAAACACCAGTTGATAACGTCTCTGAGCCGAGCGATTTTTCGGAAGAGGAAGGGTTTAACTCAGAACGCTCATTTTCAGGATCTGAAGATATGGAAAATCATAATGACTATGATGAATATAGGGGAAACCCACCACAAAACAATAAACCTTGGTTGGCCAGAGATGCTTTGGCTATCCCTAGAAGAGTACATAACCTACCCCGACACCTAGAGAAATTACTTCCTAAGTTTGACCCCGAGACCTCGGGATTGCCTGAGGATCATATCAAGAAATTCATACTAGCTATCAGACTTATGAATGTCGAACATGAAGATGTAGTTTGTAGGTTATTCCCCTATACTTTTGAGAATTTGGCTTCCACGTGGTATTTTAACTTTCCTGTAGGATCTATAACTAGTTGGATGAAGTTTCAAAAAGACTTTTTAGATAAATTTGCAGAAGAAACTACTACAAGAGCTTTGATGGATGAGTTGTTCACCGACACCATAAGTTCGAAGGAAAGAGTCAAAGATTTTAATCAAATATTCACTACCATATTAAACAAATTCCATCTTGAAACTAAACCTACTTAGGAGTTGCAAATTGAAGTATATGATAATGATCTCACAACTTCAATTTCCATGTTTGTGAAGAGGGATTCCAAACTAACCCTAGCTAAGAATTTTGAAGAAGCCAAAATGATAGAGTTACAAATGAAAGGATGTAAAGAGGGCCAGGTCTCTTTAGTTAAGAAAGAAGCTCAACCCCCTTCCAGGAGAGGGATGATTTTTACTAGACCTCCAGGAAAACAAATAGAACAGGCTCCCAAAAAGGGAAGTGGGGAAATAGAAGACCTACAATGCATGGTAAAAAATCTATCAAAAAAAATCATAGACATGAAGAGAAGTGTAGGGGAGGGAAACCAAGGCCAAAGGCCCTATAATCCTTTATTTAAAAGGAGTCCTCCGTTAAAATCCATTGAACCTCCCCCATCCAACCTGAACATTGATCTGGGAAATGTGCCATCTGACTCTTTCTGCACTTATCACTAAGAGAACCACTCTGAGAGAGAATACCCCCAATGGGTGCATGCCATGAATCTGATGGCCAACCGATTTCTAGATGAAGTATCCCTGACCGAACAATCAAGCAACTCCAGTATGAATATTTCTAACTAGGAAGAAATTTCTCCACCAGAAGAAACAACCATGTTGATATGGGATCCTAACCTAGCTATGCCTTCTGATGGCCTATTTGAGGTTCAAGAACCACCTGCATAAGTATTGGTTGTGAAAACATGAAGTAGGGGTCAACCTGTCTGAAACGACCTTACTATGACCTAAGTTTCAGGAGGAATATCAGTTTCCAATCACCCCAAAGCACCTTTTTCTCCTCGAAGAAACCCTATAAACATCCATACTCGAGAATCACCCAAGATGGATTACATCATAGTGGAAGATTTGAAGAAGCTGAAGGCTAATATATCATTTATGGATATATGTAGGATCCCTCAACAAAAAGACTTTTTGTTACAAGCTTTGAAATCAATAGAGAACCCTACGACAAGCACTGACCTAGGAAGGAATCTAACTCCCACAGATATAGGAAATAAACCAATGATGAACGCTTTCTTTGAAGATAAGAAAGGAAAGCCTTTTGTCCCACATTTCCTTTTAACATTCAAAGTATTTAACAGAAACCTCCATAACTTTTTGGTCGATTCAGGAGCATCCTCTAATGTTATGCCACTGTCTATTTGTAAAAAACTAAACGCAGACCCTCTCAAAAGTGATAAACATGTAATACAACTAGACAGAACCCATGTGAAGGTCATGGGAGAACTAAAATATGTGATGATCATAATAGCGACTCACCCTAAGTTTGTGCAAGTAATCGACATTATCGTAGTATATATCCCATAAGCTTATGGGTTGTTGTTAAGTCGAGATTGGTTTGAAAAGTTAAATGGATACTTTAGTACAGACTGGGCTCGCCTTTGGTTTCCATTAAAGGGGCACACAAATATGATCAGAATTGATAGGGAAAGATATCTGAAACATATTGTCACTGATATAGAAACCCTAAACGAAACCTCATTGACATATTTCCCTGTGCTACACAATTATTCTTGTTATTCTTACTTCGGGAATTTCTCCCCTCTCTCATCTAATGTCCCTCGTACCCAAAACTCTGAAATGATTTTTCGAAAGGAATTGTCGACGATAGCAGAAGAAACCCTCTTCTGCTGAGAACCTGCGTTTGAAATCACAGAACTCACATAAGGAAAAGAAAAAAGTGATAGGGGAGGGGAAGTAGATACAATTTTCCCACAAGTTTGGACCCTATATTTTGATGGATCTAAATCACAAGAAGGGCTAGGAGCAGGGTGTATCCTCATCAATCCAAAAGGAAAAATACATTTTATGTCCTGTAGACTATAATTCGAATGCACAAATAACATTATCGATTATGAAGCTCTAGTACAAGGGTTAAAGAAATCCATAGACATAACATCCAAGAATTGAAGGTTTTCATAGACTCTGAAATCATTGTCAGGCAGATAAGGAATACTATACATTGCAACTCTCCACACCTAAAGAATTACCAACATGAGGTGCATAGGCTAATAGAAACTTTCAAATCTTTCAACCTCACAACAATCCCCAGAGCAAAGAATATTCTTGTTGATTCTCTGGCCACCACTTCCTCAAGTCTATCACCTCTAGAGGATTATGAAGCTTCCTGGTTCACTGTAGAACTGCTATACAAACTCTTGATGCCCAACAACATTTCTAATTGGAAGGTTTTTGAGGGAGACAAAAAAATTATAAACTTTCTGACCAACAAGGACAATTTTAAAGATTTGGCCATTGACAACGAAGTATTCCAGGAACATTCGACGAAAACCGACCTTCATACAGATTGACCGACTGATAAATTGAAGTATCACATGATACCGAAGGGGATATCCAACTTAGAAAACCTTTTTGATCTAAAGGAAATATTTAAGGGGTCAAAAAATGTGAAGACCGGTAGTTCATGTCCCATGCATGCAACTATAAATATCAAAACCCCAGAAAACCCAAAAATGTAAACCTCGGCAAGACTATATCTAGGGAGGAAATGAAGGCCTATCTCAAACTTTTAAGACAATATCAATATGTCTTTTTGTGGTCCTACCGAGATCTGAAAACTTATGATACTCATATCATTCAACACACTATATTGTCAAAACCTGAAGTGAAACCCTTCTAATAGAAGTTCCAAAAGTACCACCCATCCCTAGAGCCTCTCATGTGTCAGGAGTTAAAGAAACTATTAGATTCCAAAATTATCTTCTAGGTTAGACACTTTGCATGGGTATCAAATCTGGTTCATGTAAGGAAAAGGTCTGGGGAGATTCGGCTATGCGTAGATTTTAGGAACCTCAACAGAGCCTCAAAAAAGGAAAACTACCCAGTCCCACCAATGGAACAACTCCTGTAGACTGTTTCTGGCTCTGAAATTTTTTCCTTACTAGACGGTTTCTCATGGTACAACCAAGTTCTAGTTTCAGAAGAAGACTGCTTGAAAACTACCTTCTGAACCAAGTGGGGAACTTTTGCTTACAAGCGCATTCCTTTTGGATTAATCAATGTAGGAGCGACCTTCAAGAGGGCCATGGATGTAGCATTTCGTGGATTAATCAACAAGTGTGTAGTAGTGTACTTGGATGACGTGACTGTATATTCAAAGAACATAGAAGATCACATCCAACTCTTAACCCAGATTTTCGAAAGGTGTAGGAAATACAGAATATCATTAAACCCTAAGAAAACTATTTTCGGTGTTGAGGAAGGTAAATTGTTATGCCACATCATATCTCAAGTAGGAATTTGCATAGACCGAGAAAGAATTAAGGCTATAACTCATCTTCCATTACCTCACAACAAGAAGGCTATGCGGTCGTTCTTTGGGAAAATCAATTTTTTGAGGAAGTTCACTCCTGATTTCGCGGAAAATATCAAAACCCTACAAAAAATGATTGGCAAGGATGTTGAGTTTAAGTGGGATGATGAATGGAAGAAGGCTTTCAACAATATTAAAACTGCAATCTCTCAAGCCCTAGTGCTGCGAAGTCTCGATTTCAACAACGATTTCTTCCTCTATAGTTTCGCCTCTGATCAATCGTTAGCCGTAGTATTAACTCAGATGAATGATGACAAAAACTAAGCTCCAGTATCGTTCATGAGCACTAACCTCCAAGGTGTCGAACTTAATTATCCTGCTATAGATAAAGATGATTATGCAGTTTATAAAGCAGTAAAACATTTCAGATTTTACATCCTCAAGAACCATACCAAAGTAATCGTGCCTCACCCCGCAGTCTGATCCCTATTTACTCAATAGGATATGGGGGAAAGAAGAGGGAATTGTATGGAAGTAGTCCAAGAATTTGATCTAGATATAAAACCTGTTGAATTTCTTAAAGGACAAGGTTTATGCAAACTTGTAGTTGAAGCTCAAGACCAAGTAATTGAAGATCTCATATGGGAGAATGAAATGGAATTATGGTGTGGTGAAGCTTCATACATTTCCCTAGGAAACGAGTCTTGGTATGAGAAAATGACTTATCTCCTACACCATGTGACTTGTCCAGGAAACCTCAATCCTAGGGAAAGGAGAGCTCTCAGGTTAAAATCTTCACAATATCACCTCATAAACTCTGTACTCTTCTGGGTTAATTATGATTGGGTACTTTTGAGATGCCTCGAACACAAAGATGCAGATAAATTTCTAAAGGAGCTCCATGATGGTATTGTCGGTGGACAATTTACAGGAGACACCACCACTCATAAGATACTGAGAGCTAGTTATTATTGGCCCACTTTGTTCAAAGATTCTTACACATACGCTAGAAACTGTAAAACTTGTCAAATAAGTGTTGGGAGGGAGAAGAGAGCAGCAATCCCACTCCAACCGATGGTCGTTTCTAGGCCTTTTGAGCAATGGGGGTTAGATATCATAGGATATATTACATCAAGCTCTTAAAAACAACACAATTACATACTTACTTCCATCGATTATTTCACAAAATGGGTAGAGGCCATCCCCCTAACTCATGTAAACGAGAAGGTGGTAATACAATTCATAGAACAACAACTAATCACAAGGTTCAGCGTCCCTTCTGTTCTTTTTTTTGATAATGCAGTTTACTTTTCTTCCACCTTATTAACAAATTTTTCCCTAGACAAAGGAATCATAATTAGATACTCTGCAAATTATTATCCACGGGGAAACAGAGTGGCGGAATCAACTAATAAGAACCTAGTGAGGATATTGAAGAAACCAATTGTAGACAACTAGAGGAATTGGCATAATCTACTCCATAATGATTTATGGTAAGATAGAGTGACACCTAAGGAAGCTATAGGGGAATTACCCATACTTTCTAGTATAAAGAAAGGAATTCATTCTCCCGAATGGGTTATATCTTCAATCTCTTCAACTTGGTCAGGGGTCCAGAGGGCAACCCTCATCAATCTTAAAACAAAGAATTGACACCCTGCTCATGTTAGAAGAATAAAGGGAGAAAGCTAAATCAAATTTCATAGCCCACCAACAGATAGTTAAAAGATGGTTTGACAAGCATAAGTATAAAGAGAAGAATTTTGAAGTAGGAGACTTAGTCTTAAAATGGGACAGAGCAAACGAGCCTAAAGGAAAAAATTCTAAGTTTCAAAATCTATGGCTTGGACCTTTCCAGGTGGCTGAGAAGACTGGGTTAGGCACATATCGACTACAAAATTTGAGGGGGGAATCTGATGCTCTCCCAGTAAATGGACAGGCCCTTAAATAATATTTTCATTAATTAATTATATATATATATATATATATATATATATATATATATATAGCTTATTTTTTGATGCGTCAATTTATCTTTTGCATTTATACCTTTTGTTTTGTCTTTTGCGATCATGCTTCCGAGATTTTGAAATATTGTGTTTAGTGAGACAATGGTTGACCTCAAATCATGTGACATAGTGAACTCTCTTCCTAAATCGTTGCTCACATACAAACACAAGAAATGATGAGGAACATGTGGTTGTTTCAAGGGATTCTCTATCTAACCTGCATAGATGAACAACCTTGGAGAAATGAGGAAGTGTCTTCTTAGTGGTCTGGTAAGACCTTAAGGGAAAGAAGGAAATATGGAAAGGACTACATACACCTAAGAGACAGAGCTAGTTAGTTTCACCTTAACCACCTCATATTTTTTGTGAATAACAAACGTCCTCCTCTCCCGCTCACTCAGGGCATTCTGCCGAAATAAAAGTCAACTATATCAAATGAGCACACAGTAGGAGAGGGTATGAAGATATCTCCGTTGGGGCTATGGACGCTCGCTGGCAGTGAAGCAAGGTCTATGACGTCGGGGTGACTCCGTCGAGGCTATGGACGCTTGCTGGCAGCAGAGAAACACTGTAGTAAATGAATGAAGGTATCTAAAATGCCTAGTGCTAGTGAATGATTTACTATATTCTTGTCAAAATAAAGCATGAGTCAAGGTTACAGGAAAATAAGGTCAAATAACGGTTAAAAAACCCCACATGCAGGCCCAGATGCATCAACTGGGGAAGTTCCAAATGAAAAGGTAAAAGAGGCTCTGATAAAAACCAGTTAAGTTCTTGATCAAATTTTTCATCAGTCGAGCCCGAGGAAGGAACATAGTTTCTTCTTTCACCCAGAAAGTCAACATTTGTTGAGCACTCAACACACCCTAAAATGCCTATGTCAATTTTTCACTTTTTTGGGTACCACTTGATTTTGCACTATTTGAATTCGATTTTCTTTTGATAAATGTTTTGACTTTCCTTGTTCTCTAATTGCTCATGAGATATTCAGGTCTGTTTAAATTCATAAATTAAAAAAAAGGCCTAACACTTAAGGAATTTCCCACTAAAACACTTCACTCGACATGCTCAAGATTCGACATCGGAAGAAATTAAAGGGTGAAAAGGAATCACTCGGAAAACCTCAGTCGTCGAGCACCGATCTTCATCAGTATTGGTGAAAGGAAGTTTTATTTCACGACAAGTACCACATACGGAGATAGTTGAAAACCAATCCCCTTCGACATCGACAAAATGCGAAGGGAGTACTGTTTAAAAGGAAAGGAAACGATATCGTCTATAACCGATACCCGACGTGCTTGTTGGAATCGAAGAAAACTTAATCACGATGAACATTGTGACCATGCTAAGAAGTTTTTCCCCAATCACCGATTCCCGAAGCGTTTCGGCATCAACCAATTTTCTAAGACGCTAACCCAAAGGAAAGTACTCGATAGGTTTATCCCGATCGTCGATCCCCGATACCATTTTTGGCATGTACAATCCCAAGTTTAGTTTAAGAATGCACAACTTGAACTGCCATGTGTCCTAATCCATTGTTTTCCACATCAGTACTGTACGATGAAATCGATCAGCATTGGATGTTTTTCATAGAAGGATATCAATGAAAACATCCATAACACATTGTCTATCCCCAATCTGCCCATTAGGAAAGCGACACGATGGGACGTTTTAGCGCTAGATACGATTAGATTTTGAGATTTTAAGAGGTCAATTAATGCCAAATATTGCATTAGGTGTTTCTTCGTGTGCGAATAAAAGTTCATTTGAAATTACCGATAGAACACATCACCCTCCACGCCTCTTCCATTAACCCACGATGAATTAAATTGTAGAGATACGACGACAGATTTGTTTGAATTTCACTCATCACTCGAATTAATAGGTCAATGCGACATGGTAAGGTCTTCCCTATTTAAATTCTCTTGATTTATTGTAAACGAGACCATTCTAGATGCAAAGGATTTTTCAAGCATACAGAGGAGCGAGACGAGCAATTCAAAGCTTCCGAGATCCCGTGAGTATCAAACTATAAGGTTTAGCAGGCATTACAGGTATGTACAAGTCTGGATTTTCTGTGTTTTACTTCGTATATACATAAAGTCACTCTATACGCCGACCCTAACGGATTATTTTGATTGCAAGAACAATGCCTCCAAGAAAACTAACCACCAGGCGATCTCCGAGAGTGCTGAAGCTAAAGGAACTTGAGGTAGGAGAAGGCTCCTCCCTAACGACCACAAAACAGTTAGAATTTGCTCCAAGGCCCGAACCAGTCATCAAGACATATACCAAGAAGAGTTTCACTCAACCTGCAACCTTTGGAGACATGAAGGCAAGCACAGGGACCAAGGAGGTACTTCCGAACTGGGAGATCTTTTCAGGCAGATCAACTGGGAAGAATTCCCATAATATATCTCGCACAACGACCCCAATATGAGAAAGCTTGATGATGAAGTTTTTCTGAACATTCAAAGATCATACTTTCACATGGTGGCATGCATAACTCTAGTTTCCCCTACATAGAACTCCTAAAGTGGCTTATCGACCCCACAAACACACAAAAGTGTTTGATTAAAGACGTCAATGGGGAGTGTGTCGGGTTTTTCCTTTCGATAGAGGTGCAGAGTTATTACAAGCTTAGAGACCCAGAGGAGTGACTGAACACAGATTTCATTGTAAATTTCTATGAGCACCATGACACCAGTCGGGTGATGGCTTCATGGTGGAGAGAAGAAAACAAATATACCAATCGAACATTTGATTGGTACCAGATGACCAACTTAAGGGAGATTTATATCTATCTAATGGACCTCATCTTCCGGTTACATGGGGAGAAAGATTGTTCCATGTTTTTAGAGGAATGTATGCCTCTAGCTTACACAATGGACATTTCTGGGAGAGATTTCAATTGGGGAGCCATCATTTCAAAGAAGCTGAGAATCTACATACAACAGGATCAGACATCGAAAGAAGGAGAGACTCCATCCTTCTACATGGATTCATATTTATTGGACATCATATGCACCAGGAGTGTCTTTGCCAGGATGAACTTGAGTTGGCACACCTCAGAGCTCCCAGTCCACATTTACTTCAACATTTTATGGGAGAATAGGTACAAAAAATCATACTCTCTTATCTGCGATGAATTCATCATGCACATTCATTTTACTCTTTTCAAGAAACAATGCCCGAGGCTATCAGGTCTAGCAAAAAAGGTGATATCAAAGGTTGTCCATTGGTATCTCGACGAACGCGATACTTACATTAGGGTATTCGGGGCCACTGAAGAACCTCATATCCTACCTGTACATGTTCCTGATTGACTATTAGTAGGGGAGATATGCTACCAAACTATCCTACAAGGCTAGAACGCTACTCTGGTGAAAGATAAGAAGAAATAATTTCTACCTCATGGATTCCATATAGATTTCTACCGAGTAAAAGAAACCGCTCAAGCTAAGCAAGAAGGACTGAGCCAATTGGATTTTTGATTCTAGACCGGTCATTTATGCAAGCATGACCCAAAGGGTCTAGTCTTGAAACACACATTGCAAGTGTCATCTTGCTGGCCTTACGCCCACGACAAGTTCGAAGATGAGGTCTTCACCAAACATTCTCAGGATTGGGATGAATTCATTGTAAGGATGGTCAACCCTAAGATGACCAGGTTCAAATCCATGATATTGGATGAACATGAAACAATCCTAGAACAATTGGCTCAAGGGGCCCTCTGGGCTAGGGAATAAATGATAGCGACCGAAGTAGCAGAAGCTCCTGAGGTAGCAACTGAAACAACAGAGATTCCCCAAGTAACCCCAGTGCGAGATAGATGTTCCCCCAAGGCTCAGGATGCACATGAGAGGGGGTTACTTATGTTATAACATGCGAAGTGGATAATTCATCAGCCGCAAGATGACCTAGACGTCCTAAACATGGCAAGGCTCTCTGAAGACAATCCAGATAGAATTCAAACGGGCCCAAGTGGCCTTGAATTCATAGATCTCGATGACAGTATTGGGTTAGACAACCCTGAGTTCATAATGCAACCGACTGAATCACCGACAAGTGTTTTGTCTCATCCAGGGACTATGGAAGCATCGTAGAGGAGCGGTGCGTCAAACCCTTTAAGCAAGTTGATAAAGATATATGACGATGATGAGAACCCAGAAGTATCTCTTGTGACCCCTGTGCATATAGAATAAGAAAAGGGACTAGAGAAGACATCTTCCCTTATTCCCAACACCCAAATTCAGGAGGTTCTATAGAGAGAACAAGAAGCCAAGAATGTCCTAGACCCAAGCAGGAAGTCTGAAGAACGCGCCAGGGTCGGACGAGCCAAAGGAAGAAGCCCCGCATCAGAAAATCAACGTCTCAATGGTCGATGAACAAGTAATTACCGAGACTATCCTCGACACCTCTATTTCAATTGGTACTCAAAACCCCAATGAGCGATAGATAGAAGTCGGGCCTTCAGAGCACAATAAGGAAGTTCAAGAACCCAATCTATAATAAGTATATATCGCCATAAGTTTGGGAAATACACTCACCTGTGGAGATCAAAAAATCCCCAAACCTGTGGACGAAGTAGCTGACATACATGCCATAGCTTATGATCAGAAAAGGAAGGCTATCGTCTAGAGGACCATCAAGAAGAGGAGGATCACTTTAGATTGTTCCATCCTCATCATTATATAGGAACATCTAATCAACACAGATCATGCTAAGATGTATGAAATCATCGACGCAGGGATGGAAATCACAGATGCCACCCTGGACAAAGCTAAAACAAATGAAGAGGAACTAGCCGCTACCCTGAAGGAACTAGAAAATTTGTGCCACTTGGCGAAATACTATCAGGACACCACACAGGTCACGGTGTATCTAAGGAGCGAATTCAAGGAGGCCTGCAATAGGTTCACATATGAACAACACCTATTCACTGCAAGGATAACCGAGCTTCAGGAAGACACCCTGATGGCACTTCCAACGTGCAAAGATATGGAGAGGTGGTATGAGAAATCACAACAAGCCATGGAAAGAATCGAGTATATCAGCGCGGTGCAAAAGGGTCGAGACGCTGAAGAGCATGACATCCGGGTGTTAAGAGAAAGCAGTTTCGACCGCATCAAGAAATCAGCTGAGTATTGGGTAAAAATGGTGTGGGAGCCTCATTGGGAGACTTAGGAAAACTGGGCCAAGTGCGAGAAGAGATAGGTCAAAATCAACAAGTCAATGAAGGATATCGGACTCCCCAAGTTTGGCATGCCCGAAGACTTTGTCGACTTGCGTGACATAGTCAAATCGCATACCGAGAAAGAATCTTTAGGGGCAAAGAAATAACAAAGGTGACAGACAAGGCACAAGGTTAGGTGCTATAGTTTATGGAACACCTGATCAAATCTCGGGCTATGCTGCAATAATTAAGTGCCAGTATAGTCTAGTATCGGTCACATGTGGTAGAGATAAGAGAGATTCACTTGGCCCTAATGGAACACCATAGATTCCCATACGTCAACACCTAGGAGTATCTATTAATCAAGTGGTCGGAGTACGAGAGGATTCACCCTCTTAAGTGATATCTTGATATGACTCACAGAAAAATCATAGGAGAGAATGCCGTGTGGAAAATTTTGTTTTCTTATATCCACTTTAGTTGTTATTTTTAGTTAATTTTTTGTTATAAATAAGAGCATCGATTGATTAGTGAGGGTTCGATGGTTGTTAAAAGAAACTCTTATTTATGGTTTTGTTAAGAACTATTTCAAAGCTTCCTTTAATTGAGAAGTCCTTTTGGACCATAGACAAGTTTATGTTTTCATCAAATGTGTGTATGATTCGATGTGGAGAAGAACTATTTCCTATTTTGTCTCATGAATGGATGCAGTAACAAGTAGGAGCTATTAAATCTATTGATAAGTTATCTGATGCAATGTTTTCATAGTTCTTTCTTTAATGATGAAAATGAGTCTTTTTGTTATTATGTGATTGATGATTAGAGTTTGAGTGAATTATTTTACTTCCCGTCATTTATCACATGCATGTTTTCTTCTGATAATTTTTATCTCAGTCAGTAATTGGAACATTCACATGGTTAATGTATTAGTACTAGGCCTATGGTAGACGATCATTGCTTGCACGCTAGAGTAAATGGTTACCCCAAGCTCATGCCTATTCTCCAATAGTTTAGTTTGTTCCCACTTGTTACCTAGTTGGTTTATACCGGCTTTATCTTATATCAGTCCTACCTAAGAGAAAACACAAAAAATAGAACGTCTGAACTGGAGGAGAAAGCCTTCACAAGAAAATGTAAATCCCATCGATTATTCTGGCCAGATCGTAAGATCGCAAGAACCATTCCACCATTAAATGATGTAGAGTCTAATTGGGCCTCGATGGCGGGTTTGGTTCCTGTTGTTGAGTTAAAGGGATTTAGGCCCCATCAACACTTCTGTAGCTGACTTGAAATTGTAGAATGTTGACCTGGGAACTTTCTTTTAGTCTCTAGGGACTTGGCACCAATGTGAAAACTGCAATTATGGAATGGAAACATCTCTGACAAGGAAAAGGGAATAATGTTCAAGCATATACACACAAATTTAAGAAGAAAGAATTATCTTTAGGAATTTTTTTATATACTCGTGAAACTCTTCTAAAGTATATTGGTGGCATGCATTCCTATCTTCGACAGATTATCTTGATGTTTAACCCTACTAACATTGATGAAGTGTCAGTACAAGCTACTCATGTGGAGGCTAGTAAGGGAAAGCATGTGATAGAAGATAAGAAGCCACACAAGCGTGAAAATAAATCGAAAGGAAAATGGAAGAGTAAGAAATCAACTACAGTAAATAAATTTGAAGAAAAACCTACATGTTCTCACTAAAAGAGAAGAGGGCATGAGGAAGCATAGTGTTGGAGCTTTCATCTAGAATTACGACCAAAGAAGTTACAGGACAAAGGGAAATAAAAGACTGCTACATCCACTCGACAAGATCTAGGATCAGATTCAGGAGATAAATCTAATATCATGGAAATGGGAATACAAGGTATATCTATTATCAAATCTAATTATTTAGTTCAATCTGTTAAATTGGAAATCGTTATTGATCAAAAGAAAAGAAGTGAGTTTTTTCATGTTAGGGTTATAGTAAAACATACAAAGATAGATACTTTTTTTGATAGTGGATCTCAAGTTAACTTAATATCTGAAGCAATTGTTAAGAAGTTGGGTTTGAAGATGACACCTCATATAAAACCATATCCATTAGGTTGAGTGAGTGATGATGCTAAGTTGCGGGTGACAAAGCAGTGTAATATTATATTTTCACTTACAGCTAAGTTCTTTGATGAGGTTGAGTTAGATGTTGTGCCTCTTGACATTTGTGGCATTGTCTTGGTTAGTCCATATCTATTTGACAGGAAAGCTATATTTTATCATGAAGCGAATAAATATCACCTTTTCAAAGATGGGATTGAATTTATTGTTAGATCTCATCATATCAAAACTAATATTTCATTAGTGAGCACAAGAAAAATGAAGATACTTGTGAATGGCAGTAAAAATTTTGTTCTCATGGTGGTGAAACAAAAATAAGAAGATATATCATATGATTTATCAGGTTGTGATCCAAATCATAAATAGGAGTTGGTAAAAATCATATCTAAATATGATGAGTTATTTCAAGAACCTACAGGGTTACCTCCTAAGAGGGAGGTTGAACATGAAATCTACTTGCAACATAATGCTCCTCTTCCTAACATTGGTATGTGTAGGTCATCAATGCTAGAGAATGCACATATTTAAAGAAGAAAGTTCAAGAGATGCTTGATAAAGGAATCATAAGACCACGTTCCTCTCCATTTGGTTCACCTATTGTATTAGTTCCAAAGAAAGATGGTACGTGGAGGATGTGCATTGACTTTTGAGCACTGAACAAGATTACGGTAAAGAACATATATCCTCTTCCTAGAATTGGTGATTTGTTGGATAAATTAAAGAATGTTTTTTATTTCACTAAGCTATAATTGAGAAGTGTTACCATCAGATTAGAATTGCAGAAAGTGATATATGGAAAACTACTTTCAAGAGAAATCAGGGGTTGTTTGAATGGTTGGTTATTCCAATTGGTTTATGGAATGCACCTGTGACATTTATGAGGCCAATGAATGATGTGTTCAGGCCTTCCATAGATGACTTTGTCATTGTCTACTTAGATTATATTTTTATCTTTAGTTGAACATAGGAAAATCATATAATGCATGTCAAGACAATATTTGAACTCTTGAAGAAGGAGACGTTGTATATCAAGATGTCTAAATGCAATTTTGGAAAAAAATATCTAGTATATTTGGGTTACATTGGGAATGGTCAACTAAAGATAGATCCCAAAAAAGTAGAAGTTATTTTGAAATGGCCCAAGCCAAACACTGCCACAAAAGTCAGGAGCTTCTTAGGAGCAACACAATACTAGAGGAAATTCATTTCCAATCCTTTTATAACAGCTCCTTTGCATGAATTAGCAAGTGTAAAATCGGTCTTTCAATGGGGAGGCAAGCAACAAAAATCCTTTGAGACATTGAAGGAAAAGATAAGCATCGCACCATTTTTGGCTCTGCCATACCTACAAAATCCATTTGAGATTCCAACTGATGCAATAAGATATGTCATGGGAGCAATATTGATGCAACGAGATGAACTTAGGATATGGCTTGTCAAAGTTAGGAAATTTTGACTAGCCATATCCTAAGAAACATCCATATGTGATTTAGGAAATTACCCTAAACATACTTCAAAAGGACTTCATTGTGTAGAGCTCAGTGATAGATTTCCAATGATACCCAAATTGCCTCGAACGATGTTCATATGCAAAGGTTATGGCTAGTCAAGGTTCAGGTAAATAGGGTAAAAAGTCAAAGTCAAGGTCACATGTGTCACCATTGGAAGGATGACACGTGGAATTCGTATGTCTAATTGGAAAAGTGATATGGTGATCATACAATTTAAGTGGTTCAATTGGTATCTGACACATGGCACAAGTATACCGATAAGAGACTATCATGTGGCAATATCCCATTGTCCTTCTATGGTTAATGTTTATCAAAAGTATAGGGGCCTATGGGGGTAAAAAACATGACCTCCTATAATTATACACAAGCATCCATTTCCATTACACCATCAAATTTGTTCTTACCTATTTATGGAACAAATATTACTTAAAGTGACAAATTTCATTAATTGGGGTTTAAAACGGTGAGGAGCGGACCCCCTGACCTTATCATATGTATATTTAACATTGTAAACCACATCATATCTTGTTGCATATTTCAAACAACCAACATATATTCATGAAGGAGGTTAAAACAATTAACATATAGTTTCAACAAATACCATAATATATGGCATGGTTGACGAGGTTTGACTTTGCAACCTGCCATATATTATGCTAATTCCCTCATCATAATGCCAAGGGTTCCTTCTATTATGGGGGCCCAACAATATCGCATTTAATGTTTTCCAAAGTTGCGGATGGAGGTTAGGGTCCATGCCCTATTTAACCAATTTACGGATCAAGGTGGTGTACACATGACAACAAGGTACATATTTAGGTCTCAAATTTCTTGCCAAAGGTATCAAGACTTTGGGATTTCACCGTAATGTGTACCAAGAGTTTCATTAAGGGAATTATATGAAGTTTATACTAATTTTTCCCAAAATTTTGCAAGGAATTCGATGGTTCACTATGTTTCTAAGTTTGAGCAACGTGTAAAAATGTCATTGTAAAAACACAATCATTTGAACATTAATAAAGCAATCTTAATTGGAAGCGGACCCAGATACATAACCTAAATTGGGTGAAATCCATTAACAAACACGTGTATGTGATTTTGGTATTATTTTTCTATTTTCGTTCAGTTATATTGCAAGTTGTTTATCATTAAAGTGTATTTGGATAGTTAAGTAGCTTCATATGTATTATACAATTAGTCAAACAATCATTATTGTTTCAAAATCGAGTTATATGTTTATTTGAATTAAATAATAATTAGCATCTAAGGATCTTTTGGATAATTTTTCATGTCCTTGAAATTCTTACACACTGACTCAGATGAACGAGTGGTATAAAATCCCACGCATTCTAAGAGGAGGCTCCACACTTTCAAGAGAAATACCAGGGATCCTTCCCAACAAACGGAGCAATTGGTTGACCACCCAAAATCAACAATCCAAAACTGGTGATACTGACACAACCTAAGGACAACTATACAAAGCAACATTCCACTAAAAATTCCTAAGAGAAACATCAAAAGAAAAAAACTTTTCCAAAAATTCATCCCAGGTGGATAAGGCCATGAGTCCAAACTAATGAAAAAGTGGAAAGGAACCTTTCAAATACTGGAACAGGTTGATTAAGTCCCGAGACAATGAATGAAGGAGTGAGAAGCAATTACCCCAACCTCAACTGACCAACCTTATTTGGTGCATGTATCCTCACTTCGTGGGGAACCCTCCAGTAGTACTAATAGAATGATACTATGTGTTCCTCAAGTACCATGGGAAACCCCCCACAATCACCTATTTGAT
This sequence comes from Picea engelmannii, assembly GCA_009831015.1. Taxonomy (NCBI): domain Eukaryota; kingdom Viridiplantae; phylum Streptophyta; class Pinopsida; order Pinales; family Pinaceae; genus Picea; species Picea engelmannii. The sequence goes on from ML784320.1 coordinate 646,780, forward strand.
GCCTAGTAAAAAAAACTATGGATACCAAATCGCAGTCAATGTCTGGGGTGTACAGTCGATAGTCGAGATAAAACATATGAGAAGGGTAAAAAATCCACAATATTAGAAATATTTACCTCTCATGGAGGTAAGGGCACTAGAAAAACCCCCAAACATGATCTATCAACTATGCTTATTCAAGGTTTGGACGGGTAATCTCCTCGACTCTCCTTCATGCAACCTCATGTTTAACCCCCATGTTAGAGGATCTTCTAAGATACACTTATATGATAGTTGGATTTGAATATTCCTAACTCATACTCCTATTTTTTTTTCAATTCCCTTGGATATTTATCTCTCCAATACTAATTGAAGGCCCTAACCCTAAACTTGTTTGTGAACCCTAGAAACAAAGTCTAGTACATTTTAAGTTTAACATTCATTTTAGTGGTTGTTTTTTACTCAAAGGGTATGGAAGTGAAACTGATGTTGTTTGAGACTCTTGAAAAAATGAAACTTATAAGAACACTGGAAAATAAAAATTTACATTGATCCTTTGATGAAAAAGAGTTTTTTTAAAAAAAATGCATGAACAATCCTTCAAACCTTGAAAGGAAAGTTTTTCCTTTTGAGATGCAAAATGCACAATGCAACTTTCAAGAGAAACAAAAGAAGCGAAAAAAAAAAGATTTTATTTCTTATTTTTCTTTTGAAATACTTTCAATATTAGAAGAAAAAAAATTCCTGTTGCTAATATATTTTTTGTTTTCAAATAAGAATGCAAAACAATGCAAAGAAAGAAAGAGACCTAACTAACAAAAAACTAGGTTTTTTGTTTTTGTTTTCTTCTTATTTCTACCAAATAAAAACTAACAAAATATGATAAAAGAAAGAATTCTTTTTATTTTGTGTTTGAAAAATCCAAGGAAAACAAAAAAGGAAAGTCTTGAACTCAAATACAAACTCAAGCTTCAAAAATGACCACAATAGTGACCCGAAAATTGAGATATTGAGAACATGACTAATATCATAGTCATCCAATACAAGGGATAAAAGGGAGATAAATATGGATAAAAAAGATTTTATTTCCATTAAAATTTAAGGCCTTACCAACCTCCTATGGGACACAAAACTTTCTGGGACCAAACTCCCCAAAAAACACCCCCAAACTAATTGAAACGGGGCTTCAAAAAGGCTGAAAAACAAATGAAAAAGTGACTTTTTGGAGGTATATGTGATTCAATCCATTTTGAATAATGTATATAAGCTTATGTAAGTGGTTTATATCACTATAGGGAGTGTTTATGAATTTTATACGCGATTTATCCTTCTACAAAGTGTGTATGTGTGTGGTTTTGCCTTCTACAAAACACATATATGACCCAACACTTACATGTTTTTTGGCACTTATGTACGCGGTTCACTCCTATATACAGGTAGTGTATGTACACAACTTATTTCAAATAAAAGTGTATACAATTAGAAAAACTTGGAAAATTTTGGTATAAATCCCAAAACCCAAAATGCGACAGAGAGACCAAAAGAAATACAAAGGAATGGAAAGCAAATAGTAAGAACTTTTGATCATAAGTTTCAAGTTTTTAGAGACTTAATACAACAATAAAAGACAAAAGAAAACAAAAAAGGGTAAAAAATAATACCGAACATTCGTCCTATATCTTCCCAAGACTCAGAGAACGGCCCAAAAACCAATTTCTCAAACAAACACACGATTGTGTAAACAGTGAATAACGTGCATACACTATTCAAATAAAGGAAAATCATGTATACACGTGATTCAAGAAGAGACAAAGCGTGTTTGGTTGAGAAACACTCAAGGAAATATATTTCAACCCCAAAGGGAAGCTTCTAGAAACTTGGGAAAATTTTCTTTGAAAGAAAGCCCAGAATACAAGAAAATTACAGAAATCAAGACAACACAAGAACCCTAAGACCGACCGAAAATAGGAGAAAAGATCACCAGTATGGTCACCAATTCTTTTATGTGATTTTTACCCTGTGATCTTGGTTATGTTTCACAACAAATCCTAATTTTATTTAAAATACAAACCCTACTCTTATACATGAAAACTTACAATAAAAATAACTATTTGGGAGAGAGAATAGAAGACCTCACACCTTATATCCAAACGTTCGATGTAGTTCCTTGATATTGACCTTTGATTTCATATGTAAATAAAGTTAACATATATAAATAGATTGAAAAAAATTACACATATATGGAAGGAAAGATAACTCTTTTATTGAAAAAAGTATAAGTAGGTAGTTACAACCTGACTCTAACCGTCGACACTTCCTCAAATCCAACCATCTAGGTTCCTCCATTGGACCCTTCAAACATCAAATCAGAAATGTGGATCTTCCTCAAATGAATCAGAAGGGATAGGAACACACCCTACAATCATATATGAGAGAGGAAGGAATGTTGGAAAACAATTTTCCATATCAAGGGATGCTACTCAGAGGTTTAGGGAAATAGGGAAGCTTGCAAATTGTCCGCACAATATTGCACCAAGGTTGTTTCTCCTCATCCATACCCCCATAGGTTCTTATATACCATCCTTAATAGGTTGAGATGGTTGTATTTCTTTGTTTACGGGCCAATGGAATTTTGGGAAAGAGCCCAACCGAAAACCCCAACCAAAATTGTGGATTTTTTTTTTCTTCACAAAATTGAGGGAATATGTGGTTTGTACACTAGAAAATAACATATATACATGATTTTCACATGGGTGAATTGTGTATGGAAACAAAAGTGTTGTTTTTTAGATTATTTTGATGAAGGATAATGTAATTTAAGTTTGAAAGCTAGGGAATGGAATAGGCCATCTCACAAATGCAAATTGGTGTGTAAATTTGTTATATAACAGGTACACCCGATTGTTCAATGATTTTTTCGAGTGAGTCTACATCTCATCCCACATATTTAATATGTATCAACATTACCTTCGATTCACATGCAATTTTCATAATTTTGTGATCTTTCCCCATGAAACTACATGTAAATTAAAAGTTCTGATTCCCTTCTATATTACTGAAAGGGGTGTTATATCAGGAGTTGAACAATGGCCGACCTAAGAAAATCCTCCTTTCTGAGGGATACAATCTGAATAGACAAATAATTCCCAGGAATATACCCAAGTTGTGACTGAGGGAGATAACATATAAAAAGAGACTATGAATACGAAATCTCCCAACTTTGATGCACACTCTTAGGACTCCACTGGGGATGACGTAAAAATTGTAGCAGATAAAAAGAGAAAGTGGGTGTCCCAAAATCAGAACACAACTTAGATAAACATTGAATCCAGTTCTGAAAGAGATCCCTCACCTCCACCACATCCAACCCTTGTTGTGGAAGAAGCAACCTTTCCCACACCTCCATCCAAACCCCATGTTGGGTCTAATAAATGCCAACACACAATGTCCCATAAGAAAAATGAGGAGGGTGTGCCCACTGAAAGGTGACATGTTGCAAAATTAATGAAATATATTTGTGTGTAGTTGGCCAAACAACAAGCCTCCCAAAATGAAATGACTATAAAGATGCATATTTTGGGCCAACATTTTTCGCTACCTTCCCTACCAAAATCCCCCTCTTTAGATAATCCATCCATCAAGGTTCTGAGATCTAGTCCTCATCGAGTACTCAGTGTCGATCCACTCACATTAATCCCTTTAGTCTAGGCCAAAATTGAACTGGACTTATCACATGTCTCTACAAGGGAAATTTTGAGCTTTATCACTAACATAGTGCACGATTTCAAAGGACGCCATCAATCCATCAACTGAGAGTAGGCCTAGCTACGTCTCCAGTAGGATCAAGATATTTCCATTTATGATGCCATGCAATCCCAATTACAAAAGGAATCTCGCGCACATTAGGAGGTTGAAGAGGCTCGAAAAAATTTGCAAAAATTACACATTGATGAAGTAGTTGTGCATGCCAAAAGTTAGGGCCAATATGTATCCATTCTCGATGACCACACCAAAATGGTCACTTCTCTTAAAAAATCCTATTCCCGGTTTTCCCAACATGAACAGGCACATCCAGAACTTCCAGCCATTAAAATATAAAAGTGGTTGTTGAGCATGTTCAAGTTATGCAATCCCAGAGTCTCAAAATTTGGGAACAACTACAAAAGGTAACGTCAGAGGATACCGTTCTTCAGATGCATATACCTCAAGCCATATATGTCATTCAGGAGGGGAAAAACCACGCCCAAGTGTTTTTTGCATGGGTCACTCAAATATTCAACTTGTGGGACCATTTACAAATCCCTCTTGAGCTCACTACTCTATATGATAAGACTTGTGCAACAGAGGTTGAGGTCATGCAATAGAAACAAGATGTGGGTTATTTTCCTCCCAGGGAGCACGCCACTGTGATTCTTTCCATTTGAGAAAGAACAATGGACATCATTACAGCTTGGCCTAAGAAGTACAATATTAAAGAATTTATCACTTCTATGGTCGATCATACCTTGGTCTAGTATACTCAGCTCTTTGATGTGCAAGTTGCTGCCAAAAGTCTCATCTAAAAACTAAAAAACACAGACCTAATCACCTCTCAAGTAACAACCATGGAATTTGAGGGAATTATTCAACTTATGTAGGATATCTAGGGCCACTTGAATGATCCCAATCACCAATATAAGGACTTCATGGAGGAAGTCAAAAGAAATGTACAATCCATTACAATGGTAATTCCATGAAGATGTTGGCTCAGGGACGAACCAAGTAATAATGGTGGGGGCTTGTTGGCACCCAAATTTTTGGATTTATTTTGCGCACGTGCAAAAAAAATTTTGTGTGTGCTCATTCCAAATTTGTTCATGCACCTAAGGAAATGCACAAGGAATAACAAAGAGTTCATATTGGACTGAGTTTTGACAATGTACAAAAATCCTAAAATATTATGGAATGTGTGTCGATCATAGCTTTTATGCACACTAAAAATCAAGAAGGCGCATGCCAGAATCAAGAAAACGATCATCGTGAAATCCTATCGAATGATTACTACCAACAACACAAGGGATCATGGAGCTAAAAAAATATGAGATGGTTGGGAAGTTAATATTTCTGCAATTCTTGATGGCTATATGGACTGCAAGCAAGTGCTAGAAGTGTGCGAGACCATTATGTCAGTAGAATGATTAGAGAAGACTAGAAATAGATAGTGGTATTGAGTAGAAAAATATATAAAATGAAGCAATGATATAAGAAATGGGGCTAAATAGATGTCTTAGAGGAGATTCATTGAGTCCTTAATATCAAGCTTGCTCTAAGCTTGTTGTAATATTGTAGTGATTTTGAATATATTTTTGAGTCTATCATATGCCTGAATTCTTGAGAGAATGTGCATTGTGCAATGTGTTGTGTTTCTAAGGAGTTTGATAATTGAATATATGAAATTTAGTGGATTTGATATATAGTCTACTTAATGCATGCCTCTATATAAGGGAATGAATCTAATAATAAATATGCAAAAACTATCATCTACTCTGTGTATACCATGTACTATTTGGATATGTGTGTGTATTTTTTAACTTATTAGTCCTAATAACGTTTGATATATGAGTCATATGAATGCCAACACCTATAGATATTTGTGTGTTTATCCTTCATCCCTGTCAAAAAGACCTTATGGTCTCTATGATCCTATCTACATCTCGGGTGAGACCTTCCTCAGCCTTGGTCGGGGATTGATATTTCGATGCTCTGGGGTTTTTTTTGTTCAACTCTGGATGAAATCTAGGTATAAACTCCCTAGCATTAGGTAGGACATGCACAAGCGTGGAACATAACGCCAACATAAGCACCAAATTAGCAAGAGACACCAATCTCTTTGTGAGATGCATGAACCTTCACCGAGTCTTCTTGTTACTTCTTCCTTCACTAGGTCTACTTGTTGATTCTTCCTTCACTAGGTCTACATATTTCTTCTTCCTTCATCGGGTCTTCTCACTACTTCTGCCATTACTAGGTCTGACCAAAATTTGAATTTCCAAATGGTAAATTTCCCAAAGCTTGTTGTTTTGCGCCTCTTCCCATGACTGAACTTATACAACATGCCACGTATACAATTTTGAAAATATGATTATGAAATTTTTACCTAAGGTACTTTGTATATCTTCTTTATTCTATAAAAATTTCATAGTTTTAAGATTCCCATAAAATACGTTATAGTGAAAATTCCGAACTGACATGTTTGAAATTGATCCTAGGACCATTTAGAAACTATAACTTCCATAGAGAATATATCAGAAAGTGCAGTGAACCAAAATCTAAAACTTTTACCTGAGTTACCTTTGTATGTCTCCTCTATTCTATGAAAATTTCACAGTCTGAAGAGTCCCAAAAAATAATTCATAGTGAAAATTCCAAATTTACCTTTTTGAAATCGATATCAGGACCATTCTAAAACCCTAAATTCCATAGATCATATCTCCGAAATTACAGTGAACCAACATATGAAATTTTTACCTAAGAAACTTCTATATATCTCCTCTAGTTTGTAAAAATTTCACAGTTTGAAGAGTCCTAGAAAAGAAGTTATAGTGAAAATTCCAAACTGACCTGTTAGAAATTGATTTCAAGAGAATTTATGAACCCTAACGTCGATGTGGAATATCTCCAAAAGTATAGAGAACCATCATCTGAATTTTTATCACATGTACACCAAGATATCTCCTCTGTCTCTTCAACATTTCAAGGTCTGAAACATCCTAGAAAATAAGTTAAAGAGAAAATTTCAAACTGACCACTTTGAAATTGATTTCAAGATTATTCAGGAACTGTAAATTCCAAAGGGAATATCTCCAAATTTATAGTGAACCAACATATGAAACTCTTACCACATGCAGACCAATGTCTCTCTTGCGTCTCTTCAAAATTTCAAGGTATGAAACATCCTATAAAAAACGTTACTGCAAAAATGCCAAGATGACCTTAAACTAATTTCACAACTCTTACCTTTCAGAATGATATTCATGGGGTCTCCACTCAATGAACTTGTGACATAGCACGTTCGCTCGTGGGATATTAAATAATACCCATAATTTGATTAGATATTGATAAATACCTCCCCAAATCCTTTTGTTTGACCCCCCTCGCAATACATTTTTCCAATTAAAAAAAACATGTTTTACTAGATATCCCATATTTTTACCAAATGCCTCTTTTTATACCCCGCAATATGTATAAACCC
>ML784320.1:654002-687212 GCA_009831015.1 Picea engelmannii
CCCCCCCAATACCTAAAATATATTGACTATGTTTTTCATAATTTAAAAACCCCCTTTATGAATGAGTGTGATAAGATATTGGTCAATAAGTTGAAGGCCCCATGACGATATTCAATCTTTTCTCATCCACTTCTTCAAATGTTACTACATCTTACACACACACATTCTCTCAATAATATCTCTTTTTATAATTTTTCATAGCCCTTCATGAAGGGACATGTCCATTAATTAAATAATTAACTCCCAATACCATGGGAAAATACCCCAAAACCATGGGTTTGAAACCACCATTTCATTTTTTGCCTTTTTACATGCACCCATTTTTAATATACTTGTAAACCTATATATAAATCAATATTGGAAATGATGTATGTATTATAATGTCATAATATTACATTAATAATAGCATTAATCCTTGGTCATCAATGACAATAATTCCAACATGAAGATATCAATGTGACAATTATAACTAACAGACAAAGGGTGATGAAATCCTAATAGCTTGTAGAAATATATCTCGGGCTCCCTCCCTCTTGCAAGAGCCATCCATGTAGGAGCCTAGGAGAATGAACACTAAGATACCTATTCATAGATACTTTCAATAGGTTACTTTTCCTTCAAGTTGAAATCAAACAGTAAGGGGATATTAATTATCGAAAGAGCTAGGAGTCTCAATCAAACTTCTAGTACTGACCTTTGCAATATCCACTTTGAAGAGTGTTCCTATTGCTAAATAGGTCTTGATTGTACCCAATAGAAATTATTTTAATTTCCATAATAAATCAACCACTATTTTTTAGATGTAAATGGTTGTGGCAAATTATTTTGATTCCTATCCTTGCAACCCTAACTTAGTTACAAATTTCTTTTGTCCCCAAGTGGGGATTTAATGAGATAAGTTAGATGGTTGATTTTAGGCTAAACTTAGTGTTGGACATGCATTTTTTATGAGAATAACTAAGTTTTGGGAGTTGCACCATAGTAGATGAAAGATTAAAAGGAATGACCAGAGCATGTGACAGGGACACATTTTGTGGCGCAAAAGCAACAGTTCAATGTAAAAGAAGCAGTTCATCACAAAAGTAGGAAAAGTAGCATCTCAATGCAAAAGAAGGAAAAGCAGCAGATTGGTGCAAAATTAGCAAAAATTGTTGTGACCCGTTAGGGTTTTGGGGATAAGTTGTTATTAGGGTTTTTATCCCTAATTCTATTTATAAATATGTAAAGGGTCAGGGAGTATTAGGCTATTGCTACTGAGAGTAATAAATTGGGTTGTTCATGAGTGATGAGAGAGTTATGTTCAAGGTTTTGGGGAAGATACTTCAGGGATATGAGCATATTTGAGAATTTACAGAGAGAGGCTCGCATTGTAGAGCAACTAGGAAGGTTTGGGGATTATAATATGTTGTATCTTTTGTAAGCACAATGTGTATGCCTAAGGTGATTATTTTATGGAGACTAATATAAGAGGTCATTCATTATGGATGTAGTCCAAGGATTGGATGAACCACATTAAAATCCTATGTTTAATGTGTTTGTTGGTGTGATTATTTATTAATGTTATGTTTATGCCTAATTAGTATAGATCTGTTTAATATATAGTTGATGCAAAATAATAGTGAATGATGTAGTGGGTTGGTTACATTGCAATCTATGTTATACTTCTTCTGCACACTAGGGTTTAGGGAACTGAATCAATCTTGGATGGGTTAATGTCACACAAATATTATGGTAAAAGGAATGAACTGTCAATTAATGGAATTTGCTCGTAGGGTTTGTTGACTGATAAAAGTATGTTAAATAAGGATCATGCGCACAAGGTGAATACGTATTAATGGTTACTTTGATAGCCTCACATCCCCTCATCCCTACAGAAACTTGGTTCCTACAGCCCCAATATATGCCTTGGGTGAGACTTCACTTGCATGCAGGTGATGTCGAAAGGGTTGGTATCTAAAGGGTTTTGTTGGTTGAATAAATTGAACCTAGGGTATTATAATTTTACCCCAACAAATGGTTTTGTTGTCGGGACCTGGAACCTATAATTGAGGGAATGTTTTGGAGGCCGACTAGGGTAGAGATCATTGAATGGATGGAAAGGAAGGAGAGATAATTTTCCCAAGGAGAAAATATAAACCCTCGAATCATAGATGAACAATGATTGAAAAGGTATGTGTACAAAGATCTACATGAGATTATCTTTGGTGAATTTCCAAATATTTTAGCTGAATGGTTAGAAAGGTTAGTGGAGAATTCTAGAAGATACTGACTTGTATCTTTGAGGAACTAGACGCATGATTTTGTAATACAATTGAATTATGTAATAAATACTACTTCTCGTACATTGTAGATTGTACCAAGTCTTATAGTTTCGCATAAATGTATTTATTCAAGGGTCCATGTGGAAGGTTTATGAAAGCATTGAGTACCTAGATAAAGATGTTATTGTGTGACAAATGTGTGATGATGATGGAATCTGATTGCTAGGGGGCTTAGCACACATAGGGTAAGTAGGGGATGACCACGAGAAAGTTTCAAGGTAGGAAGGAATGAAGGAATAATTGAATAAGGAAGGGAGGGAATAAGGATGTAGAGAAACGAAGAAGGTGTACCAGAAGAAGAAGACGAATTTGGAGTACTTCTCAATGGAAGAATATACAAGAGGTTGAAAATCGGGGCTGATAAAGGAGAGAAGCACAGTGAGTATGAGAGGAGAGAACCCTATGTGATAGTCTATATCATAGAAACATCAGGAATAGAAGGAGAGGGAAGTATCCTTAGTTCATTCCTATAATAGATGAGTTGTTAAGTCCTACTGAGGCTGGATCTTGCGTCGAACCCATGACCCCATGTTCCTCACCTAGATTTGAGATAACATTTGAATATTTTTCAAAAGCACTTGTAGTTAGTGGAGGAAGTGAAAATAGTAGTAGCCAGAGCAGTGGAAGAAGTGTGTTGAGTCAAAATCAGCCAACAACATTGGGGGGAGGTACTATGCAAAACACCATGGTAGGGTAAGACAATACATTGAGAATGCCTAAGTTCTAGGGAGTTGGGTTGAAGGACCCATAACGACATATATTTGTATGTGAGGAAATTTGGGTTGTGAAGAATGTCCAGGATGAGGCCACAAAGATTGCGTAGTTGGAAACAACTTTTATAGGTCATGCAATAGTCTGTTACATGAAATTGTAGAGTACTACACCAGTAGTTCAAGTGAGCACATGGCAGAAATTCAACAAGTGTTATTGGAAGAGTTTAAGAAGATGAAATCCAAGTCACAATACATTACAGAGTTGACGGAAATAAAACAAGTGCATACTGAGTTAGTTTGGGACTATGATCAAATATTTAAGGATTTGATGGGTAGATTGACATTCCAAATTTTGTATCAACAACACAAAGAATTGTTATTGCAGGACTATTGCCACATATTCGTTGCCCATTGATACAACATAAGGTTGCATCATAGCCTAAAGATTTGGATATTGTAATGAAGATGGAAGCATCTCCTATAGGGGATGGTGGTTGGATGGTTCAAGTCCAAGCACAGTTCGTTGACTTAACAATCCAATTAGCATAGATTACAAAAGGAAAGGAGAAGAGAGAACATTTCTAGTGTATCACGTGCAGGACTAAAGGCCACCATAAGGATGAATTCCTAGCCTTTGTGTAGTATTTAGTGAATGGAGCACCAAACCTATTACCGGGAGGAGGGCACTGTGAAATATGTAAGAAATGGGGACATCATTTTCCTAATTGTCCATTTCTTCATAAATACTAGAGTATGCCCCAAACTTTGTTTTGTGACTTTTTCAAGTCAGTAAAGCATGAAGAGAAGGACTTTCATGCATTCGACCTGATGATAGAGAACACTTCAGATATGTATAGAATCCAGGAGGAAAATATTGTGACAGATGGAGATGTTCCATAGTATAACAACCCGAGAGGATTTATTCTAGGAGGCCGAGGAGGATTTGGTAGAGGCCGAGGGGGTTTTGGTAGAGGAGGTAGAGGACCAATAAACTTCTATAATTGTAATCAACCATGACACTTAGCTTATGACTTCCTGAATCCTTGTACAACCTGCACATATTATAGAGAACTGGCTCATGTGATAGAAGACTATCCAAAATTACTTGAAAAGTCTCAGGAAAGAGGGAATTAGAACGTACAAAATATATCAGCAAAGAAGCATGACAAAGGACCCGAAATAATAGTTGTCGTGCATAGAGGATCTAGGAAAGGCGTTGATGCAATAAATAAAGGGACACATATTGAGGAATGGGTGAAGAAATCAGTAGGATCTATGCCGAAATTTGACCCACAACAAGAAAAAGAGACGTATCAACAAACAACAAAGGCTGTACTAGGATTTTATTGGATAGCATCGATATCATCTGCACCTCCTGTGGTTGAAATGCCTTCGTTTTATGATCGTACTATCTTGGAAAGGTCGCTTCAACAAGTAAGTACTTTGAAATAATTTTTTATTTTTTTTAGAATTGATGAAATATGAAACTGCGTTGAATGAATTGTGAGAAATGATTGACCATTGTGTGCAAGAAAGGGAAGTTCCTACCATAACGAGGGTAGTGAATCAAGTACTGTGCAAAAAGAGGAAAAGCATAAAGTTCATACTAAGTGTGCAATTTGGGGAATATGACATGGACAATGTCATTTTAGACTTTGATTCTAATGTAAATGTGTTACCAAAGAAAACATGAGAAATGATGGGGAATCCAAAGTTAATTTGGTCTCCCGTCTAGTTAAGATTGGTGAACCAACACAAGATAATACCAATTGATCAATTGTTAGGGGTACTTGTGAGTATATATGGGGTGCATAGTAGAGCATATTTCAAATTCATCAATATCATGGATGAGAGTCATCCATATTCAATGCTAATGGGGCTTGAATGGGCCTTTGAAAATCAGGTGCTTATTAATCTAAAGAAAATGGAAATGATCTTTGAAGTAGAGGAATTGAAGGTTACCACATCGTTGGATCCGACAGAAGGAAAGAGGTATATAAAACCAACTAAAGGGAATGAAATCGATAATCCATATTATGGATGACTACCTTTGTGACAGAGTGGGGAAGCTACCAATTCACAATGATGCCTTTTGGGATGAAGAATGCACCTGCAAGTTTCTCGAGAGTAGTTGTCGTAGCCTTTAAGGAATTTATTCATAAGTTCCTTGAAGTTTATTTAGATTATTGGACTGTGTTTAATCTATTAAAATATCATATAGAAGTATTGTGATTAATGTTGGATAGGTGTAGACAATGTCATATTTCATTGAATTTGAAAAAATGTATTTTATGTGCGCCTTTTGGAATTTTGTTGGTCCATGTGGTATGTAAGAAAGGATTACTAGTGGATCTTGCCAAGATTGCAGTGATTATGGACTTACCACCACCTACATCAATACGACATTTAAGAGAAACATTGGACCATACAGGATACTATAGGAATTTCATTAAAGGATATGCACAGGTTATAGCACCCATGGAGAGGTTGTTGAAGAAAGAAGCTTAATTCTAGTGGAATGAGAACTGCCAGAAAGGTTTGGACACCTTGAAGCAAAAGTCAGTGACTGCACCAATTTTGATATTCCCATATTGGAAGAAGGAATTTCATGTTCATGTGGATGCATCATGCATAGCTTTAGGCGCAATATTATCTCATCTAGGAGAAGGAGAGTTAGACCACACAATTGCATTTGCAAGAAGGACGTTGTCACCATCATAAAAGAACTAAACTAAGATAGAACGGGAAGGGTTGGAAATGGTGTATATGCTGCAGAAGTTTAGACTCTATTTGTTGGGTTCTCATTTCAAGATGTTTACAGACCATTCTGCACTAAGATAGGTAGTGAACAAGCCATTGTTGGGGGGGGAGAATTTGCAGATGGTTACTTTTGTTCCAAGAATATGACTTTGAATTCATCATTAAGCTAGGAAAATTGAATGCAGGACCAGATCACTTATTGTGCATTATATCAGGAGAAGATGGAGGGAATCTATATGAGAGTTTACCAAATGAACATTTATTTCCAGTTAAAATGGTGGACGACTACTTTGTAGACATTGTGTAATTTTTAAGTACAGGAATGGCTCCATCAGACACGACAGTTGTAAAAAAGAAACAATTAGTGGTTAAGGTAGTGAACTAACAACTAATTGCAGGAACATTATACAAGTTAGGTGCAGATGGGATATTAAGATGATGTGTGTTAGATCATGAAATTCCAATGATACTATCAGAAGCACATGAAGGTATTGTAGGAGGACACTATGCAGGTAAAGCGATAACACAAAATATTTTGTGTGCAGGGATCTGGTGGCCCAAACTTCAAAAGGATACTAAAGAATAGTGTGAGGCATGTGATGTTTGTTAAAGGGTTGGAAATACATCTAGAAGGGATGAGATTCCCTTGCATCCACATGTTGCATTACATGGTTTTGATAAATGGGAAATAGACTTTGTTGGACCGATCAATCCACTAGCTAGGAGATTGGGAGCTAGGTATATAATCATTGCATCAAAGTACTTGATCAGATGAGCAGAAACAACATCGTTCACATACTGCAGCACAAAGACTATTACATGATTTATGTTTGAGAGTGTGATTACAAGATTTGGTTTCCCATGCATTTTACTGAGTAATCAAGGGACGCACTTCCTGAATAATACAATTACAACATTGACTGAGGATTTTCAAATTCACCATCAAAGGAGTATGATATATCACCCTCAAATAAATGGGACAGTATAAGACTTCAATAAAATTTTAGAGAATGCTTTGACAAAGATATACAACGTAGGAAAGGATGATTGGGACTTGAGGATCCTCGAAGTATTATGGGCATACAGGACTACAAGAAAAAATTGACATGATAGACACATTTTAGGTTGGTATATTGGAAAGAAGAAGTAATTCCAATGGAATTTATTTTTCCAAGCTTGCGCGTTGCAACGATTGATGATATTTCGGACTCTATCACAATAGAGGAAATATTGTCACAGCTGTTATAGCTCAAGGAAGACCGATTTGATTTATGGAATTAACAAGTCCATAAGGCAAGAGAAAAATCCTGGCATGATAGGCATATTAAACAGAAAAAGTTTCAAGTGAGAAACCCATTGTTTCTATATGAAAGCAGGTTCATGGAGCACCCATGGAAGTTTATGATGCATTGGTTAGGTCCATATGTGATCAAGTATGTGATAGAAGGAAGTGTTGTGCAACTAGAAATGTTGAATTGTGAATTCTTAGGGGGATTGGTGAATGGGAGTCAACTGAAAATTTATAGGGATGGTTGACCGTTCGTGCACTAGTCTGACTTGTGCAGGAACCTATGTACCATAGTAGTGTATTATAGTAAGAAAAAGAAAAAGAAAAAGAAAATAAAAAGGGGAAAAGGTAATCAAATAAGTGAAAGCAAGAAACATAAATTTGAAGTGTTAGTCCAGGGTCAAGAAGTTAAGATAGTTCATAGAAATAAATAAACATGAGAATGTCATGGATGAGAACAAAAAGGAAGCAATATACATATATAAAAAGAGTAAGCGAGCAAAAGAGGTGATTTATGCGTTGATAAAGGATTGCGTAGAGGAAGTGAATTGCACGCAGAAGAGAAGGTTTTGCAACAAACAAAAGAATAAGATGGAAAAATGTGTAGAAGAAGAAGCAGACAAACGGTTAAAGGAATTAAAGATCGAAAATGATGGGTAAAAAGAAGTAATGATGAGACATAATGGACATGAATAGTCATAAATGGAAAGCGTCGGTGGAGATCATGACACACTGGAACATTGAGGCAAAAATTCAGTGAAAGATTTGGAATTAAAGTAGTGTTAAAATAGGTATTGATTGCACAACACTAGTGGATTAGACAGTTAATTCAGGAATGAAGGTAAATGGACAACTGTCGAAGGGGTACAAGATACATTGAAGGGTCAATGGGCCAACATTATTGTTATTTGGAGTTTGCAACGAGTAGAGAGAGTCGAGAACAATGTTGTAGATCCCTGAGAAATGCCACAGAGCCAAAGGAGTTTTCACATTTAACACTATTTCATAGAATGCACCACCAAAGGCAGCAGCATCAGAAAAAAATAAAACACAAACTAGAGAAGAAACATAACTACCACAAGTTGAGGAGTGTCCAGGAGCATCCTCTTCAGAGTTGAGGTTTCCAAGAGACTACATTCCACCAAGGAAGGACGATGTCAAACTAGTTAAGTTAAAGAAATATGTGAAGTATGACTTGGTGACACTAGAAATCTCAGTTGGGGTAATCAGTGAGGAGTATATTCTAGGCAAGGTGTTGCGGTTGAAATACATAGACCACAACATCACAGATACAACGAAGTTCCCTAAACTTGCACTAAACAACTACTTGGAGAGGAAAATCAATGCAAAGATGTACCTTCCCGTAGCTGAGTCGTAGGCATGGACCAAAGGGTTGGAGCGATCTAGTCTATTGAATCTATTTTACATATCGCACTTTGGAAAGATCCATGAGATTAATGCATGTGTAAATATTTTATTAACCTGTGTTCATGGTGGCTACTTATGGTTAGACATGCTGATTTCTATAGACATGAATCTAATTGCACAAATCATGGGATTACCATCATAGGGGAAAGATCTTACTTTTTTGTTCACAGAGGGAAATAATGAGAAGGTTATGTCAGAGGCCATGAAGGAGAAATTCCACACAGTCAGAGGTGTGCATGGCTTGGATGTGCCAAGTATATGTGACCCAATGGTATGATTTTTGATGCAAGCATTGGTATGCAAATTGTTGAGGAAGTGTAGGAAATACCAAGTACTTGTAGGCATGATAGCTACGACTGAGAAATGTGTAGAAGGGGTAAAAATGATTTGGGAGTCGTTTTTACTTAACCATTTCTTGGTAGACTATACAGAATAACACGAAAACAGAATGTAATTCCACTATTCATGGTTGTTACTTTTGATTGTGTTAGCAGTGTGGAAAGAACTAGAGGATGCATAGTTTCTAGGTATGAGAGACAATTCATGCTTGGTTGTCTAGTATCAGAACTTGTGGTACACGACGCACAAGGGATGGCATCTCAAAAACAATATTGAATTTTATATATATAAGGAAATGATTAGACATTGCATCCAGGATACACCACGAATTTCTCCATGACATGTAGAAAATTACAAACCAATTGTGTGGTTCATGGAAGACCGTCATCGTATGTATATACAAGAAAAGAAATATCTGAGAGAGGAATGGGTCAAGAAAACGTGTTGAATAACAAAGGATAACATAGAATTAATTATGCAAGACTAGGACATAGACTGGAAGGTCCCATTAGACGAACAAGAAACAAAAACACAAGATTCTGAGATTGACGAAGTACAAGTCCAAGGAAATTACACAAGTAAGAAGAGGAAAGATGTAGAGATAGATAAGGGTAATTATGTGTTGCATCAGAAGAAGCGAAAAACAGATAAAGAAAAAATTCTACTGGAACTAATAGAAGACAATTTTGAGAGGTTTGTAGAGACATTTAAGGAGATCACCGACGACATGTTCCAACGTGCAATAGAGAGGAAAGAAGGAATGAACATAAATATACAAGAATAAATGATTGCACTGCTCTAGTTGATGGAAGCAACTAGGATAGAAACTGTGCAACAAACAACTGAAGGATCAACAAACAAGCACATCAAGGCCAGAGGAAGAAATACCAACAGTCTCTCATACATTAGAGGTAACAAGGGAGTGAATAATAGTTAACTTGTAAATAGGGGTGATTGTATTCCCATCAGTGGAAATGTATGAGAAAGAGTGTGCACTAAGTCACTTTGACTTAGTCTTATCAAAGATACCAAGAGAAATGTTGTAGGGGTTGTGGGATAGCATAGCAAAAGAATTGAAACTTCACACAACAAAAAATTCTGATGACTTGGCTTATCCGAAAAAAGATATTGCAAGCATGTTGATTGACTATATCAGATTTGAACGTGAAAGGGATGCAGCTATGCAGAAGGCAGAACATGTGAAGCAAGCATTTGAAAAGGTTTGCAAAGAGATTCTGGAGGTACCAATGGAGGTGGATACTCCATTGGAATATCAGGTAGAGAATATCAGCGAAGCCATCCATGGCTTCCAAATGAAATTTTTTGAGTTATAAACACGAGTGACACCAGGCACACCCCTAGAAGAAAGAGACCAAAGGGAGAAGAAAGTAAGCACTGCAGTGGAAAGTATTAGGAATTTGGAAGAATAATGTTCTAAGTTGTATGAGGACAACATAGAAGTCTGGATTTAGTTGTCTAAGTTTGTTGAATTATAGAGTATTGAACATAAGCTTCAAACTATGCAAGGGAAGGCTCAGAAGATTAAGGAAACCATTAGTAGTTTTCCACCATCTGAGAATATGAAAAAAATGCAAGAGAGTAAGAAATGATACGCTGAGATGAACCAACTGAGGGTCAAGCAACAAGATCACATGCAACAAATAGAGATGTTGGAGGAAGAAGCATTAAAAGTTGTAGAGGAAATAACAAAAGAACGACGTAGTATCAAACAAGAAGTGGAACAAGCTGAAGAGAAACAACAGACTCATATCGCTACAAAATTAGTAGAGAACAAAAAATAGGCCAAGGAGAAGACCAACACAACAAAGGATATTTTTGAAAAATTCAAGGAGAAGTTGAAAAAGGCTTAAGTGGCTCAGGACAAGTCATAGGTGAGTGTTGGGGGCCTGTTGGATAGGAATTTTGGATGAGAATAACTAAGTTTTGGGAGCTTCTCCATAGCAGATGAAAGAGTAAAAGGAAGGACTAGAGTGTGTAGCAAGAGCGCATTTTGTGGTGCAAAATCAAGAAAAGCAACAATTCAATGTAAAATAAGGAAAATAAGCAGTTTAGTGCAAAAGAAGGAAAAGTAGGAGTTCAACACAAAAGTAGGAAAAGCAACAGATCGACATAAAATTAGGAAAAACTATTATGACCTGTTAGGGTTTTGTGGATAAGTTTTTATTAGGGTTTTATCCCTAATTCTATGTAAAACTATGTAAAGGGTCGGGGAAGATTAGGTTGTTGTTGTTGAGAGTAAGAGATTAGGTTATTCATGAGTGATAAAGAGAGTAATGTTCAAGGTTTTGGGGAATATCTTTCAGGGATAGGAGCATATCTGAGAATTTACAGAGAGAGGCTCACACTACAGAGAAACTAGGAAGGTTTGGGGATTTCAATATGTTGTATCTTTTGTAAGTGCAATGTGAATGGATGAAGTGATTATTGCATGAAGAATAATATAAGAGGCCAGTCGTTGTGGGCGTAACCCAAGGATTGGGTGTGTTAGCACTCTGTAAATCTGTTTGGTTGATAAACAGATGACAGAGGTAACTTTTTCAACCAACTTTGAGACCCAAAACTAGCCTTTCGAACCTGGAGAGGCTCTCTTGGGAGACACTGTCTCAGCATGGGGTATGTATTTAAAGTTGTTGGCTAGATTTAACACCTTTGAAATAATAAGATCTGGTTATATTGGTGCAAGAGATTAAGACCTTGGGATATGGAGTCAGTTTGAGAAAACGATAGAAACAAATGACTCGGTGACTGAACTTGAGAGGATAAAGCCTAAGAGAGAAATAGTCTTTAGTGAAAAATCGTTGTGTGAGGCAGAGGGAAATCACAGAAAGAAACTCGGAGCACCGTTGAAGATGAATTCAGATTGATCTTAGAGGAAAACAGTTTGTCAAAATGGTGTGAATCCCAGAGCAGTGAATCCCAGGTTTGAAAATACGTTCCTATTTAGACAGAAATAGATATGAATAAAGAGTACATGAAGTACATACGCAAAGAAAGGAAACAATACATCCAACTACTATAATTGGAATCTTTTCATCAAAGCTTCATGACTTTTTCATTAAATTTCGATCGAACTCAAACTAAATTCAATAGACACTGTCTATACTAATTTTTCCAACCAACTTAGCTTACATTGAAAAAATAAAATATATATTTAAGGGCATCGCTTGGGCTGCCCCGCTCGCTATATATTGTTCCTAGAATTTAGGAAACTGACTGTTCTACGCTAAATGACTCTTCGCATGACGCCTTTCCAAAAATAGAAAATAACTGCATCTGGTCACATCATGAATGCTTGTATTCTGCCATGAAAATTTAGTTATTCGTGAGGTCTCATCAAGGGGAGAGTGATGTGTCAAAGCCTTCCTTCGGTGAGATATCTGAACGATCAAGTATTCTGATAGGCTTTTTCCATCTACTATAACGGCCTTGATTTCTGTTGCACGTTGGTTCGCAAGGGTGCGTGCACGACGAGTATTTGTTGACTGTCGTGACCATTACCAAAACAAAAAAATGGCTTAAGGGAAATGCATCCTTCAAAACTATCAAGAACTATGCTCTGCTTGATGATACGATAATGAACTCAATTAATCATGCTTCTTCTGCATAATAGCAAGAGTTGTGCTGAATTTCTCTTCATTTGCTTCACATTCTCTGAAATGCTTTGTATTCATTTCTTCTGACAACCTTTGTGTTTCGCATAGCTTTACGATTGTGTCTTGTGCCTCTCTGAGTTGTCTTTTGAGCCATGTCACGTTTCCTTCGTGGCCTTGCGATGATGACATTTCAAGAATCTTTGCTGCTAACTGTTGTCTCAGTTCCCTGTTTTCCTGGTAAAGTTCGACCACAACGAGTTGGGACTACCTCAGTTGTTGAGATGGATCTCGAACATTAGTGCCTGCGACATCTGTCCTCCTTGTTTTTCTCCCGCTTCCTCGGCTTGTACCTTCGGCAGGCTCCAGATGAATAGTGCACATAAGTAATTTTTCAGTGGTTGATTTTTTGCATGGCTTGTTTGGGACTTGGATTTCCCCAACTTCCTTGTTCTTCCTTGGCCTTCCCCTTCTTCGAGTTATATGATGTTCGGGAGATAGGCTTGCTAACATATTTCCTTCCTGCACAGCTTCTTCCACTCCAGGCTCCGAGCGGTATGATATCCTCTCTTTCGTGGGCAAAGGTGAAACTCCCTTTTGATCCTTGGGGGTGCCTATTGTGAGTGAGAATGAATCCCAGTCGCTCTGGGGCTCGGGATTGACACTCCTTCCACTTCGCACGCCCTTTATTACGTTTTGGGAGGTTTCCATGGTGCAATTGTATTTGTCTTGTGCACGGTGGATATGGAAAAGGCCCTAAGGTGGAGAATTCGATCAACCTGGGCTTGCAGGAAGAGATTACAAACAATGCATAAACACGATTTATGAACAGAATGCATGCAGAGCATATGGAATTATAACAGAGCATGTGGGAGGAGGAAACATGCCAAGGAACAATGAATTCATGGCGACTGGATGTCTCGAAATGGACTACAGATTTTCCATAGCACATTCGCACGTGTAAAGTACATTTGATAAGGGCCGCAGAGCATACATGATACGAACGTTGTGATTTTTCATTCTTCCAGCTTTCATAATGAGTCGATAATGGTTACTGCACTTGCCGATGCAAATTCTATTAACAACTTGCCTAGACCTGGGGCATGTAGAAACTCCCCTTTTAACAAGACCCGACTCTTTAGGAATAGACTCGTACTTACTTACGCATGTTTGGACTGTGACATCCCTTCCAGAATCCAAGGGCCAACTGGCCATCTGCTGACTTCAACCCCTTTTTTGTTACATACCTGTCCTCACATGCTTTGACACACAGGCTATAAATCGACCAAAACCGACTCTAATTGAAAGGAAAAAGGGAGGTGATAACAATTGGCTCTAATGGGGATGATATCCTCCCCGTGAGGTAGCAAAGAATAGTAGACTAGGTGCCTGACCATTGGGCCTTATTCAAATTTTAGACACTGAAATATTAAAGACAAAATGCAACCTAAACCTATCGACGCAGTTTCTAAAAGATTTAGTATAAACTCAAGGCCTTCACTTCAGGCTTCAATTTTCTGTTGACATACTGACTCGACCAAAAAAATAAAGTGACTGTTTACAATGACATGTGACTTAAATGGATCTTATTTCATCAGATAATGTTTGAGGAACCTGCCATTTACAGGCCCCCAACCAACACACTCTCCATTTAGTTCTTCCATAAAATAAGCATTATTTCCACGATGTGCACCGATTTTGAATGGACTCATCCATAGATTATCGAATTTACCGTGATTTCCTTTATCCTCATTTCTCTCATCCCATTTCAACACCAGATCACCCAACCAAAATTCCTCTTTCTTGGAACGTTTGTCAAAGGTTTTCTTCATCCTCTCCTGGTGGAGTTGTGATCGATTGTACACCTATTCCATCATCTCTTGTGTGTGAACCAACTGATTTATTCTCCTCTGTGTGTCATCTGGCTCGACCTCTTGCTCTTGTAGCAAATTTCTGACGGGAAACCCCAATGTGGTAGGGAAAATTGCGTCTGCGCCGTATACAATCTGAAAAGGAGACATTGATATGGACTTCTTGGTGGTAACCTGGTCCGTCCATAACACATAAATAATATTTTTATGCCAAGCTTTCTTATTGTCTTGAAGGAGTCTTTTGATGATCCTCGTCAAGATTTTATTTAATGATTATGCTAACTCATTTCCTTATGGGTAGTACGTTGTAGAATTCCCCAGGGTTATATTATAATCCTGACAAAACTTCTCCATCTTCTTCGACTTGAATGTGGTCACGTTGTCAGTTATAATCTTGATGAGGCATCCGAATCTCGACAAGATATTTGTCTCCAGAAATTGGATGATGACTGCTTCAGTAGCTTGCTTCGTGGGGACCGCCTCTTTCCATTTTGTGAAGTAGTCTGTGGCCGTAAGTATCCATTTGTGTTGCGTTGAGGATGGCGTATTTATTTCCCCTATGAAATCCAAACCCACTACATGAAAGGTGCTTCGACTAAGATCGGATTTAGTGGCAAGGGATGCAACTTTCTTCTTCCATCAAAAATATGACACTCGTGGCAGCTGGACACCTCTTTTTATACGTCTGCAAAGATGGTAGGCCAATAGTAACCCACTCTTAGGATTTTGTGCATGGTCGTTTTCTAGTAATGGTATCCTCTGCAGTCACCTTTGTGAAATTCTTTGATATCTTGTCTCGCATCATTTTCCAGAAAACAACTCGGCAATATCCCTCTAGGATCTTTCCAATATAGTGAAATATCCAGGAAGCAGAACTTAACCACTTTGAGCTTTAGAAATCTGGCCCTAGTATTACTTAGACACAGACGGGCTTGCAGGTTCCTTAGCACATAAATGATGTATGTATACCATGGTGAATCAACAAAATCCTAAGATACCTGCGCAGTTTTTTCTTCCTGAGGATTCTCTAACAGATCAACGATGAAGTTTATCCCCACAAAGTCACAGTCCAACTACACCATCAACTTTGCAAGGCCCTACCCTTTTATCAACTTTGTGGGCTTGATTTTGATATCATATTCCATCATGGCCACTATCCATTTGTCTCTCCTTCCCTTTGGATAAGGCTGAGTCAAGATATCCTTGACTGAATTGATGGGCATGTAACCCATAATTTGGGAGTATAATATGTACGTTTTGAAATCCTTTAGAGCCTTCACTAAGGCGTATGCTTGTTTCTCCATAATGTCGTACCTTAGTGGAGAATCCCTCAACGTTCAGATGATTTAGGCTATGGGATTCTCGAATTTATGCTCGTCTTTCTGCAACAACACACCAACAATCATATGCTCTAAGGCAAATGAAAACATGATGAAATATTTAGTGAAGTCTGGACTAGCTAGCACATGAGCTCTAGTCAGTGCCACCTTGATATTTTCAAATGACTTTCTAGCTTCCGGGTTCCACTTGATCTCATTCCCCTTTCTGAGAATGCAGGTGATATGTTTTATAATCTCTACCAGGTTCAGGATGAATCTTCTCAAGAAGTTTACTTTTCCCAGGAAGGATTTCACTTCCTTCTTACTGCGTGGGGTGCCAATTTTCAGGATTCCTTCAACCCTGTTGAGGTCTACCTTAATGCCCTCTTTCGAGATAATGTGCCCCAACAGCTTCCCTTCTTCCATCCTGAAATGTTATTTCTTCGGATTTAGTGATATGTCGAAATTCCTGCACTTCTGGAAAACCCTTTTTAGATGCCCGAGGTGTTGTTCGTTGGAGTCAGAGTATACTGTGATGTCATCCAGATAGATCACAATAAACTTGTCCTTTTCATCAACAAACATGATGTGCATTTCCCTCTGGAAGGTAGCTCCAACATTCATCATGCCGAAAGGAATCTTGGCATACATGAACGTCCCCCATGGTGTTGCAAAGGCAGTCTTTTCCCTGTCATCTGGGTGTACCAAGATCTTATTGTAACCCGAAAAACTGTCTAGCATGGACATCTTCTGGGACCCCACCACCTTTTGCAGAATATAGTCCATCTTAGGGAGTAGGTAGTGATCCTTGAGGTACACTTTGTTTAAGTTACGAAAATCCACACATAGTCTTATTTCGCCGCACTATTTTCTAACAGGCACCAAGTTGGCCACCCACTTATAAAACCTTAAAGAAACGCCAATTTTAGATTCAAATAGTTTCTTTACCTCCTTTTCGATTAGCAACAAAAGTAGGGTATTTATCTATTGCAAATTATGTTTGAATGGCCTCTGGTCTTCTTTGAGAGGGATGACGTGCTGAATCACTTTAGTGTCATACACCTTCAAGTCGTCATAACTCCAAGAGAAAACATCTAGGAAATCCTTCATGAGCTTGATGTAGTCTTTTTTGACCTATGGACCGATTTTTTTCGACAATTTGATCATTTTCAGGTTCTCCTCAGTCCCAATGTTGCAGTCTTCAACATCCTCATCGTTTGCAATAATCTTGGGATTTCTAGCCACATCATTTTTGTCAAACAACTTTTCCAATGGAACCAACCCCTTTGGGATGATGTTGTTCTTCAATTGTACTATGCCCCTTCCCACTATTTGGTTCTGGAAAGGGTCTTCCTTACTGCACACACCCACACTCTCTTCTTCATCGCAAAAACACTCATCATCAATGTTTATGTTAGCGAACTCGTCACTCATTTGAATAAATCTCTCCACCTGCTTGTCGTCCTCAAACACCTGCCAATGTTTGATATTATCAGGCACTGTCGACTTGTGTTTGACTTCAATCTCATATTTTATGTTTGGGAACATGGGGATTTTAAAAACTGAGGCCGAGGTGGCCAACACATCAATGATATGATTTTTCTCCCTTGGGATAACAAATAGATCGTACTCTAAAAATTATTTGAGGAGGTCCATCAGAAAATTTATGTACGCTCTCAGCCTGGGGCGTTTGGATTGATATATGCCTTTCACCCAGTTTATAATTAGGTCGGAGTCTCGACGCATTGTTATCCTCTTCGCGCCCAGTTCTTTCAAAACATTCATGCCCAAGATCAATGCCTCATACTTGGCCATGTTGTTTGTACATTCAAACACAATCTTGTATGAGCACATCTTTGTGCCCACCTCAGGGGGGCTTATCCATATGTCAGCACCTGATCCTTCCTTACTGATAGTGCCATCAAAACTCATGTTCCATTCTCTCTTTTCGCGTGGTTCTTTGGGTCGACGCACTCTACTTCTTGGTGCACGGTTTCTTCATTAGCTGTCATGATGGTTGTCGACTCCTTCTCTTCAAATCTCAAGTTATTGTAGAATATATAGGAACCAACCTCAGTGTCAACAGAGTATATAGGATGGTTATTTGGTTGCGTCCTACTTCTTACCATGTCTTTCAACAGCACTTCTCTGTACAACCGTCTATCCTGGCCAAAGATAGGAATGGTGGCCTATTACATGTCCATTTGTAGGGTCCCTTTTAACTTTGCATCCCATGACTTGGAGGACAACATACCAAACTTAGGGGGTATGTCCACCATGACCACGTCTATAACCATGTTCTTCGAAGGAATTTGAGCTAATGACATGATCAAGTCCTTGATGAGGCCCAAGCACTTGAATTTCCTTGAATCAAAAGAGAAAAGGTCGTTATAGGGCCTGGTCATGTCCAAACCCAATTCATCCATGACCACCTTTGGAACGAGGTTGTGCGACGTGGCTGAATCCAACATGGCATTATGTAGGGTCATGTCATGGATTTTTAGACTAACATAGAATGGGTGAACGTCCTTAGTATCACTTGTCTCCTCAACATGCGGACCAAACATAATAGCAGGGTGATCGTCTTGGACATTCAAAGTATCGGGGGTCCCTCCCATTTTTAGCATTTTAATAATTTTCTCCTGATACTCACCCTTTCTGATAAGTTCGTTGAATGGGACAGAGTTTTTGATTTTATCCATTTCATGCTCAAAGTTAAAGGGGGAAATACTTTCTCTACCTCTTTTCCACATGCTTCCCGACTTTTTTCCGATGCTTTCCTTGGGGCTTCCTCCTTTGACTTCTCCTTTTCAGTTACATCCTTGGTCGGGTTGTCCAAATTTAGTCGACTTGTGGAAGGGGTGTCCACCAGAGGTTTACTTATGGGATTTTTTTGTTGAGGCTTGGTAGATGCCTCCTTGTTCCTTAGGTTATATTTCTTTTGAAATTGCATGATGGTGTTATGATAACCCTTTCTAAACTCTTTCATCTCCCAGGACAACGCATCATCCACTTCATAAAACAGTGTATCATCCGTCTCCAACATGAAATCGTCATTTTTTCTCATGTATCGATCATGTTCACCCTTTGTTAATAACACATGTGGGTTCTTGTCATCATAACAATGCATTTGGTCTTAGAACATCTAATCAAAATTCTCATCCGTGTAACTGTTTTGGAAAATAGGCCTTGTCTATTGGTTTCCCTGGTCTCTCTAGTCCCTCTGTCTGATCTAAGGAACTTGACCCCTTCCGAGGTTCTGATTCCTGGGATGGGGGTCATGTTGTTCTCAGGAAACGAGTCTATTTCCCATTGACATTGTTTCCATTAGTTTCGCCATGGTCCTCATCATTAAGTCAATTTTTTTGAAAGCGAACCTCGATGTCGATGGTTGTGCATCCCCTTGGGGTTTCTTGTCATCCCTGTTGAATCTCTATTTGATATTCCCTGAAGCCATCATGTTTACCTCAACTTCAATTGTTTTTCTCATCATTGCGTCCATATTTGTTGATCTTATTTCTCTCAACAACAAGGCAAAATCGTTGTCGAAAGAGTCCACATATCGCAGCTACGCAGCCCCAAGGGGTGGCTGTAATTCTACAGGGATTGAGTTATAAACCCTCATGAAATGGGCTGAGAATTCTTTCACCATTTCCTCTGGTGCCCTCTTCATATTATTATACTGCATCAACAACTACAAGGGGTTTTTCTTGTCTCCCCGTCTAGTAATGAAAGATGCCTCGAACGCGGCGAAGTCTTGAATGCTTGCATCCAGGAGGGATTTGAACCATTTCCTCACCTCCCCCTAAAGGCTCGGCACAAAAAACCTCATTTTCGCATCTACATAGTCCACCTCCTCTAGGTCGACGAAATCGTTGAACTAATCCAGATGCCTCTGGGATAAAACATTCCCTTCAACATCATAGAGCTTACTCCTCTAGCTGTAATTTTGGGGCAAATCATGCAGTTGGGATGGCAGAATGAGGGGGGAGAATCTGGAAGCCATGGCTCTAGGAGGGTTGGGGATTTGAGGGACATTATTAAATACTAGGGCTTGGAATATCTTTTGGTTGAAAACTGTCTCGTTCAAGCTAGTTTCCGACTTAGACCTGAACAGGGTTTGTTCAAATAATGCGTCGAATGCAAGGTCGTCAATTCTCTGTACACCATCTTTGGGTAAGTACATGCTTATGTGCAGGTAATAGAATGGGTCTGGTGCTTTCTCTCTAGTCCTACGCAAAATTTTCTCGGGGTCGTACACAGGCTCTACAGGGTTTGGGTCAGGATTTGCTCTTGTATAGATCACCTTCGGAGCCAGGTTTCCTGAACCGTGCTACTTGGTGCTACTGGTATTTTTGACTGGAGTTGCAAGGGTAAAGGTTTCATCCAATAGATATGTTTGTCCCTCTGTTACCCTCAGGGGTAAAAACTGTAAATTTAG
Source organism: Picea engelmannii (assembly GCA_009831015.1). Lineage (NCBI taxonomy): Eukaryota > Viridiplantae > Streptophyta > Pinopsida > Pinales > Pinaceae > Picea > Picea engelmannii. The sequence continues at coordinate 674,094 of ML784320.1, forward strand.
TCGTTCTCCCAGGGAAAATTTATTCAATTTTGTACTCGAAAATGGTGTCAAAATGTTAGCACTCTGTAAATATATTCTGCTGATAAACAGATGACAGAGGTAAATTTTTCAACCAACTTTGAGACCCAAAACTAGCCTTTCAGACCTCGAGAGCGATCTCTCGGGAGACACTATCTCAGCGTGGGGTATGACTTTAAAGATGTTGGCTAGGTTTAACACCTTTGAAATAATAATCTCTAGCTATATTGGCGTAAGAGAGTGAGACCTTGGGCTATGGATTTGGTTCAAGAAAACGATAAAAACAAATGACTCGGTGACTGAACTTGAGAGGATAAAGGCTAAGCGAGCAACAATCTTCAGTGAAAAATTGTTGTGTGAGGCGGGGGGAAATCACACAAAGCAACTCAGAGCACTACTGAGGATGAATTCAGAGTTAACTTAGAGGAAAACGGTTTGTCTAAATGGCATGAATCCCAGGGCACTGCGTAGTGAATCCCAAGTTTGAAAATACATTCCTATTTAGACAAAAATAGATATGAATAAAGAATACAAGAAGTATGTACACAAAGAAAGGAAACAATACATCGAACTGCTACAATTAGAATATTTTCATCAAAGCTTCAAGACTTTTGCATTAAATTTTGATCGAACTCAAACTACATTCAATAGACAGAGTCTATACTAATTTTGCCAACCAACCTGGCTTACATTGAAAAGATAAAATATATAGGCAAGGGCGTCACTTGGGCTGCCCCGCTCGCTATATACTATTTCTATAATTTAGGAAACTAATTGTTCTACACTAAATTACTCTTCACATGATGTCTTTCCAAAAATAGAAAACAACTGCATCTGGTCGCATCATGACTGCTTGTATTTTGCCACGGGAATTCAACTATCGGCGAGGTCTCGTCATGGGGAGAGTGATGTGTCAAATTCTTCCTTCGGTGAGATATATAAACGATCAAGTATTCTGACAGGATTCTTCCATCTAGTGTAACAACCTTGATTTTTGTCGCGCTCTGATTCACTAGGGTGCGTGCATGACGAGTAGTTGTTGACTATCGTGACCGTTATCAAAATGAAAAAATGGTTTAAGGGTGATGCATCCTTCAAAACTATCAATAATTGCGCTCTGCTTAATGATACAAGAATGAACTCAGTTAATCATGCTTCTTCTATGTGCTGACAAGAGCTGTGCGAACTTTCTCTTCAATCGCTTCACATTTTCTGAAATGCTTCATATTCCTTTCTTCTGACAACCTCTTTGTTTCACGTAGTTGTACGATTGTGTCTTATGCCTCTCTGAGTTGTATTTTGAGCCACGTCATGTTTCCTTTGCGACCTTGTGATGCTGACATTTCAAGAGTCTTTGTTGCTAACTGTTGTCTCAGTTCCTTGTTTTCCTAGTAAAGTTCGACGACAATGAGTTGTGCCTGCCTCAGCTGCTGATATGGCACTCAAACAGTAATGCCCACGGCATCTGTCATCCTTTTTCTTCTCCTGCTTCCTCGGCTTGTACCTTCGGTAGGCTCTAGCCGAATAACACACATAAGTAATTCTTCGGTGACTGATTTTGTGTGCGGCTTGTTTGGGACTTGGATTTCCCCAGCTTCCTTGTTCTTCCTTGGCCTGCCCGTTCTCTAGGGTATATGTTGTTGGGGAGATAGGGCTTCTAACGTCTTTCCTTCCTACGCAACTTCTTCCACTCCAGGTTCCAAGCAGTATGATATCGTCGTTTCCATGGGCAAAGGTGAAACTCCCTTTTGATCCTTGGGGGTGCCTGCTGTGAGTGAGAATGAATCCCAGTCACTTTGGGGCTCGGGCCTGGCACTCCTACCACTTCGAGCGCCCTTTCTTACGTTTTGGGAGGTCGCCACGGTGCAACCATATTTGTCTTGCGCACGGTGCATCTGGAAAAGGCCCCAAGGCGAAGAATTCGATCAACCTGGGCTTGCGGGAAGAGATTACAAACAATGTATAAACTTGATTTGCGAACAGAATGCATGCAGAGCATCTGGAATTTATAATAGAGCAGGCAGGAGGAGGAAACGTGCCAAGGAACATTGAATTCATGGTGATTGGATGTCTCAGAACGGACTGCAGATTTTCCATAGCACGTCTGCGCGTGCAAAGTACAGTTGATAAGGGTTGTTGAGCATACATGATATGAACACCATGATTTTTCATTCTTCCAGCCTTCATAATGAGCCACCAATGGTTACTGCACTTGCCGATGCGACTTCTATTAACAACTTGCCTAGACCTGGGGCACGTAGAAACTCCCCTTTTAACACGACCTAACTCTTTGGGAACAAACTTGTACTTACTTACGCATGTTTGGACTTTGACATCCCTTCCCGACTCCAAGGGCCAACCAACCACCTACTGACTTCGACCCCTTTGTTGTTACGTACATGGCCTCACATGCTTTGACACGCGGGCCATAGCTCGACCAAAACCGACTCTAATTGAAGGGAAAAATGGCGGCGCTAACAAGGTGAACCATGCTAAAATCATGTGTCTAATGTGTTTGTTGGTGTGATTATTCATAAATTTTCTGTTTATTCCTAATTAGTATAGATCTGTTTAATATATAGTTGATGCACAATATTAATAAATGGTGCAGTGGGTTGGTTACGTTGTGATCTATGTTATATTGCTTCTTCACACTAGGGTTTAGGGCATTGAATCAATCTTGGATGGGTTAATGTTGCATAACTATTATGGTATTAAGGAATGAATTACCAATTAATGGAAGGTGCACGTAGGGTTTGTTGAGTGATAAAAGGATTTTAAATAAGTCTCATGCACACATGGTGAATAAGTATTAATGGTTACATTGATAGCCTCACTTCCCCTCATCCCTGCAGAAACTTGGTTCTTGCAGCCCCAGTAGATGCCTTAGGTGAGACTTCACTTGCATGCAGGTGATGCCGAAAGGGATGGTATCCAAAGGGTTTTTTTGGTTGAATAACTTGAACCTAGGGTTTTATAACGACACCCCAACACTTAGCGTCATGAATCAAACATTTAATTAGGGATTGAAGTGTGTGTCTTTGTGGTTTAACCAACTTCAAAAGGATATATGATTGAAATAGAAACCTTTGCAATTAAAGAGACTGGGAATTGAGATATTAGTTCAAAGGAAGACAAATACTAAAGAAAAAGATACTTGTTCTTTATCCAAATGAACCTCCTAATAAGAAATGAGTATTATTCAATTCAAATCACCAAGAAAAACTCTATTTCAACCTAGTTATGGGATTGGATCTAGGCGACAATGTGATTTCAAAACGAAAAGCTAAAATGAAGAAATTTAATATTAGAAACAAGAGGCGTTTTTTCTCTAACTTATCAATTTTTCTTTTGAAATGAAAGGCTTCTTCTAACAACATCAAATGAGTATTGAAAGACAAAAAATAAGTAAATAGCTAGCTAGAAATAATAAAGAAAAATGCTTCAAACAAAGACAAAAATTTATGGACAAAATACTATGGCAAAAATGAAGATTTTCTTCATCTGATGTTTCTTTGATTTAAAAAAAATTCAAGTAACTTCTAAAGAAAGCAAAGGTTCTAAAATAAGTATGTTGAATAAGAAAGACATAATGCAACAAACATAAACCCTAAAAGAAGAAGATACTACAAACCCTAGAGGGTTTTTTTTGTACCTACAATATTTCTATAAAACTATCTAATAGTACAACACTACCACCTTTAATCCTATGAGGACTCTATAAGAAAACCACGGATAATTTTAAGGATTTTGTATAGTTTCTATAAAACTTTGGCAATTTTTAAGGTAAAATAATTTTATTTTATGGAATTTGAGAGAATGGTTTTTAGAAAAAATGGAAATTGGCCAATCTTTTTTGGGGAAAAACCATGAAAAATTAGAGCATTAGCTAAATTCAGCCCCAAAAATCATCTATGGAGAAAAATAAACAAAAAAATAAAACTAAGTGCAAAAAAATGGCCAAAAAGTGTAAAAAATGGCTAAAAAGTATAAACATGGAAAAATAATTACACTTATGAAAAATGGCCAAAAAGTATGTTTCCAATGTAGAAAATTGTGTATCTAAGCTATGTGGATTCAGTGAAAAAAATAAGACCAAAACCCACCTTGGACAAGTATAGAAAAAGGGACAAAAACTACATTGTACCTAAAACTCAGAGGTGAAGTTACTAAGCTACAATTAGGTAGAAACAAGGCTTTATGACTAGAGAACCTATTGGAAACAATAGAAGATAGAAACAAAAAAAACTTCAAGTTTAAACACTATGCATGCTAGGTAAGGGGGTTAATAAGTAGGACTAAAAAACCTATTGGAAACAGTAGAAGATAGAAACAAAAAGAAAACTTCAAGTTTAAACACTATGCATGCAAGGTAAGGGGGTTAATAAGCACACCTACAATGGAAGAAGATTTAGATCCCATTGGAGTTGCATGCAAGGTAAGGGGGGTTAATAAGCACACTTACATTGGAAAAAGATTTAGATCTCATTGGAGTTGTCTGTTGGCAAGTATTTGTCACAAGAGTGAGCAAAAAAACACCCTTAAAATCTATAGAATTTACAATTGTGAATCAAACACTAAACAAATGGTTAAAATATCTATTAAATTAAAAAAAAATAGATATATTCACCTACATTAAACCCTAGTTCATGTAAGAAATAAAATACACATGCTTAAAATAAATCCTATTTAATATGAATAAGGAAATAAATATTGTGAAATATTTATTTCACAATAAAAGGGAAACGCAACAACCACTTATGGATGAACTTGTTGAAGGTTCAAAGCTTTTGGTGTGCTTTCAACTCCAAACCTAGTTGACAAAGGAGGTAAAGAAACTAAAATATTAAATCAAAGATTCCAGTTGCATTTATTTAAATAGACTGATGTGGAGAGCTGACCTTAAATGCTTTATTTTTATAATTTTATGGTGGGCATCCTTTTGAAGTGTGATACATTAATTAACAAATTAATTTTTTTTTTTTTTTTTCTGTTTTCTGAGAAAAGAATTGAGTGTATATTTGTAAATATTTTAAAAGGAATAATAATAATAATAATCTATTTTTAAGGTCATTGTCAACAAATTGGTGTATGAGATCTCTTTGTTTAGCAACTTGACTGGTAAAGTTAGGTATACATACCCTACCCCCTCTGGATTTGAACTTGACTTCTTAAAAGGAAACACATGTTGGCAATAAAAATGTTATGGTTGTTTGACTTCATGCTTTGCATTCAGGTAATATGTAATTCTAAGAATAAGGGCTCAGAATTCAAAGGCGTTGGCTAAACTTTCTACCTTTTGAGGTTTTTGGCAGGAATCTGGCTATGTAAATTTGGACAAAATCTCTATTTTCTATTGTTTAAATTGCATTTCTGAATGCATAAATGAATTCAGGGTGTTGAAAAAACCCACAACTCAAATCTACAGATCCAACCATTGCAAAATCAAACAAAAAAAAATTACCAAAAAACAACCAAAAAAATATAACGGTTAAAATTCTACAAAATTCTAGTTTTACAAAATTGCGTATGAATGCATAATCCGTAATTAATAGGTGTACTGAAATAACCAGGTGCAGATAAATGACGGCACTGTCCAATATCACCCACCTGTTATCTCGCCCCCGTAAACAGGACTAATCAATTCCATCGTACCGATGAGAAATTGCCCCATTTCTCACACAGAGGAATTTTAAAACTTCAAATACAAATTTCAATGTTTTTATCTTTCAATCCAGATCGACGCGAAATAGATCCAAGGATACATGGAATCGGTTCAGCGTATTTTTCTTACGGGGAGATTACAGATTAAAACTAAATTTACAATTTGGACCGAAATCTGGTACAAATTTCGGATCAGCATTTGGCTAATCCGTCGTCGAAATTGAGGGCATAATTGAGAGGATCGTACTGAAAGCGGGGACGTTTAGACCTACCTGATGGGCTTTTGCCGCCCTTCTTGAACACCAGGCGTACCAAACATTTCCTCTTGATCTGTATTCTTCCCCGGAAGTTCCTCTTCCTTCCCGCTTCTGCGTTTATTGCCTTTGGCCCCCGATATATTTTAACAACGGCGCAGACTCTGAGACGGGCTATACCATAAGTAAAGCAGCGGAACAAACGTGTTATAGATAATCTAGGCCGAGAAGCTGAGCGGGCGGGCGTACAGTAAATCTCCTCTTCCCTCCGCAAGAGTGGAGTGCTCTCATGATCAACCATTGTAGAGCAGATAAAATGGAATTATTCACTTTGGATCCTGCAGGAATAAGAGTACATAGAAGCAGAGAAAGAATATGACGGAAAACGTAAAGAGCATACAAAGAATAGAGAATATCTATATCTATATATAGATAGACAGGTTAGACCTGAGATCCGCCGGCACGGTTGACCCAGATTGCGTCGTGCCAACGTTACATAAGGAAAGGGCCGGATGTTGCAAACAGTCCAACCTGGTAGCCAGCTACGTCTATTTCTAACCACGTCTATTTCTAACCTGGTAGCCAGCTACGTCTATTTCTAACCTGGTAGCCAGCTACGTCTATTTCTAAAATAGAACTAGATTTAGACTTAAGACTATAGCTGCAACTCAACATTACACTTTAGTTTTAAAATAGAACTAGACTTAAGACTTCAATTACAACTCAACGTTACATTTTAGTTCAAAAATAGAACTAGACTTAAGACTTCAATGACAACTCAACATAACACTTTAGTTCAAAAATAGAACTAAATTTAAGACTTCAGTTACAACTCAACATTACACTTTAGTTCAAAAATAGAACTAGACTTAATACTTCAGTTACAACTCGACTCTTTACAAGGCAATTCGAAATTCTATTCATGGTGGATAATGTTACATGTGCCAACTCACTAGATCAATACATTTATATCATTTGCAATATTAGGAATATTGTTTGTTTCTAGCTCATAGGAATTTTATATTCAACCTAACTTTTGCTAGATGCCTTGACTTTTGCTCATGGCTCACAAGGTTTGACTAGGCTCGCAGAGGTTGTATGTTCCCCCTGACTTTTGCACTAGTCTGTCTATGCTCACAGAGGTTGTACGTTCCCCCTGACTTTTGCATTAGACTCACATAGCATCTCGTTCGTCCTGACTTTTGGTTTGACTCATAGAGGTTGTACCTTCCCCCTGGATTTTGTCAATACCTCACAAGACTAGTTGATTCTTCAAATCTCTCTCGCTAGCCTCAGGGTGGCCCATATGGCCTCTCATTGGAGAATGATTGTCGATGCTACCAAATTTATCACTCCCTCTCAGTGAGGAAGTCATTCTCAGCCACACCAAGCTTGCCTCTCAGCTACACAAATTGTCTCGAGGTCAGAGGCTTGGTCAGGATATCAGCTACCTGCTCGCTCGTGGCTATCTATTGTAACTTTACAGTTTTTCTTTGGACCAAGTCTCGGATGTAGTGGTACCTCATGTCAATATGTTTTGACCTGTCGTGAAATATCGGGTTCTTTGTCAGTTTTATGCAATTTTGATTATCACAGTGAACCACCGTCGTCTCGAGCTTGTCACCAAACAACCCATAAACCAATTTTCTTAGCCATATTGTTTCCTTACTAGCATCACTTTATGTAATGTACTCATCCTCTATTGTACTCTGTGCAATGGATTCCTGCTTCCGGCTTGACCAAGAGATCATAGCGGATCCTAAACTAAAGTAGTATCCGGAAGTACTCTTTCGATCCACTGGGCTTCCTGTCCAGTCAACATCTGCATACCCATGTAAAATTAAACCACCACTGGATGTATATCTCAGACCATAAGTAATGGTCCCTCTGAGATATCTCAAGATGTGCTTTGCTGCCACCCAATGTCTCTGTCACGGTTCAGTCATGAACTGACTCATTGCAATCACTGCATAGCATATATTTGGCCTAGTGTGGATCATGTACATCAATGATCCAATCAGCTGCCTATACATGGTGGGATCCACCAAATCTGAACCTATATCATAATCATGCAACTTCCTCAGGTTGGTAATCATCAGAGTAGACATGGATTTGCAATCCATCATACCAAACCTCTTTAGTACATCCACTATGTATTTTCCTTGTGCCAAAAATATCTCGCCCTGTCTTTGCCATACTTCCAATCCTAGGAAGTAATGCATCAAGCCTAAGTCTTTCATCTCGAATTCTGAGGTTATCTCCCTCTTACACCAGGCTATTATCCCTTCATCTCCCATTAGAAAGAGATCATCAACATATGAGATTAGTATAACAGGTTGGTTACCTCTTACCTTGAAGTACAGATTTGCATTAGCATCACTTTTCTTAAGTCCCGGGCTTTTAAGAAAGCTATCAATCATGTCATACCAAACTCTGGGAGCCTGCTTAAGACCATACAAGACCTTCCTTAGCTTGAAAACATGAGCTCCTTTGTTATGCAGCGAAAAATCATCTGGTTGTTCCACAAAGACCTCTTGTTCAATTTTTCCATTCAAGAATGTTGTTTTTACATCCATCTGATGTAGCTTCCAACCAAGAACGGAAGCTAAAGAAATAATAGTTCGAATGGAGGTATACCTGGCTACAGGGGAAAAAGTCTCTTCATAGTCGATTCCTTCTTTTTGAGTGAAGCCTCTGGCTACAAATATTGCTTTGAACTTTTCCACACTTCTATCAGTTGCATGTTTGATCGTATAGATCCATTTGGAAGAAACCACTGATTTGTCTTTTGGCCTTGGTACAATGTCCCAAACATTGTTCTTTATAATAGACATATATTCCTCAAGCATGGCATCCTTCCATACTTGTAATTTATCTTCTTCTTCAAATGAAGAAAGTTTGGCATCACTAATGTTGCTCATCAGTGCAACATAGCCTCCAAACCTATGAGGCCTCTTCCTTTCCCTGAAATTTTCTTTGGGAGCAACTATCCTTTCTGCTTCCTACACTATTTCTTTAAGCCACCCTGGCTTCCTTTTGGTTGGAGGTTCTTCAAAAGTTCTTTCTAACACTTCAACAGGTTCTAAGGGCTCATTACTTGGCCCTTCATGAGGTTCCTCCCTTTGATCATCTTGCTTTTCATTTTCAGAAGAAGGTGAAGCTGGCTGAACTGTTTCTGGTTCATGTTGAAGCTCTCTAGATTTCTTAAATGCGGCCTCCTCATGGAAAGTCACATCCCTTCTTACCTCTATTTTCGTCTGACCTAGTACATAAATCCCGTAAGCCTTGGAGTTCTCATTGAACCTCACAAAAAACCCTTTCTTGCTTGAGGCTTTCATCTTTGTCCTCTTTTCCTTACGGACATGAATATACACAGGACACTCAAATATCCTTAGATGCCCTACTTCAAGTTTGATCCCTGAGAAAACCTCTTCAGGAGTCTTGTCCTTCAAGATTTCATGTGGACACCTGTTCTGAATATACACGGCAGTGGAGGTAGCTTCTGCCCATAAAGAATTTGGCAGATCCTGGTCAAACATCATTGCTTTCGTTGCCTCACAAATTGTCCTTTTTTTTCCTCTCAGCAACTCCATTTTGTTGAGGGTTATATGGCATGGTCAATTGTCTCTTGATTCCTGCTGACTTGCAGAAATCCTCAAATTGAAGAGATTCAAACTCTCCTCCATTGTCTGTTCTAAGGATTCTGATGTGTTTCCCTGTCTACTTTTCAATAAAGGCTTTTTACTCTTTGAATTTATCAAATGTGTCACTTTTATCTTTAAGAAAATATATCCAACATTTTCTTGAGTAATCATCAATAAAAATGACATAATACAAACAACCACTGAGTGAGGGAAATGACATGGGACCATATACATCAGAATGAACCAGATCTAAGATGCCCTATGCTCTATTGTCACTACTAGGAAATGCTTTCTTTATATTTTTACTCTAGCATGCATCCCTTACAAATTTCATTTTTACTAATAGAAATAAAGGGCATGCCACATACCATGTTCTATAGATATGGAAGAGCTTTGTAATGAAAATGTCTAATTCTTTTGTGCCACAACTCGCTGGAGCTAGTCGCATCATGAGCCAATGCCTGAACTGATTGTCCTAACACAACGTACAGTCCTCCACTGTGATTTCCAATGGGTTTTGTTGTAATTAAGTGGCTACCTTTATCCCATAGTAGTGCCTTCATGTACTTGAAGATCACCTCATATCCTTTTTCCTCAAGGGTTGCAACTGATAGTAGATTCTTCTTGAGCCCTAAAACATATAATACGCCATCAATATGAAGTCTAGCCCCAGATTCCAAACTAAAGGAGATAGAGCCAACTCCCTCTATTCCCAAGCTCAACTTGCTATGCAAAAGAATTTTTCTCGAAATCTGAAAGGATCTCCTTGTACCCTGTCATGTTCTTTGATGCACCATTATCTACTAACCAAGTTTTCGACACCGTGAAAACTGAGATGGATAAGGCAAAAAATAAGTAATATTATTTTCTATTTTCTTTCTCATTAGAATGACTTTTCTGATTTCTTTTGGATTCATCATCCTCAGCAGTTGAGGCATGATGTTTCCCTTTCCTTGGATATTTCTTTCTAAACCAACAATCTTTAACAAAATGACCCAACTTATTACAACTAAAGCATTTAATCTTAGATGTATCAATATTCTTGCCTTTGAATGTACCTTTGGTGTTTGGCTTCCTTTGAGAGCCTTTGTGGAAAGTGTCTTTCTTCCTTCTCTTGAATCTTGATGCTAAATCTGAGTGCTCTTCTTTCGTTGGCTTGCTCCTGGTAGTTGTGCGACTCTCCTCCTGGAGGTAATCATGTCATAACCTCTCAAACGTGGGTTGAATCTCTCTTCCACTTACACTAGATAAGAAGGTCTTCCATGAAGAAGGAAGACCGTAAAAAATGGCCTGCACTAAATCATCATCGTCCACTGTCACCCCTGTGACCAAAAGATGATCTGTGATCTAGGCTATCCTGGAACATAAAGATGCCACTGATTCACATTTCTCCATCTTTAAATACTTAAGCTTGTGCTTAAGTGTCCTCTTCTGACTTGGAGCTTGTTTCTCATACAAATTCACCAAGGTATCCATACAGTCCTTGGCAGTCATCAATGAAGTCCTTGCATACATTATACTGTCTTTGACCGAGTCAAAGATAATTCACTTGGCCTTTTCTTGACTCTTTTCGAAGGTCACTCTTCCTGCATTATTCGTGGGTTCCTCCACCACTGTGGTCACATACTGCTCAAGATCATGCTCCTAAAAGATATTTGTTATTTAGAGCTTCCACACATTGAAGTTGGCAGCTCCTTCAAGTCTATCCTTGGCCTTGACTGAAATGGATGATGCCATGGACTTCACACTGGATACTTAATCAAGCTAGCTTGGATCTTTGTGTACCTGCTGTTGCACTTCAACACGTTTAACACACCCTAAGCTTTGATACCATGTTAAATTATGAGCTTGATTTCTTATGTGGATTAATTCTTTTATTTTCTTCAACACTTTGATTCCAGCTTAATACACTTCAACAATACCAAATAATAATCGAATAGCAATAACTATGTAGATAAGTAAACATGCACATCAACAACACATATACCCTGGGGAAACCCTGTACAGGGAGAAAACCCCCAGCAAACGATATTCCTTTATTGCATTAATAATGTAATATCACTTACAAATATCCACCATGAATGTTCTTTTAAAGAGCTTACCAATATGACTTTGACATGACAAAGACCTAAAAGACCTTGCTGAAATACACCTCTGATATTCTGCCTCTATTGTTAATATACAACATTGATATGTTGTTTTGGTATGCTACCTCTTTATCATTGATATGTGCCTCTATTGCTTCACCCTTAACCTGCATATCAAAAATGTGTTGAAGAGAGGGGTCGATCTCTGCTTATATAAGCAGAAGAGGAGAAGAGGAGAGACTTCGAAATTGTAACATGTTTGCATGAGTTAATCATAACTCAACTTCATACTTTGAGACGAAAAAAGTTCGCTCACACAAGAATTATCCAAAATACTTGGAATATAACAAAATAATCCATGTAGGAATAATGTATAAAATATGAATAGATAAGATAAGATAAGATGATTACAATTGAGAATGAAGACTTGTTTATATACCCACGCAAGGGTGCCCTTAACCAATAGTCATGTCCTTTGAGACATGACCTTTCATTATTAATAATTATTATTTATTAATTAATTATTATGTTATGAATATCTATTTATGTATGTTTATGTTCATAACATTGTCTTCCCCTTAAAAATGCTTTGTCCTCAAAGCATACTTTATGGAAGACTTATCTCTTGCTCTAGCTTGTAATTATTGTCTCATGCTTCTTCATTATTGAGTTGGTAATCGTTGAGGAATGAAGACGATAGGATCTTCTAAGTGTTGAGCAGAACTGCCATTGTAAAGAAGTAATATTTTTTGACATACTGGTCATTTGTTTCTGTTGATACAGGGATTGACTAAAGTATCGATTTTTGTGATTAGGATGTTGATAAGGCATCCTTGCAACTTGATCCTTACTTCGTATATTTGTAGCTTTTTGTTGATTAAATTTTGGAATTGAGTCTTCTTGATATTTCTGGCTTGTTTGTACCTTGACATTTGAAAACATATTTACATCAGCTGGATTTGCCTCCTTTTGAGTTGTAAGGTTGATTGGGTCTATCATTGTTTCCTTATCGACTAATGATGTTTTGCAATCTAGCTTTTCTTGTAAAGTCTTCTTATCATGCTTCAACTTTTTAATTTGTGTTAGTAAATTTTGATTATGAACCCTTAGGCGTGAATTTTCTTCTTCATCATCTGATATGCCGACTTTATTTTTTGATTCTAGATTATTTTTTATTTCATCCTTTAATATTTTAATTTGTTCTAGTAAATTCTAATTAAGGTTTCTTAGGCAGGAGCTTTCTTCCTCTTTTTCGGTTAATTTCTCTTTGAGACCTTGATTTTCTTGTTCGAACTTTTGAAAACACCGATTCTTCTCCTTGGATTTCATGATTTTTGCAAGTAGTTTCTGATTATGATTTCTTAGGCGAGAAATCTCTTCGTCTTTTTCAATGATGATTTTGTCACATTCTTCTTGTCGATCTTGCAACTTTTGTATTGACTTCTGGTTATC